>JARLTB010000005.1:8145000-8495000 GCA_030141615.1 Unio pictorum | reverse complement strand
CAAAAATTGTATGAGGATGATTATCATAAGATGATCTTTAGAATTCGTAATAATAAGGATGGTAGTTGTAGGGATTATCCCGATTTTTTAACGTTTTCTGAAAAGTAGATCAACTAAATACAAAATAAGAACAACATTGAGATCTTCCTGGTGCTCTTGGTAGTGGTATTACAAGCACTGGGAGAATTGGTCTTATTGCCTAATAATAGTCTTTCCGATATATAACCATTAGAATTTCTCATACAGTTACATACATACATACATACATACATACATACATACATACATACATACAGCAGCAGAGGGGGTGAATCGGACTTCTCTAATTGGGTGAGATTTTAAGCAAAATATTTTAAGCCTCCTTTTGCCAAATGGAGCCTTAACGATTTTAGAGCTCTATTTGTCAAATTAGGGGTTTCTCAAACTAAAGAAATGCAGAGAGGGTGAATCGGACAACTTGAAATAGAGGCGTCCTTTTGCCAAATGGAGCCTTAACGATTTTAGAGCTCTATTTGTCAAATTAGGGGTTTCTCAAAACCAAAGAAATGTAAGATGATAAATCGGACAAACCATTACCGGCGACTTTTTTTGGTAATCCAAAGCTTTCTCTTAAATGCTTAATAGAAGCGTCCACGGGCAAACAGAATTTAAAAAAAAAAACGACGCCATAGTCGTTGTCACCATCCCGTCGCTGCTAACGGGGTAACCCAATTAGCTATAGATACAGTCTAATCCGACGCGATATCGTGTCCGAGGATCGTGTATGTTTATCGTGATAAATCCATGCGGGGTAGCTCTTGCGCCGCTAAAGAAATTTTGAAATCGATTATAATCCATATCGGAGCACCACGTTTGCCAAATATTTCGTAACGTATGAGTATCAACTCCGTTGAATACGCACATCAAATTACAGTTGTCTCTGATTACTTTTGGTATTTGTGTATAACGTTGGGTTACATATATCACGTCGGAGTTTTTATGTATACCTCGGGAAAATATTCTAGCTGGATTCTTTTGTTGGTCCAAAATTACATCGTTGTACACAACGAGATTGTTAACGCATACATCTAAGTCTTCCACGGATGGCACTTCTTCAATATCTGTTATAAACTCAATAACGCTTCCGCCGTAAGCTTCTGAAACGGTTTCGTTGTAATCTTTTAACACTTGATAGCAATGCTGATCATCTACACTCGGGGCAACTAAGTATAATTTGTCCCAGGTGAGATACTTCATTATCATCGTGAGCAGCAATTGAGTTTTACCACTTCCGGAAGGTCCAATGATAATCATCCTAATAGAGTTTGGTAACATATCGTGATGTTTTACTTGTTGTTTTTTCTTTAGCGCTGAGAAATCGATCACTTCCATTTGTTGATATAACATACATATATTATGGATCTATACTGTGTGAAATGTAAGAAGCGTACACCAACTATAGACCCAACGACTGTTGCCACAAAAAATAACAGAGAAGCGGTCACCGGCAAGTGTGAAATATGCGGTACAAAAGTATCGATTTGTGAAAAATCCTATGAAGGAAAATTCAAAAAATTTTCAACAAAAAAAAGGAGGTGATATCGCCGCCAAGTTAGCTAAACTCCCATGGTTACCATGGAGGAAGTATCCAGGTGAAAAACACCTTCCAGGGTATAGTTATTGTGGACCGGGAACACGATTAAATATCAGACTTGATAGTCATGATAATCCTAACCCGGGAGAAAATCCAATAAATGCAATTGATGAAGCATGTCGGATACATTATATAGCTTACCGGAGCGGTGATTTAAAACAGCGTCATCTCGCAGATGTGAAATTAATTCATGCGTTGAATTCTATCACTGGAAACACTAGTGTTTCATTCAAAGAAAAATTGGCTTCATGGTTAATAAAATCTGCCATGAAAGGTAAATTAATATTAGGTGGCGGGTAATTAATAACAACATGGAATCTATTTATTATTCTCCGAGAGGATACTGGAGAGGTAAAGCGGCAATCAGTGCACTCGCTAGCGCTGCAAAAGTAAAACATACTACAGCGGCGGATTGGTTATCCAAACAGGCAATATGGCAAATTTATCTACCGCCGCCTAAACAAATTAACTACTCGCATTTTAATGTGACAGTTCCTAATGAAGTTCATCAAGCTGATATACTATTTCTGCCACATGATGGTGGTTACAAATACGCGTTAACCGTAGTTGATATTGCGAGTCGATACAAACAAGAAGAGCCGCTAAGGACAAAATCATCAACTGAAGTCGCTTCTGCATTTGAAAGGATTTATCGAAGGGGTCCTCTGCGCTGGCCAAATCTATTACAAGTTGATCCTGGCAAGGAATTTCAGGGTGCAGTGTTATCAACAATGAAACATCATAATGTCACCATTAGACGAGGGCATACTGCACTACATCGCGATCAGGCAATTGTTGAACGATTTAATCGGACACTTGCTGAGTGGTTATTTGGATATCAATACGCGAAAGAATTCATCCAGGATAAACGATCCCGTGAATGGATTAAGAGATTACCAGGTGTAGTTACCGTGCTGAATAATGAGATTACTAGAACAATCAACATGAAACCTAACAACGCTATTAAAAAGAAGTATATACCAAAAATGGAAATTCTTCGAATTTCACAAAAAGATTTCAAAGAACCAATTCTTGGCATTTATACGAACCAGGAGAGCTCGAAGGTGGTAAAACAAGAGCTACTGATCCTATTTGGAGTGTCACCGTACTTAAAATAGCTAACATAACACGATCTACGGGTAGACCAGCAATCTCTAAACTGGATTCAACTGCTCCTCAGCGAGGATTTACTCGACAACAACTACACGTGATACCTGAGGATACTCAATTACCACCGCGTGGTCTTAACTAGCACCTTTTCGTCTGTTGCACTCAAGACAAGTCAGCATAACGTTATCTCTGATATGACCAATGCTGCTATTCTTTCAGTCTACGGTAAATTGGTGAGGATCTTTATCCGACCAACTCCAACGCATTATACAATTGTAACTCGCGCAGTGATTATTATGTTGTTGCTTCAGCGCAATTATTAATTCAGCATCAATGTCAAATTCTCTATTATTTTTTATCCTGTTGTTTATAACCAGAGAATTTTTTTCTGATTATATCCTTGACGTTGTCAGCACTGATTGTAGTGTCATTATCATCTGACCCAATTAGAGAAGTCCGATTCACCCCTCTGCTGCTGATACATACATACATACATACATACATACATACGGCACAGACAGACGCGGCCCTATCTATGTTCAATATATCTTGCACACACTACCCCCAAAGTCAGTCCCGGAAGAGTGCAAATGGCGCCCACCATGTAGTGAAATGTTTGGAGTGTATGTTTCGTGTTGAATTTGGACCATTGGGGTGGAGCCTCAATAACTAAAACTGGCTATTTTAACAAATACTTCGAAATCAAGAAGAAACGTTTGTGATCCGTATAGTTTCATTTACCTACTTAATTATTACTCCTTATAAAATCGAAATTAAGCAAGAAACCTGAGAGATGCAGAAAACTAATATAATAGTTATGTTTTTCCATGAATAATCAGAAACTTTTTCATTATTAAAATAACAATATGTTAGATTTAACCTTTTCATTCAGAGAATTAAACAATTCTGTATAGTTACGCAAGTATTTCCCTTATACAAGAGTATACGCATTCCCAGTAGATTTAGCTCCCTTAAATAATGCTCAATCCAGTTAAATATCGTTCTTCAGCAATATTGAAAAATTACATCTTTTATAGAGAGAAGATTTTTGCATATTTTCTGCTACACGTCGTAGCAAAGATGATATAATATCAAAATATTTGATGGCTCTGGTCATTATTACTTCTCCAGTCTCTCTAATCAGTTATATATTCAAACCGATCTTTTGTCCGAAATGTTTTCGATAAAGAGGAATTTTCTATATTTTCTGCGACATATTGTACTGAACCCGGGTTAATATCAAAAGATTTAAAAGCTGCATTTATTGATTGAATTATTAATTCTTCTTTTGTTTCTATGTTGATGGATTTGATAAGACTTTTTCCTACGGTCTTCTATGTTTCTGTATTACCGCGTGCAGAATTGTCACTTTGTGCAATAGCTTCTAAATTTTCAACAGAATTAGCAAGTCTGTGACCGTTAATGTGATTGATCACAAGACCATAATTGACTACTCCATAGTATGTCTCAAAAATAAATCTGTGGCAAAGACATCTTTTTTTAAAAAACATTATGTGTGAGATAACCAGAATTATTGACAGTGCCGACTGACTTTATCAACCTACTGATCCTGGTTACACCATTACGAGATGCTTCATAATAATAATATATATATATATATATATATATATATATATATATATATATATATATATATCAAGCAATCTTCAATTAAATTTTACATTGTTATATGTATAATATAAAAATGGCACAAAATAAATGGAAATGGAAATGGAAGGATAATAATGGTTTGTGTGGACGACGATGTGTTGTAGAGTACTGTGCGTTTCATAATCAGCAGATCAAGAATGCTTCTTATGGGCTCGTGAAATATATCAAATGTGGATTTGGATTACGAAGAAAGACTAAATTATGTTTTGAGTATGGTGGGAAAAGATTCTAGAGAACTAGTTAGACACTATTCTCGGAAATATAACATCACCATCGACGAAATGGGTTATCTTACCGGAAAAAAAACAATTAAATAATTAATTTACTGAGGAAATATATGGATCAGATTGAATTTATTTCGCATCCGATTTACAGCAACTACGAGGCATCTCGTTGTGGAATTATTAGGCATCATCCACTAAAGAAAAGGATTGGCTGGATCGATAAGTTTGATCATATGGTGGTTACTGTCTCGCACCGTGGACAAATAAAACATTATCTCGCCCACAGATTCATTAAAGAGTCTTTTGATAGTCCAATAGGTGAAGGATTAGTTGTTGATCATATCAACATAAATAAACTTGATAATCGCATTGAAAATTTGGATGCAGTGACTCCTAGTGAAAATTCAACAAATTCGGCACCGATAATTAAACCACGGCGACCAGTTAAAGCAATCATGTATACCACAACAAGTTATTTTTTTCAACGAATTCTGCCGGTAAATATTATGATATTCATAACCAATCAATACTAAATGTTGCCGATGAAATACAATTAGCGGCATCGTCTTAAAGATTTCGTTGTTGTGTTTAATTTCTATACGACGATTGATCTGGGAAATATTTGATTGTTATTCAGTTGATTTTAATAAAAAAAACAACAAGTTGTGTGAGACATATTATCAATTAAACAAAAGATTTCCTATAGATACATGAACGACGAAATTATTGCACAACTCATCGTTGAACTTGATCGAGTAAGAGATCTGGTCTGTACCAACCGAACATTTACTGGTGATTTTATCACCGAGGAATACTCAGGTGTTAAATCATTGAGAGAGAAAGGGGTCCAATCACATAAAGCGAATACAGAATCATAAACTTGATGACGGAAGCACGATATAAGGTCATTTATCAAAATCATGATAAGCTAAAATCATTTGTACCTTTATGTAAAATAATCAAAACGATTGAAAATGAGATTAAGGAAGTATGTGCTTAAAAGTGTCAAAGAAAGGTTTTCGTTAATGAACTTGAAAAGATTTTGTTCGATTGAGAATCTTCGATTTTTAATTAAGAAAATTTCTCTGAACACGTTTGAGTTAAATATCTGGAAGTAACGGTTCATCAAATTGATCCTCGTGGAACATTTTATTTAATTCTGCGTCATTATACATTTTGTTTGTCTTCGCGCATATGGTTTTGTTATACGCGTTAATTGCATTGTAATGTTTTCTTAACCGTTCACTGTATTCTTTTTGCTTTGTAATTTTAACCACGTATATATCATCTGTTTTTTTTTGGCTCGGTGAGTTCGTGTTGGTATTTGTCTTGTGTTCATATCATAGCGGATATTTCCTCGTTGTATTTCATCGTGAGGTCATCCACGACATCCCTGAGTTCCCTACGATCTGTATTTATTTTCATGATCTTCTCTCGTAATCTAGAATTCTCCTCACGAAGTTCTCGTTGTTTCACACGTTGCTGTTTTATTGCAGCGCGATATTCTTCGGCGGAACCTCCCGTTGTAGCTGACATTGGTTCCTTTGACCATCTTTTATACAACCGTGATAATCCAATTTTGTACTCGCGGGATACTTCAAGAGGACGTTTAACTCCCCTTAACGATAATATTTTTTTCGTCGTCCGCAGTAAGATAAGTTGGCGCTCTCATATATCAATCGCAGATTTTAATGTAAAAAAAATTATACTCGGAAATGTTACTCGGAAATTACACTCGGTGACAACGGAAATAAAAAAATTATACTCGGAAATGTGACTCGGAAATTACACGCACGTCCAAAATTTGCTGGATTTTGTCACGATTTTTATTTTTTTCACTGAGAATTTTTCTTGGATGAAATTAAAAAATAACCCTAAATTTCAATAAAATTTTACTCATACATCGTCCACGGTGACTCATTCAATATTTGCTTGAGACGCTCTACGGTCATACATGAGTGAACATAGTTCATTATTTGATCGCGATTATAGCTAATCATCATTATAGGATCACGCTGAAGTTATTTTATCTGATGATCCGTCAGCAGAAAATCCTCATTGGCAAAACTATCGATGTAAAATTCGAAGTTACATGTGATTGTTTCATTTAATGATTTTTTAATAGTGTCTTCATGTTTGTCCTTGTCATAGACGAATACTTGTGCGTGAATGTACATATCATACTTAACTTTTCCTGGACGCGATAGTGATCTTCCCCAAATATCTAGCATTATACTTTATGATCTCTTAAAAGGATATCACTGGTATATTCGTGCACGGTTTTTAGGTGGTTGAGGTGACTTTGAAATCGCCGTTATGAAGTTAATGACTTCTCGACCACATATCGGAGGATCAGTTAATTTCTGCGTGGGCAACGTTAAATACCAAACAGAAGATTTTAACTCGGATACATATTAGAGAAATTCATTTGGTGGTGCTAGTCCATACGTGTCAAAATAAACAATTGATTTAGAATGTATCGCATACGCGACCCAATGAGTTCCAGGTCCAGTGTTATCATTAATTATACCCGTTTCTGGGATTGATACATGTTTAGGTAATTAATCTTTCATGAAAACACCTCTGAAATGTTTTATCGGTGAGTGTTTTACCGCTGACATCGGTGTTATATTCGGAAGCTTCCCGGTAGTCTCAACAATGCTCCGTATCGGGTGAATCGGCTTCCCGGTAATCGGAGACCTTTATTTTTTTGTATCCTTTTCCGATAATTTTATCTAGAAGGATTTTTGCACCCCAACCAGCGACACCAGAAAGCGCACCGGTTCCAAGTGCCGCGAGGATAGGAGCAATGAAGGGAAGAACTCCAACAGATTTGATCATGTTGGAAATTGCGGAGGGTAAAAACTCCGACCGTACTTTTGTTTTTTGTCTTTAACGCATGATTAAAATGTTTAAGCTGAATTTTCGTCAGGGATAGTTTGTTTTGATCCTCCATTAGCTATCTGTTCATGTTCAAATGAAAAATAATAAATGGGATACAAAGTTTGGAAATCCCACTGTGATATCTGTAGTCCATAATCAATATTTTGATCGCGTCCCATGTAGGACCACAAAGGATGATACACAGGGCCTATTTGGTTATTACGATAATCGATAAGAAGATTTTCGGCTGGCTACTGTTGATTGCTTATTCGCAATGATACCTCTCTGATAGCTAGTTTATCAAATTTCATATCACTACGCTGCTGTTTATTATCTAATTATACTCTATATTTACTTTTCAACGCGATAAAGATATATCTGGGCGCGGAGTAATTTTTCGATAGCGCGACCTGCCAGGTAAACGTCCCAACTGCGGTGCCTGTCGAGGTAGCTGTTATAACATCCAACCATGACAACAATGATTTTCCTCCGTGATCCATAAAAGATAAAGAAACGCGTTTCTATAGCTAATGATGGGGTCATTATTGGCATTCACAATGATAACTTGGATAGATCCAGCCTCGTACAAACTCAGTATGGCGTCCACTCATGCTTTTCGAGCAATTAACTTAACTTCTGACGATGATCGGGTGCTAAAATCAACACGGATCAACTTGATGACTACGGAAATCTTCTTTTAAAGAGATGGCTAGAATGCAGGGGTTTGTTGTTGTTGTAGCAGTGTTTAACGCTATTTTTCAGCACACGATAGGCTATACATGGCGGCCATTATTATTGGTGGAGGAAGAACCCAGGAAACCCCATGGAAAGAACCACCGACCTACGAGAAGCTACTGGCAAGCTTTCTCACAAACTACATTAGCGGAATAGAAACCCACGCAGAGGTGAGATGGCAGTGGTCCGTAACGGAGAGCTCTTTAGACCACTCGGCCACTCAGGACCCTGAATGCAAGGTTTAAGAACATTTGGAAATCGATCTGACCTACTTCAAAGGCGTGTAAACACAGAACAACGGCCACTTCCTTGGGCAATAACTTACTTCCCTGAACTAGATAATCACTGAGATGTACAGATAAAATATGATATTGTAATGGGAGTTTATTGAAAGGTGTCATGGATATTTAAATTAGCCACCTGCCGTACACTTTACATTGTCGAATAGCGCACGCGCGGCATAAGCTCAGTGAGTTCACAACTATCTGCCAAGGGAATATTAAGATAAAACGTGACTTTTGTCAATCCTAATGCAATGTAGTAAGTACATCTAGGTCAAATACACTTTACTGAAGTCAGCATGGCTAGGTAATATTCATTACAAGTTAGGAGGGGAGGTATATGAACGTAATATCGTGGAAGAATATAGCTACGTTTATGCTAATATGTATCCGGGTTTTAGAAAAAAGAGTTGTTATTCCAGGGATTTCACCTATTGTAAAGTGGAAGCGTTTCAATAGACATTTTTAATCTAATTTTTCTTGCATTTCGAATAAACATTTTAAAAGTGTGGTTCTACCAACATACTCTAGCCTTGGATCTGCCACTGGTATAATTGTTTTCTATCTCAATTATACAAAGTTATGTGGATGAAGACAGTTGGAGAAAAAAAATGTTGCTTTAATAATTATATTTTTTTCACGTACAATCCGTTCGACATTTTCCATTTGGACTGAAGGTGGAGTTCAGACGTTTTTTTTCTTCTTTTAAACGCGCTTTTTGCCTAAATCATAATTGCTCATATTAAGGAAGCTTAAGGGCGAATCAGTGTTAATTTCAGGCGGATTCAGGGCGATTCAGGGCGAATTTCAGGCGGATTCAGGGTAGGATTGTAGGCGAAAGAAGCAAATTAGTCGTCTTAATATTCCGCTTGAATAAAACAATTTCCGCCTGAAATACAAATCCGCCTGAAATCCTGTACAAAATTGTCCAAGCGCACTTTCGACAGATTTCAGACAGGTTGTTTAAGTGTGTTCTACCGAACAATTAAAGTAATGAAGCTTAGGCTAACTTGGCGGCGGATTTTAGGTTGATTTCTGGCGGATTTTAGGTTGATTTCTGGCGGATTTTAGACGTATTGGATAGATTGGTTGTTCATGATTCCGCGTAAACAAAAAATTTCCATCTTAGATACCCGCTTGAAATAAAATTCTACCTAAAAATCCCCGTTTGAAATTTCCACCTTAAATAAAAATCCACCTAAGGTTTCGGTTTTAAAAATGGCTGACTAAAATGACTACGTAACAAATCTGCTTCAGATTTCTATTAATCTGCTTCACAATTCTTAGACATCATTGGGAATTAATTAAGAGTTTAACGTTGTTTTTTCTGCGTTTATCGTGGTATGAACTGTCAGTTGCCGACTCACACAGCAAATAATGTATTTTTATGTTCTTTTCATTTTTCATCATAAAAAAAAAATAATCATAATTGTGCGTAGTAATACTTTTCTCGGGTTTCTGTTACGTAGCTATTTATAGCTCTTGGGATTGTACTGCTTGTAAGTCCGTCATCCAATGGAACCCACGGAAGGAATTTGAACATTTTTAATATTTTGTCATATTGAACTCGTGTATTTAAAGTTGAAGCTCAATATTTAAAGTCACTATGTCATGTGAAAAATCTCCAAATTCTGACATTTTGCTTTCAACGTTTGACAGCCACAATACGGGTGACCTTGACCTAGTGCAGTTGAAACATTTTTTTTATCCATACTTTTCTTCACAAATTTCATCCACAAAATGAATGATTTTATTCATAACAGATGAAAAATATATTTTTCTTTAATCTTTCAAAATAAATTTATTCAATTATTGTTTAAAAAATTGTAAACATGGTTCTTTTCCTTTAAGGTTTATTACGTGTCTACCTTCACTAGCAGTGTTTAACTTCTGCTGTACACGTGACTCTATTTATATACGTGGGTATTTTTAGAAAAGTAGTTTCTCCTAACAGTTCATACAGAAATGAACGCAATTCATTTTGTTCACGTGGTAACATTCTGACCAATCGAAACATTACTTTCCTCGACCAGCTACTTCGATTGCAATTATTGATAAATATTCGCAGCCATTTGTGGCACTGATTATGATCAAAGAAATACTCGGAATCTGCCTTAACTCACTGTTGTACTGGTTTTTTTTTAAAAAAATAAAAATTAATGTACAACTATGATGATGTGGTCGATTGAATTAGTCCATGTTCCATAAGAAGCCGTGACATAGAACGTGTAGCATGATTACTCTTATTTTACACTTAACTGTTGCACACCTAATATTTTGATAATATACACAATAATACCACTCACAATATTGGTGTTGGTGTTGTTGTCGTTGTGGGGTTTAACGCCATTTTTCAGCACTCGATAGGCTATACATGGCGGCCAGTATTAATGGTGGAGGTGATGATGATAGATTATAGTGATGTATCGCTAAATGGGGCATGTATCACTGGTTTAAGTTTACAGCAAGGCTGGATATTTAATTCTCCTGGGGTAGGAATTGTGCCGCTTCCACCAGACATTATGTACTCAAGGAGTATTATTTAATTTATTCATCAGGTCGGGGTTGCTATTAAGTAACCATTGACTTGAATGGAGGACCCTGGGTGAGTAGGAATAGACACAACAGACACTAAACCCTAACAGCCAATCATGTGTATTAATGGTGTGCAATGGCACAAGTGGAGGTTGTGGCAATGGACATTAATTTCACATCTCCGCCATTTGGTTCTATCCGAGTTGTGACAAGGTATAAGGGTACCATTAAATACAAGGATGTACAGCTTGCGATGTCGAGATTCCGTGCTTAATTCAAATCTGGTCCAGTATTTACTAATAGACAAAAAATACCAGTAATATTCGAGCCACCTATGCAATTAAATCAAATCCATGGAGTCGTAAAATTTGTTTAACTATCCAAACTTTCCAATATTTCTAATACACAGTGTTCATGTGTTAAATCCCAAACAAGTTTGAATAATAAAATGTATATGCGACATAATTAAGTATAGTCACTTTTTGGTAAAAATAGCTTGTTAATTTTAAAAGGTGTGCAAATACAATCAAGTCAGGTTTCGTAAAATAGACTGTTCGGAATGGGTTCTAGTACCAAAGGAGAACCCTGTAAACCATGCAATTAAAGCAATCGGTTTCTTTTCTGTGTTGTTTTCTCTTGTCTGTTTGTGTAGCCCCTAAGGTCTGGCTGCCATCTTGTTCTCCTGGTGTCCCAGCATATGATTGTTCACGCGTACCAGCCATCTCTTTTATTTCTCCTGGGTTCCTTGATGTTTTTTCCCTCCTGATGTTTTTTTTTTCTCCGGTTGTGGTCTAGCGTTGATGTGCCTCCCCCCATTAGATGAAATATGTGCTGTTTTGAGTTAATAAAGTATACAACAGCCCAATACGACAGCTAAATGTTTGTTTTGCGGTTATTGTCCTGCCGTCCTGTTGGTCTGGGTTGTAGACCACAGTCAGAAAGCCAATCATTATATTATTAGTAGATGGTCTGAGACCAGACCATCATAAAAAAAATTATCCCGATAATATGGTCCCAATTTAGACAGTATAAGATATTGTAAAAGCCCAAAGACCACCAGGCCCGGCATCACAAGGTTGCAATTCAATTTTATCTAACTTTAGGCACACATACCCCCAAATTAACAATATCAGGTAGTCAAAATCCCAAGACTATCAGGCCCAGTAGCACAAGGCTGCACACAAAACTAAGGAATAAGACCTAGGGTCCAAAATAATGAATATAAGGTGGTCAAAAACCAAGGTCATCAGACACAGCGGCACAATGATGCAACCAATAAAAAGAAAATTAGAAAAAGACAGCCAAATTTAAGAAATATAATGTTTTGAATTTGATATGTATTAGTAAATATTATGTGCTGTCAATGATGCTGTATTGAGACAAGTTAGAGAAGGTAAGCGGTGATAGGGTAGTTTCCTATATTTATTTCACGGGCTTTTGTTTAACCTATCTGTTGTGATTTGTTTGTTTATTTTCTGCCTTTTACCTGGTGTTTTTTATTGCCTAATTGTCGTCAATATCTGTTCGTTGTGATTTTTATACCATTATTACTTTTCATCTATTTTGTTGACTTCTTATTATTTACGGAGTGTTTTGATTACTCAATGGGATTTGATAAATTTTGTATGGCTCCCTAGTTTGTTTATATGGTTACTCGTGTCTTTATTTTAAGGTCTGGTTGCTCGGTGTACGAGCCTTGGTCATATCATATCCACCATAGTACAAGTAGGTTCCATAATTGGTTGAGATCTACCTGTTCCTTCCTGGTGGTGCTTTCATCACTTAAATAGGCTTTCAATTTGGATGATTACTTTTGGTTTGAGCTAGTACTAGGTTTGTTTTCGTTTTTTGTTGGTTAACCCTATTTTACTCTTTATTTGCCTATTTTCTATTTTAAAAAAAAACATTTTCGTAGCCTTGTTGCTTTTATAAATTCTATCATGTTTTCAATGTTGTTTGAGGTTTTTGGTTTACTATTTGGATTATTTCTGGTTATGTATAAGGGGCGGCTGTGACATGTTCAGATCTAAATTTGTCCCTTTCTTTCTTGGTTATTCTATGGTGGAGAAAGAAGCCGGGAAAGCTAGCATGCTAATTCCCATCATTTCCTATTACGCGACGATTCATTGGGTTAGTACAAAAATTCGACTAATCAGAAAGCTCTTATCAGCAATTATCTTTTACATAACTTATTTAACAATTATTAAAAGGTTCGTTGCAGAATCGATAAGAAAGGATTTGCATTTTTTTAATATGAAAAAAGAGTTCCCGATATCTAATTTTAAACAGTCTGATCACCAGTTTAAGAGAAACCAATCCCCTGGACTAAATGGCAAATGCATCCATCTTGGATGTAGGATGTCGTGGGTTTGACACCTGGCAGAATCATGCCATAAAGTAAAATTAAAATCGTACTAGCAGCTAATTATCTTGGTGCTCAGTGTAACGGGTCGCTCGGTCCTAAGCGTTATTGGTACAATATTGCACAAGCCCACTGGTCAGAGGTATTGCGCAACTTAGAAAAACAACACCCTAACTGCCTCCCGCTAATACTCTTTATCTAAGGAATGACCTCCACGGTGTGATTTTCCCGGTTATAGAATGGATATGGTAATCTGAGACAATATCTTGAACAAAGACAATACACGAGCCCCCATAAAGATAAATAAAGAATTTAATCAAAAGAATCAAGAGAAGAAAAGACAAAGTAAATTATAATTTTCTTTTCTTCTGAATACTCTTAGTTCAGATGCACTCTAAACCCGAAGTTTAAAATAATTAATACATTAACTAAATTTCAAACACTAATAACATAGTCAAATTTAGCCGTTAATGGCTGATAGCAAATTTCATCACGAAATCGAGTGTTCATTAACATTTGAACACTGGGTGAATTCTCATGACCTTCTCGTCGACTGTTTTTCTGCTTGCGTCTCGACTTTAACTTGCCCTCTGGATGAACGTGGGGTTCTCGCAACTCTGACTTCTAAATTCTTTTTCCTCCTTTGGATCTCGACCTCCTCGCTATTTCTCTCTCTCCAAACAAACTATTTTCCTTTGAAAAGAAAAGGGTAAAGCGCCCTAAGTATCTCGTTATGCTTGTAACAGAATTGTTACCGAGAGGATGGTGGATTAAATGAACAACACAAACACAATTTGTGAAAGAAAATATAAATTTATGAAATAAATTATTAATGAAAAATAATGATGTATCAACACAATAACTCATGCGTTCAACCCACAATTACACTCACAACCATTAACAATACATGAATAAATTAAATATTAATACAAAATAAAACACAGATACAAAGGAATCTTTTGGACTACACACAGATCCAAGGAACCTTTACAAAAGTTATATTACCGCAAGTATAAATTACGATAACAAATACAAAACATCAAACTATACTATCGCACGTATGGATTGCGACAACTAGCACGACCATATACATGTATTTAATCAAGTTGCTAACTTTTATTGAGATTCATGCAATCCCTTGAAATACTATTGTGATTTGAAGTAACTATGTAAATACAACAATGTATTCAATTGTACTACAATTGCAACACACACATGTGTCTCGACCCTGTATAACCGTACGATTCACCAACTGTTGAATCGCCGCCCAGTTTTTCCGAAGACCTAGGGTTCACACAATACTTTTATCGGTCACTTGCCCTTCACGGATCCACCACAGTTATACGTACAGACAGCATACAAACATCTACTAGAACCAACGGTCCCAAATACTTAAGATGCCACCCCGGATGTTTACAACTCTAGACAGCTCCGACACTCGGACTTCTAGATTTCCAGATATTTACACGTCACGACAGATGTAGACGGACAGACAATCTGACAGACAGACAGTCAGATACTTCAATTCGATTGCACAATTAAACGGCACGATCAATCACATTCAGCTATGATTCAGAGATGTTCCGCAACAAATCAGCTACGATTTCAGCTACGATCTCAAAGACGTTATCAGCCGACGTTATCAGAGATGCTATCAGAGATGCTATCAGAGATGTTCTCAGAGATGCTCCGCTACAATATCAGCTACAATTTCAGCTACGATACCAGAGATGTTATCAGCTACAATAAAGAAACCAGACTAATAATAGTTGTCTCAAAAAATAATCTAAACCTTAGATTACGCTATTGCATTTAAAGTCTAATAGTGACTAGTAATTCTAAATATTCCACGTTTAAAATCTGCATTTCAATAAAGGCATCATTATATGAAATGATAAACTGAATAAAATTCACAATAAAACGAAATATAAATTTAACACTCACCCCTTTGGGTGGAGATTGAAAGACGAGCTATCTATCCTGTGATTAGATACTTTTGGTCCCGTAATATTGATCAGAAATATTCTGCCTTATATACCCTCAAATAGGTGAGCAGAAATCACGGCAAGATTACCGTGCACCCCGTGAATCTAATGTTCCGGACTTCATGTAATTCAAAGTCAGGCACATGCAAATCGCTACACGCCGTTTACCTTGGAGAAAACCACTTATTCACCCCAGGTAACGCATGTACGACGAAACAAAAAAAATGGTGAAATTAGTTTGTAATTTAAGAAGAAAATAAATTTAATTTTCGCCTAATTCTGTGACAATGCTTTAAGAGTTGAGATTGTCCGTCCGTCTTTCTTGTTCGAACAATCAGATCTTACTATCAGTGATAACCTTTATACGGCTAGCAAATACTACACAAGTCTTCAGATCAATACAGCTATACCGCTAATTATCGACATCAGAATTTGGGGGAAGTCACATATATTCCCGTAAATCATAAAGTGAGGCAGTAAATCATAGCACACAATCAATATTCACTAATATGATAAATTCAAAATTAATGTAGCACTTTCCAATCATAAATGTACACACCGAGTTTTCTACAACACGCATTAACCTACCTACGTATATAATGTGAAAATTATAATTCAGAATTCAAAAGTACATTACTAAATCAATGTAATAACCGAACTATTCATACAAAGTATCAACACATCCTGCATCTGTAACGAAGAAACATGATATCAAAGTACATTATGATAAATGTGAATTTGAGTTAAATACCTTGTGTTTTTGGCGTCTTACAATCGTTCCTAGATTATCAATTTTCCCTGGAACCACGATTTTACGGACGTCTTTCCCTAAAGTACCGCGCGGAGTCTCTACTATGTATTTCTACTTCTGTTTTCTCTCTCTCAGAGAACTTCAAGACTGACGAAAATTCACTAAATCGAAGAGTATATTCCCTCCAAGATTCAAGGATCGACCCACCCCTCATTCCACATTTGACCAATCGGGATAAATGCTATTCCTACAGACATTTGGAAAACTGCTTATCAATGTGCCAAAAATGCAACCTGGGGTTGTATTTAACATCATGTCGTTTCTCTCAAATCACTTTCGACAGTTTTTCGTTTTAATTTCGCCCTTTTAGCCTGTCATACAACTAGTTCCTTTTTACTATAAACATACTAACGTTGTGACCCGAGTTTAGAAAAACATTTCTCTGTGCAAAATCTGCCACAAGATAACAGTTTATTGTTGGCTAGACTAAGAATTAATTAATGGATTTTTAGACGACAAATTTGGCACTTTACACTCAGCATCAAAAGTCCTATTGCCTAATCTTTTAATGCAAAGTTGCGAAGGTGATCATTAGTGTTTGTAAGTTAGAACTTGCTGTGGGCTTCCTGACCTAATATTATTGTCTGCATTAATGAAAACATTTTCTTTTACTCATTAATAAAAATGCACAACAGTAATAGTAAACAACATTAGAAAACTACATTTAGACTATATTTACAGATGCCACACCCATTATCCATTTAGAATACATAATTACAGATACACACATTACCCATTTAGACTACATAGTTACAGATGCACACATTACCCATTTAGACTATATCATTACAGATGCACACGTTACTCATTTAGACTACATAGTTACAAATGCCACACCCACTATTCATTTAGACTACAAAGTTATAAATGCCACATCCACTATTCCTATGGACTACATAGTTATAAATGCTACACCAAATATTCATATGGACAACATAGTTATCAGTGCAACACCCACTATTCAATTCTGCTACAAATGCCACAATCAATATTCATATAGACTACATAGTAACGAATGCCACACCCACTATTTATATGGACTACATAGTTACAAATGTCAAACCGACTTTTCATATGGACTAAATAGTTACAAATGCAACAGCCACTATTTATATGGACTACAATTTTACAAATGCCACACCCACTATTCATCTGGACTACAGAGCTACAAATACCATAACTTCAATTCAAATAGACTACATAGGTGCAAACGACAAACCAACTACTCATTTGGACTACATAGTTACAAATGCCACACCCACTATAAATATAGACTACACAGTCACAAATGCCACACCCACTATTCAATTGGACTACATAGTAACAAATGCCACACCCACTATTCATTTGGATGTCAAAGTTACAAATGCCACACCCACTGTTCGCTTGGACTACATACAAAAAAATGCGACACCCACTATTAATTTAGAAAACATAGTTACAAATGACACACCCACTATACATATGGACCACATTTTTACAAATGCCACACCCACTATTCAAATAGACTACACAGATACAAATGCCACACCCACTATTCATTTGCACTACATAGTTATAAATGCCATATACTCTATTCAATTGGACTAAATAGTTACAAATGCCACACCCGGTATTCATATAGACTACAAAGTTATGAATGCCACACCCAAAATTCACAGAGACTACATCGTTATGAATATGCCACACCCACTATTTAGTTAGACTACATAGTTATAAATACCACACCCACTATCGAAGAAGACTACATAGTTACAAATGTCACAAACACTATTCGTATGGACTACATCGTTACAAATGCCAAATACACTATTCGCATGGACAACATAGTTACAAATGCAAAACCCACTATTCACATGAACTACATAGTTACAAATGATACACCCACTAATCGCATGCACTACATAGTTACAAATGCCATACAAACAATTCATATGGAATACATAGTTGCAAATACCACACCCACTATTCACATGGACTACATAGTTACAAACGCCACAGCCACTATTCATATGGATTACATAGTTGCAAGTGCCACAGTCACTATTCATATGGACTACATAGTTACAAATGATACACCCACTATTCACTTGGACTACATAGTAAAAATTGCCACACCAACAATTCATATTGTCACACCCACTAATCACTTAGACTACACAGTTACAAATACCACAACTTCAATTCAAATAGACAAACAGTTGCAAATGCCAAACCAACTATCCATTTGGACTACATAGTTACAAATGCTACACCCACTATTCATTTGGACTACATAGTTGCAAATGCCACAAAAAATATTCATATGCACTACATAGTTACAAATACCACACCCACAATTGATATGGACTGCACAGTTAAAAATGCCACACCCACTATTCATATCGACTACAAAGTTAAAAATGCCACACCCACTATTCGCATGGACTACATAGTTACAAATTCCACACCCACTATTTATATGGACAGAATAGTTACAAATGCCACACCCATTATTTATATAGACTATACAGTCAGAAATGTCACACCCACTATTCATTTGGACTACATAGATACAAATGCTACACCCACTATTCATATAGACCACATAGTTATGAATAGCACACCCACAATTCACAGAGACCACATAGAATATGAATATCACTCACACTCTATACATTTAGACAACATATACTCTACATTTAGACAACATAGTTATAATCTATGTAGTCCATATTCATATACACAGATACAAATGCAACACCCACTGTTGATAAAGATTACATAGTTACAAATACCACAATCAATATTCATATCGACTACATAGTTACAAATACCGTACCCACTATTTGTATAGCCTTCTTAGGTTTAGGTGCGACACCCACTGTTTGTATAGCCTTCATAGTTACAAATGCCAAAACCACTATTCAAATAGACTACATAGTTGCAAATACCACACATACTTTTCGTATGGACAACACAGTTACAAGTGCCAAACCCAATATTCATATGGACTACATAGTTACAAATGCCACACCCACTATTCATATGGACTACATATTTACAAATGCCACACCCACTATTCATATGGACTACATAGTTACAAATTCCATACAAAGAATTCATGTGGACTACATAGTTACATCTGCAACACCCACTATTCATATGGACCACATACATGTAGTTACAAGTGCCACACCTACCATTCACATGGACTACATAGTTACAAATGTCACACCCACTTTTCATATGAATAACATAGTTACAAAGGCCACACCCGCTTTTCATATGAACAACATAGTTACAAATGCCACACCCACTTTTCATATGAACTACATAGTTGCAAATGCCACACCCATTATTCATTTCATATCAACTATCACAGTTACATATGTCACATCATCAATTCATATGGACTACAAAGTTACAAATGACACACCAACCATTCATTTAGACTACATAGTTACAAATGTCACACCCACTATTCATATGGACCACATAGTTACAAATTCCACATCCATAATTCATTTCCATCAAATAGTTGCAAATGTCACCTTCCACAATTCATATAGGCTACATAGTTGCAAATACCACACCCATTTTTTTTATATAGAATACATAATTACAAATGCCACACCTACTTATCATATGGAGAACATAGTTACAAATGACACCCCCATTAATCATTTGGAGTACATAGTTATAAATGCCACACCAACTATTCATATAGATTACATATTTACAAATGCCACACACAATATTCATTTAGATTACATAGTTATAAATACCACATCCACTATTCATATGGACTACATAGTTGCAAAAGAAACACCCACTATTCACATGGAGTACATAGTTACAAATGCCACACCCTCTATAGATTTGGAAAACACAGTTAATAATGCCACACCCAATATTTATATCGAATTCATAGTTACAAAGTCCACATCCACTATTCAAATGGACTACATAGAACAGCTTCCGATTTCACTTGAGCTTTTCCATTTACTCAAATCAGGCCTCTGCTGTGGGCTAAAATCTCTTAACCCAAAGTAGAAAAGGCATATAATAATATTCTTGGAAGTGCTTTTGATCAATATATGGTCTATCACTATTCAATAGCTTGACTATATTGGAGGGGCTAGGCAGGTTTTAAATTAGCCAAAATTTACAAAGTTGTTCTTCACACCCTTAGGTAGGAACCAAATTTTGGAAAAATTAGCCAAAATTTGGCTAGTGTCTTTTAGTATAACCCCCATGTATGGCTGCAAAAGATCAAACTCTAGGTAACTATGATTAGCCAAAATTTGGCTAACTGCAATATTGTCCCTTTCCATGATGTATTGTATGACCTTTAGGCAGAAACCAAATCTTAGATTAATGTATCCTTAGCCAAAATTTGGCTAAGGATTCCTGTTGACAGGCTCAGTGAGGCTGGTGCACAACTAATGACCTTTTAGCAAAATTTGGCTAGTGTCAGCAACAGCTTTTCAAAACAGCTGCATGTATGGCTGTTAGAATTTAAAAGCTCTATAATTAGCCATATTTGGCCATCCTCCTCAGTGTTTCATTCCATACTGTTGTGTAAATGTAAGCTTATAACATTGTTGGCCATTGCCTGCAATGTTTTTTTTTCTGTATAACCTACAGTAATATCTCTTAGAAATCCAAATTTGGCTACATGTATGGCTAAATCACTCATAGGGAGTAAATGCAGTATTGGATAAATATGAGCTTGAACAAAGTTTGGGAAATGCATGTAGGTTCACTGGTCATGATCACCATGGATGGCTTCCAAAGAGAAATTTTGTATACTATATTTTTAAGATCACAAGAGTTTTGAAATATGAGTAAATACAAAAATTCATTTTTGTCATAGCAGCCATAGCTAAAACAGAGCAAAGTAAATGAAAGTGACACATTTCAAAACAATGTTTTATATTACTTACTACCGGTACTAAATTGTTATCTTGTAATGAAGACTGTTTTTTTGGATTCTTTTGGTAAATATTTGATAAATACTTTGAAGGCAATCTACATAAGCTCCTAAACTGATTTCTTTCCCTTCATATAGCTCTTCCTATAGTCTGAATATACATCAGCATTTGTTTGTACCCTCCAGTTTTGTTTAAAAACAACCATAAATTAAATTTTCAAAATTTAGAACTTGGTCACTTAATTTATTGATTTATAATTTTAAACGTATTATGACCAGGGAGACTGCATGTGTTTTCTCAAACAGAAATTTTCAGAGTAAAATACTACCTTGCTTGTTTGGTTACTTCCAGTTTCTGGACAAGTCTATTTTCAGCAAAGGGGTGGACGCAAAACTACATGTGTATATACATAGAATGTACATACTATGTCAATCTAATTCTGATATCTACAATGTCAAATGATGGAAAAGAACGACAACAAAAATTTGCATTTCACATGGATTTAACTAGTGGTTTAATTTCTATGTACAATTGTGCAATGTGCTATAACTCTCAACCTTATGGTAATTTGTGAAATTATCTGGCAGTTACCAAACAGGATGAACTATGTCGCTCAGCTGTCAGAGGAAAATCGACTCGCCCATAGTACATTGTATACATAACATGACACAGTGTTAGCAAGGAAAGTATATTAAGCACAATCCACAGACAATGACAGTGCTAGGGCATTCCTGGTCACAGTTGGGTTAGAAATTATAAATCAGTAAATGAAATAACTATTTCTGTGCATTTTTATCACATCAACAGTTTTCATTATTGACATTGGTAGGGGGGCTATAATCATACTAGAAGTTTTGCAAAAACTGTAAAACCTAAATTTTATACCAAGTATTTAACAAGAGAGATAGACCAATAGGAAGATGGATGCATATAAAATCAAGAGAACAGCAAAATATTAAAACAAAATGATTAAATACACAAAATATTTATTATATTTATCATATGACTGAAATGATGTACATTGTACATAAAAATTTTAATAATATTACACTAGAACCTGTCTTGAAAGACCACCCTTTCTGCCATAAAATTATGGTCTCTCAAGACAAGTGGTCTCTCATAACAGGTCATAATGCTATAAATCATTAAATTTGTGCATTGAGAATATGGTCTCTCAAGACAGGTGGTCTCACATCACAGTGGTCATTCAAGACAGGTTTCACTGTATATCCATATGAAAAACACCAGAATAATTTGTAGCGCCAGATTGGTGTTTTATTTCAATGTAAAATGAAAATATCTTTTCTGCTTTATTTGAAAGAGCAATGCCTGTGGAATGTTTCTTTGTTTATAAAACAATATATACTTTAGCATAAAAGATCTTTTTTAATATAAATCTTGTTATGGCTAATGGCAATCTTCTTGAAGAAGGAGGTTCAAAGTCCCAGGTATAATATTATTGACTGATGTGCTCAGGTGTTTAAACTATGTAACTGACACCTTACATTACTTTGCATAGTATATTCCAAGTGTACCCTCAGTGGTTGCAACTTCCTAGACCTGACTGATTTGAATGATTGCTTAGAGTACATTTCCCAACTTTATATTTTCTTCTGTCTGTATGGTCAGCTTGATGTCCATATGATGCTTGTTGGGTTGTGTATACCTGAAAAATTTTGGTCAGTAGTTTTAAATGAAATTTATTTGTTTTCTAAACTAAGCAAGTCTTTTGAATGATTGTTTTACTGTTACAATAGAAGAAATTAATATTTTTAAAAAAATAATGTTCAAATTACATTGCAATTTAGTTGGAAAATTTACAATCAAGATTCTTTTCTTAACTTGATCTACTATGTTGTATTACTTTTAAAAGTCTTTGGTAGACTGCTTTGGTGGCCTAGTGGTTAGAGCATCCACCTTGGATGTGGAAGGTCGTGGGTTTGATCCCCAGCTGAGTTATGCCAAAGACTTATGAAAATGTTACTGCCTGGCACTCAGCATTAAGAAGTTAGTGCTAGGACTTGTTGGCCTCTTGTCAGAATAATGTTACTGGGTGGGACATTAAGCTATGTATTTGTGACATGAAGCCAGATCACTTCATTACTATATAATTTGACCTTGCTCTTAATAAAATACACTTGACATCTTCATGATGATAGCCCATTTCTCAATATTCATCAAATCATAAATAAAGTGGTTACAAACTTGTGCAACTAGTTGCCACTTCAGTTGAGATCTCGTAATATAAGCTTATATTCCATGTTTAATAAAACTTACAAACATGTACAAATACGACCGTTAGAGTGATAACTGGTTCAGTCAGATGCAAGATCAAATAATTACTATGAATGGATATCAATCTTACTTAACTGTTGAAATCTTCATCATATAAACCTGTACTGCAAGTTTTATAAAAACTAAAAAATATTTCTTTATTATTGGTAAGAAGCTCAGCTAATTGGATGCAAGATCACCTTATTAATATGCTTTTATTATAGTGTGTGTTGAATTAGTCTGAAATCTAGAAATAAGCTCATATTCCGTGCTTTACTTAAAATTAAATCAAATATATGGATGATAGAGTGATAAAAATGTAATTGTTAAAGGATGGAAGGATGAAGGTTTATACAGGTCAAAAATGTAAAGTTACTTAACCTTATGGCCTGAGGAGTGAAAATTAAGTCAAATAGGTATTTTTACAGTAGCTTTAGCCTTTGAACACAGATGTTATGGACTTTTTCATCCATGTATGTAAGACCCTTAATTAGTGCTGAATTCTCCAAGTGAATGTTTCATGTAACACTCTCAGAATTAGGTTAATGAATGCATACCTGCAGAAAAAATGAACTTACACTATACAGAAATGGCATAATAGTTATCATGATTCCATGTGAGATTAAAGAGAGGGCTTTACATTAGATCTTCATTAATTCTTGTTAAGTCAACTTTTTAAACTAGCTGACTAAACGCTGTTTTTAAAAAAGTGAACGTATAATAATTAAAATTGAAAGTTATTTCAACAGCAATACAAACTATGATATTTTCAATATTTCTTTCTTGAATAAATATATGGGACTCTTTACATATAAGTTACATTTTGAAACTTTGTCTTGATTCAATTTTAATACGTTTTACTTCCTGTGTGCAATTCTTGCACACATTATATAAACTTTCATTCACTCATCATATATACCAATACAAGTTACTGGCACATTTTAGTTTAAACATTAACTCTTTGTTTCTGCATTGTTACTATACAACATACATGTAATTGTTTTAGTGTAATATTCGTCAGAGCATATATTTTTGAAATATGCACTGGTGCTGTTATAACTGGTAGTTTCAAGTTGAACATGACCTTATTTAAAAAAAGAGAAGTTGAACAAAATTATGTATTTGATTCTTGTAAAATATCAAACAGAAAATATGTCTTTCTGAAACCAGGTTTTGTGTTGAACAAATGCCTTTTAAATTTGGCTGTAGTGTTTCCTGAGAAATATCTTAGCAAACAGATTTTTGTTTGGACAAAATGAATGTCTTTTGTGGTCACCAGACAGTGATCTTGTGAAGAAAACTAAAAATGGTATTGAATTTATTAATTTTTAAATTTTTGCAGTCAACTGTAAGATAAATAACCCTCTTTTTTATAGCATTTTCCATTTTAATCTGAATCTGAATCTAATTTATGTTCAAACTTTGCTGTTTTATTATATTAAGCAGAGAGAACATATAGAAAACAAAACTGTTCAGTACCTTGTAACACATTTTTGAAGATTAAAAAAATCTAATGGTTTAATTAGGAGTGAATCCACTAATCAAAATATGTAAATCTACTAGTCTGAAATCCATTATCACATGTAATGCAAAAAACATTTCTTTAGAAAATTTTACATTTAAATTTGATAACATGTAATAGATGCTCATTGAGTCAATTTTAGAAGATAAATGTACAAAACTATGCCACAGTTAATACTAATTCATACTGCGTATGCTCTTTGAGTAGATGTGGGCTATTGTTAACTGAAGAAAATATCTGATTACTTAAGGAATAGTTCAATAAAAGTGAATAATACTAGTAGATAATTTAACATAATATAACTAAGTACTCTTATTAATATTTTATATTTTTAAACTCTAAAATCAGCAGAAAATAATTTTAAATCAATACACACCTTTTTTGAACTCATTTCCAGACGTTTTCTGCATAAATCGTTGTCCTTTGCTTCTCTTCAGGCTTTGGAAATATCAGTTGAATTTCTCTGGTAGCAAGAAAGTTGACTTTATGCAGACTGAACTAACTGTTAAATGTCTTTTGACTGCCTCTATCAAAGCTATTAGGTGCCCAGCAGGTGGCTTTCATGGAAGAGCTAACCCTATTTCATGATCAGAGAAAATTTACACCAAGATAATGGCCTGGAGAGAGAGCTGTTAACTCTTATCAATTCAAGATAGCTCAAAATAAGGCATTTGCTTTCATGACTTGTGGTACTTGTCCAGTTACCATTGTAGGACTTTGCCAAATCCATGATAATAAAACTTCAATAATGTTAGATGTTTAAATGTTTACAATATGTTTTTAATTTGGCACCAATGAATCAATTGCAAACTTCATTAACCAGTTTTTTAAACTCTGGTCTGTAAAAGACTTATGTTAAATCGATAAAACACTGTCTCTACTTTTTTCAGTTGCAAATAGGATCAACTTTTTTATCAACTGATCCTGGCTGTGAGTTCTTCATGATGAATTTAGATAAATATTAAGTTCAGGAATATATCTGGGGAATTATCACTGAGAATAATAGCAAAACTAATCATCAATTAAGTTATTATCATGGATGAAATGTCCTCACACATTGTATAGTAATCACAATAAATTAGATCAAATATTATCTTAATAGTATAGTTTTACTAATCTAGATTTTTTTCCGTTTTAGCCCTTTCTGCTCAATGAAATTTTCAAAACTTGGAAATGATATCTTTTTATTGATAGGTAAAACTGAAAAAAAATGTTAAAATAATCTTGTAATTTACACAAATGCTGCTAGACAACAAAAATATATGTGCTGCACTTTAGCTTTGGAGGCAGCACAAATGATAATAACACGATTATGTTAATGCTATTTTCTATGCAGTGCAGAGGCAACTGTATGTCTCTCTTGACTATTTAAAGGGACTTTTTAATATTTTATTAAACTGTGAACTTTGACCTGGAGAGAAAGTAACCTATACTCCCAGATGTGAAGAAGCTTTGGGCCTTGTATTGTTTATGTATGTGTAAGGTGCCCTGTAATAAAGGTATGGTGCTTATATGATATGAACAATTCAACCTAATTGTTTTCATAAACCTGTATCAATGTAAATTTTGGTGTTCACATTGTTATACCAGGTGCAGTTGAGAAGGAAAAAAGGCACACACGTATTCATGAAAGGAATTCATTTTATAATTTATCTGCAATCAAAATTTATCAACCGATTGCACTGAAGGCAGTAATGAGGTGGATATTCAACCATTTGTGTAAACACATAATAATATATATTTCTCTAACAGGTAACGATAACATACAAATTGTGCACATTTTTCAAGTACTTTTTAAACCAATTGATCTAGTTACTACACACGCTTTTACTGGTAATTTCATAATGCCTAATTACCATACAGGATGCTTTCAGTTTTTATCATGTAAATGATAAATCTATTCTGTGATGAATTTGATAAGTAGATTATAACATATAGTTCATAACATTATCAGACCCATTTCGAATTTACATTTGTTCACAATTTTAGTGTCCAAATTATTAAAGTATACATCAACAGTCATTTCAAATATTGTTCAATCAAGATTCAGTTAGTTTGTTTAATTACTTTTTCAGCTGACAAAAAAGTTAGCAAGTGAAATTTATAGTGAATAGTGAATTTCATGTGCATACATAACTGTGTCTGCTTTGCCTTATCATAAAGATTTAGGAAAGTCCTATTAATATTATCTGAGTTTGTTGTGACATGCAGATAAAGTTACATTAAAAAAAAATAATCTAGAAATGTTCAGCTAAACCAAATCCAAGTAATGAAAAATCATCCATGAATCACAAGGCTTGTAAGAGACTGTTAGCAGCAAGCAAATGTCCCTTAGGGCAATATCAAAGGTTTGCCTTCCCATCATGAGTAGATTATTCAAATGTGTAATTAACCATGCCCTCCCAAGGGATGTTGGCTGTAAAATTTGAATTAGAGATGGTGCAAATAATGATGACCCTTGTTAGATGTCAAATTGTTAGCAATGAAAGGAAAACAGGATTATCAAAATGAAACTTGAACTAACAGTAAAATGTTACACATCACCATGATCCAGTTTCAGAGTGTGTTACATCTACTACTTCTATTTGTTGTGTTCCAAGTACAATGTACCTTTAGAGTCTCTTTAAAAACAGTTATTTAAGAACCACTTTGGGTTAGATACTAAGGTAATAAATGGTGGTGTATTGTACTGTCATAATATACATCATGACATTCATTCTTTCTTTAAACAATAGGTAGATAGGTAGGTGGGTAGAATAAATCAAGATGATACATTTAATGTCTCAGATACAAACACATGCTGAATGCAACTGATTTACCAAGTAAACGTTTGGGCATTTAAGTACAATTGATGATGTAGTGAGAGTCTGAATTCTGTCTTTAGTAAATTGTGAGAAGTAAAATTATACTAAAGTGACTCAACATGTGATTCCTTGTTATTGGTTCATTATGCCCTCAATATCTTTGACCCAGTAACATCTAGTCTTGTGACAGTTGGTGTAATGATGCATCTCAGTTAGAATCCAAGCAAGCCAGCAATTCAAACATTAAAATTAGGTCAGCATGATTTTATTTTAATGCTCTATTTGCATTATTTGCTTCAGCTGTGGGATTATTACACCTGTACTATTCTGAACTCTATTTCACACTCACTTATGACATTTGGCATGTGAGTTGTTTATAAACTAGTTATCTCATATGGATATACTACAAAGAAAACAGTTAAGTCTTGTCCAAAGTAAATCAGTGTGACCCAAGTTTAATACTTCAGAGATATGAATATTCAGCTAAATGTTCATTACACCCTCAATGCCATTGACCCTATTGCACCTGCACACACAATTTAGTATGAGCTTCAGTAATACAGTGGATAACTCCATCATGCCAAAAATATGTCACTGTTGACTAGTTTGCATGCTTTGGAAATGTTTGTCTTTTTAGCTATCTGGTAAATACTTTATGAACTATTTTATCTATACTCGTGAACATTAGCATATAATATAATACAATGGATAGGTCGTTGTAACTTTCACACATTAGAGTATTTTGAACCATATTTGCTACATGCTTGATATAACTATTGACTGTAAGTAGCATTATGAAATTTGAAGTATGTAAATATCACAGAGTGAGTAATTCAGTCATTTCAAAACAGGTCACTACAACATTTTATCTTATCCCGTCTGAATGATGTTTCTATGTTCAGACATTTGCTGACATGTTTGTCTTTTCAAGAATTTGTTGCTAAATGATTTGTGTCTACATCCATATTACAAATGAGTTTAGCCTAAGCAGTGTGTACCATGATGGGACCATGCTATCTTAATGCATCTAAATCTATAGTATAGTGCAGTATTAACCTTTCCTTTATGGCTTTAATGGGTGCTGCAAAGTGTGTATAACATGACATTGTGCCATTATGATACTGCTGTCACCCAGTATTCTGTCCTATGTAATCTATATTGGTACATTTACTGTAAATATTCCCACCAGCATTTAGGTTCACAATGCATCCATGTAAAGACAATATTTAGCAAACTGATTCCCATAAGGTTTCATCATTGTTTTTTACTTTCTAACTTTTCCTGTGTAATTTTGTATAATTATTTCATTTTTACCCCAAGATTGTACTTTTTATCCAACTGTGTTAAATTGTTTTGTTACTTAACATTTTGGTCCATACCAAAACACACCAATAAACCAAGGAATAGTTTTTATATGTTCACTTTTGTTCATATGATTTTCATTCACATATTCTCATACAATTTTTTGAGAATATCACATCTGTAGCTACATAATTGAATTATATCTACTGACAAGCAAACATATTAATGAATAATTATTAACTTCATAAATTACTTTCATTAATTGATCAATAAATTAAGTTTAATTCACTATGTCAATATGTAGAAAAAATTGTAAATATCATGGAAGACATAAAAGCAATAAATCAATTTGACTTTCAAATATTTCATATAAATCCTTTCTCTCATTTTCAACCAAACTATTATTTAATTACTAATTATAACGGTGATTATTTACTACCTCATTTAGCATAAACAATATATGATAAAATTGTTACTTCTTTTCACAATATGTTTAGTTTGCAAAATCTTTCAGATAACCTGACATTTTGCTATAAAAACAATTGTAATAAATTTGGAGTATGTGTATTTGACAGCATCCTGTTTTTAAGCTATTCTTAGATTTATTTGTGTGAGTATTTAGTCTTCGGTGCCATGGAAATTACTAGCCCGAAATAGTTAACCAATTGGTAGAAGCAAACGTCACAGAGCCGAGTGTTAGTGATCTTGAACCATGCTGGGGTTGTTAGTAGTGAATTAAAGTACAAGCCGAAAGACTGTCCCTGGTGTAACATATTCCATATTAAAATTCAGCAGTGTATAAAAGTGTTGTGGTTGAAATGGCAGTATTTATGGTGGGAAATCAGTAAATTATATAATGGAATCAATAAGTTGGAACTTGGTAGGTACCGTTTATGTGTCCATAGTGGAAAATGGGCGTATGTATATGAGCGTGATACGCCAGAAATTATGAGGATTGACTGGCCTAGGGTCGCACAGTTAAATATTTCCCAGTTGGTAAGGGAATACTAGTGTAATTTCTATGGCATGACAAGCTGTCGGTACGGAAATCGGATGATAATGAAGAAAAACCATGCAAAGGTGCAGTTAATGGACTTTTGGGCAAGTTGTCTCATCTGGATCGCCAATTGATTAGAGCAAAGGTTATTAAATATAGCGGACACGTCTTTCTTTCCATTGTACAACTCAAGTTGTATGGAAGTCTTTGGAAATTTGGGGAAAACATATGACTTCTAGCGTGACTCGCGCCAGGGTTTGACACCGCTCGGTCAAGTGAATACCCCTGTGTGTGTAACACTATTATTATAGCAAATGCTGTTATTTAACGTTCTAAATTGTTTGTAAAATAACGTATATGGTATTAATCTTTCATTCTAGCTTGATTTGTTTGTTTGATTAGGATTTTTAACGTAGCTTTAACAATTGTGCAGTTATGTCGCTACAATGTCTCCAGTGAGGCAGTTTATAGTGATGTCTAGCACTGGGGCATCATGCCACAGACATGTAGCCTGATGTTCCACCCAGTCACATTATCCTGACACCAGGCCGACCAGTCCTAACACTAACCTGTTAATGTTGAGCGTCAAGCGAGGCAGCTGTTGGTACCATTTTTGTAAGTCTTTGGTACGACTAAGCCAGGGATCAAACCCATGACCTCCATTTTCCGCGGTGGATGATCTAACCACTAGGCCACCGAAGCAGTCATTCTAGCTTGAGAAAGGAAGATTACGCTTGTGAACTCTGGCAAAATATACTAGATTTCCCCAACAATAATAATTTTTGGCAATATTTTCTTTTAGTACATCTTGAGCTCTACATAATACTATCAATAATAATAATAATAATCATAATAATAATGAGGACTTTGTAAAGCGCCTAATCTCTAGATGCTCTAAGCACTTTACAACATTATAAAACCCCTATAACATAAAATGCATATATGATATGATTACAAAAAGAAGAAAGATCATGTACTTACAAAAACATTAGAAAACCAGTGTGCATTTATAAATCAAAATCATTTAAAGTCTTGCTGTTTGATTAGAGAGCAGATACAATCAAATTAAATCATGTACCAGGGGGCACTCACCCATTATTATGTACTTTTTAGAAAGTGATGTATGCAAGGTGAAGTTGTTTGCATATAAAACATGCACATTGGAGAGAATGTTGGCATACCTCTATGCTACTTTGATGTAATATGGCTGGGTTTTGTTTGCATATTGTACTTTTGGAAATTGTAAATAATCTTAGCACAATGCTAACTAAAAAGACTGCTCCCTTGTCCAGAAATCAGCCAGAATTTGTCTAATGTACACTATATTTAGCAGATATTAAAATAGGAAAAATGAATTTGCCAGACTACACAAAATCAGCTTCTGAAAGTGCAATGAATGAATTACCAATATATGAAATATAAAAGAGTGTTTTTTATATAAAAAAATACAATTTACCTCTAATGTTCAGGAAGTGAAAATGACCTAGTGGAGCCAGCACTTCTTTTTAAAGGTGCACATTTTAAGTAAGGCTAAGCTGTATACATGCATAATCCATATTACACCCATCAATCATATGACAAAATAAAGGGAATTTAAGGTTCTTTGATTAATGCCTAAGATATACAAGGTCTTTTTTTAAATACCCACTATAACCAGTGTGAAAACTTGGGGAAATTCTTTTTTCTTTAAATTTTTTAACTCTATGCAAAATATAAGACCGTTGATCGCCAACCAAGGGAGGTTGTGGAGAGTTATCTGTTGGAAGCCAAGAGCAACAAAATTTTCTCTGATATCAACTAAACGACATGAATCATACTAACAGATCATATCATTTTAATTAGATCAGATATTTTATGTAAGAAGGAATTCTACAGAGCAAGTTCTTAAAACTGAAAAGGTTAAGTTACCCATTTTGTGGCAAAACAAATATCACGACCATTTCAAAAACACTCTTATTGAATTACAAGACATTTGTTTTACTATTTCTTTAATAGTTTTGCATTTCTATTTCTATCAACATTATTGAATGACCTTCAACTTCTTGTGCGTTTTGTTTATTTTAGAAATCACCTTGCTCTTTCCAGTTTTTTTTTCTCTCTCTCTCTCTCTCTCTCTCTCTCTCTCTCTCTCTCTCTCTCTCTCTCTCTCTCTTACTGACAACATAAACTTTCTTTTTATATGTAAGCGAAGACTTACAAATGGTGGATAAGAATGTTGGATATGAATATTTTGGCAAATCCTAGAAGTAATGTACTGAAAAAGTCAAATATCAAAATTTTTAAAATGAAGACAGCAGATGACTCATTGAGAATTGCCTCTATGACTTGCAAGGGGTTGGGGGACCACGATAAAAGTAACAATATGGAATTAGCTAAAGAAAGGATGGGATACTCAATATATTTATTGCAAGATACACATTTTATTATGACAGGCGACATATTAGATCATTTTGGAATTATAAATGTATCATTTATTTTGCATTGAGATTCAAGGGAATAAAAATTGTATTGAATAAAAATTTTGAAATTTCTATTTTCTATTTTTAGAAACATGAATAACACTTAAATTTAATTTAATCATCTGCAATTGGTTCTCATTCACATATGATAAGATTTGTTAACCCAGTCATCAACATAATCATTCAAATGAATATTATGTTTTCCCAATTCTGGTTAAGATTAATGGGTTACTTATTATTCTAATTGGTAACAGGTTGTACAGTTGATGTGTGGAAGGATGAAATGATTTTTGATACCATATAGTTCTGCATAAAGGGCACATAATCAGTGTCACATACGTTCCCCTGGTAAGTGACACTGTCAGACAACACCCACCAAATGTTTCTGCACACAACATTTTAGAATAATAATATAAAACAACAGTACATAATGCACTAATAATGCTATCAAAACAGGATAATCATATTTGATTTGACAGTTTAACCACCTTAAGAAAAGTTATCCATTAGTGACTTATATATAAGCCATGTAGGCTATAGATTCATTTTTGTTTGTCTCTGTATTGTGCTTCACTGATTATCAAAAATGTTGTCATTCTCAAGCTCTGGCCATGCAAAAATCATAAATCAAAATGAATGTATGTATCTCTGGTAGTACCAGACCCTTTTAGTAAATACTGTCATAGTAACCTACATTTCATATGACCACTTAGGTTTTTACACCATGTACAGTTATAATGATGGGTTACTGAATGTATTTCTACGTGATAATTAATTTTTACTATGGTTGCTGGAGATAAAAGAGCTCTTGCAAATCATTGCTGTTCACATTTAATTTTGATTAGAGGTTGTATAACTGATATATATGCATCCACCAGTAACATTTTAAAGAGTTATTGCAAGAGATCTAAAATATTCATGATTTTATTTTGTTGGATGACAAGTTGGTGTTCACTATACACAAGTCTAACATGTGTCATGATGACACAATGTAGTAGTCAAGAATTGGCTAGGTGATTCTTTCTCCCCCTCCAAAAATAACTGACTATTAAATTCTTCCCCCCTCCAACTACACATGTTAAGCATGAATAAATGAAAAATTAAAATCTATAAAAATGGATACTTATTAAAGAATTTAATAAGAACTGATTTCCACCAGCAAATGAATATTGGTTTCTAAAAATAACCATATTAAATTAAATTTTAATGTTAGAACCTAGCTACCATAATAACAGGCGATCAGGTGGGTTAATATGTTTTTATTACTTTGTTTGGATTTTATATATAATCAGAATATAAAATGAGGAAATTCAACTACCACGTATTTTAGGTCTTTCTTGGAAGAAATACGCTTGTCAGCAAATTTTTTGTTGTAAATTTAATTATTTTCTCAGTTTTTCACTATCTTCTTCTGTCTTATTTTGTCTGTCTTTCTCTTCCATTGTTTTTCTAAATTTACCTCTTTCCTTTTCTTTCCCTCTCTTTCCTGTTTTTCTCTATTTGTATCTGCTCATTGCCTTCCCCTCTCTCTGTTATTCTCTCTCCCCTCTATTTTCCTCCCTGTTACCATCTTTTCCTGTATTTGCCTCTGTCTTCTCCTGTATTTGCCTCTGTCCTCTTCTTTCTCTCTCTCTCTCTCTCTCTCTCTCTCTCTCTCTCTCTCTCTCTCTCTTTTCCTATATGTTTTTACCTCTCACTTCCTCTCATTTTATTCCCTGCATAAAACTGCCTCTTTTCTCTCGCCTTCATAGTCTTTATGCACCTCTTATGACATTTTCTCTTTTACTTATCATCTTCTTCTCTCTTTATCATCTATGCCTTATCTTTCATTTCTTCAAGTGTTCCTCTTTTTCTTTCACTTTCTTTTTTATCTCTCTCCTCTGTCTTCTGCTCTTCTCCTATATTGGTATTTCTCTATTGCTTCCTCTCTACCTCTTCTCACCTGTCATGATCTCCAAATTGTATGAGGTGATTGTGCATGTAATTGTATGTTTTGAGTTATAAACTTTGCAATTTCATAAAGCGAAAACAGCTACAAACTTTCCTGAAATAGTATTATCAAGCATATGTCTCCACATTGGTTACTAAAAACTGAGCAATTACATCAACCACAACAACAATATAAATAAGTATTTACAGGACAGTAATACGGATTCAAATCTGGTGTGGGCAAACCATGCCAAGATTATGAGTGCAACACCATTGTTGTCTACTGATATTTATGTGAATAGTACTATTGGATCCAATTCCAAAGGAGTTAACCAGTATGATTGGTTAAGATACCCAGCATATTTTTTCTTCGACACTTTCACTCCTTCTAGAATTTATTTACAAAATCTTGAAAATGACTATTTGTGTGTATGTGTATGTGTGTGTGTATTTTGGATTGTTCATTACTGCAGTGTCTGTAGTGTAGCAGTTTATAGTGATGTCCATCACTGATGCATCATCCTGTATACATGTAGCATCAAGTCCCACCCAGTCACATTATTAAGACACCAGGCCAACCAGTCTTATACTAACCTCTTATATTGAGCAACATGTACATTTAAGGCAGATGCTAGTATCATTTTTATAAGTCTTTGGTATGACACAGTTACAGCTGGTATTTGAACAACAACCTCACACATCACTGGTGGATGCTTTAACCACCTAGGTCATCAGATTGGTCTGCATTTCAATGTAGTGTTAGTTTGCTAAGAAGAATCATGAAGAATCTTTATAAGTTGTGTCTTATACCATTCAAGTGACTTGAAATGATATTAGTCTAAGATTGTATCCTCTATTAATGTAAAAGTTCTTCTTTTTTTAAAATAAAAAACACTTGTGTGATTTTGTAAAGTGAACCATAACCTGCATTATATTTCAAATGTGGGCCTTAAGCAGATTAGAAAAGAGTCCATTAAGGTAAAGAAACAAATTGCTGTTGGGAGAAATAATCTGCTAGTTGATCATGTCATCCCACCCCAACCCCAATTTATTTTATGACCTGTTACATGTGTGGTATTTCCTTAAGTTTAATACCAAAGAGATGATTCATAGTAAGGAACTAATTGCTAGTACAGTGTGGTGAAAGAATCAGTTAACTGATTCTGTCCCCCCCCCCCCAATTAAGGGATCCATTATGTTTTGGTATTTCATTTGTATGTCTTAAGTGTATTACCAAAGGGTGCATTAATGAAAATAAATAAACTGGTTGAAGGGGGAAAATAATGAGATGGCTGACTCCATCCCTTTTCCAATTGTTAGCAGACTCATTACATATATACATGTGGCAGTCAGTTTATTTCCAAAGAGTCCATTATTGAAAAGAAACTAATTATTTGAGGGGAGGGGGCGAATAAATAGAGGGGGAACCTAATGTGTTGCAAGGGAGGGGCAAGAAATAATTAGGGGGTTGGGATGGAAGAACTGGATGTTACACCATCTATGAAAGCTGCCAGTTAAGAAAAGGAAAGTGGAATAAGCTAACAAGTTTTATAGATTGATGTTGTATTATAATAAGAGTAAAGAGTTTGAGAAATGATTTGTACATAGTTATAATTCCTGCACATTGCCAGATCAGCACTTTGACTTAGTTCACTTCAGTATTATATAATTTGTTTTACAATACTCAATATCTTGTATCAAGACATCATCCAACAAATCATCACTGATAATCCAATCAGCATGGTTTCAACAGCTCCAGTTCATCACAATTAGTTTCAAAGGCCAGAGTAATAGGCCATGTGATACAACTCCAAGATCAAAAGTCAGAACTTCTATGTAGTCCTGTACAGAATTTCATTGGACTAAGGCATGGCTTTGAGAGGTTAAATTTGTATGCCCACCTAGAAAATGCCAGCTTAGTAGCTCACACTTGAGCCAGGAAGAAATACAGTTTAAGAATGTAATCAGTTTGTGATTTGCATGAAGAAGATGAAACAGAGAATGAAGATGAGACAATAGAGGCTGGTGTGTCAGGAGAGAGTAAGTACATTTAATGCTTTTAAATGAATGATAAATAAAGCAAAATTTCTTAATTGAAACACTTCATGATTAGACTTCTTTACATAGAAAATGGAAATTACTAAACTAACTTCTATATCTCTACCTGAAACAATTTTGAAATAAGGCCTTTTTTGCATGTATGTCATAAACCAGCAAACTAAAGAATGCATACCTCTTTCATTTTGAAATTTCAATTACAAGTTTAATATTCTGTAAATGAGAATTATTATTCTATGATAGATACACAATGAAACAAAGCAATAATCAAAACAAAACGTGATATGTTTTGACACTGTAGTGGGCCATTTTAGCTCCATAAATACATTTTAGATTGATGCAAGATACACAATATGTTAGTAAAATTTACAGGTTTTTTCCCATAGAACTGCCAAGATAATGTATTAAGTATGCTTTTTCTTCATGTTGTTTATTTTCAATAATAATAATAATAATAATAATAATAATAATAATAATAATTGTGCTGTAAAGAGAAAATGCTTTATGAAAAGACAAAAAAATCTCATTTTGTAGGGTCTGATAGCTGTTTTAACTATGCTCTCCTGCAGCACATGGTCTTTGACTCAGTGGAAAAGGAAATTATGATGACATAGATACTGATACCTATGTAAAGTGAAAAGTAAGTATATTTCTTATATTAGTATATTTTACCAGACAATCTTAACAACATGTGTTTTTTCCAGATTCTAGTTATGAAAATGGCAAAATATTGTGTAAAGTTAATGAATGTTGTGGAACAAAATAGTTTTTTTTATGGATATGTATTGCCATTAAGAATGTAGTTTAACTGGAATTGGGATTGAATTTTTCCATGGCAGAAAATATTCAAAATGACAATATGTATCCTTACATGCAATAATGAGAGAATTATATTGTGATTTATTGACTAGTTACATATGAATCAGTTGTAATCTCTGCTGAAAACATTTTCAAACCATAATGTAATAACGATAACTGCTGGATGAGCATTTATAGCCCTATGCAAATGAACTATTCCAAATTGAGATGCAATATATGAAACAGACACAATATGAAAATGAAATTAGCACAACACTAACTTTCAACCAGTGTTGACACATAGGTGTTCATGTCATTCTGTAATAAAGTCATTATTGCAAGCAAATTAGGAAAACACTTGATTAAAATTGTATAGGTGGGCATATATGAAAACATAGTTAATTTGATTTGGTTTTCACTTCAGATTTCAAGAATTCATGAGTACATGTATTTGTCAGTGGAGGAGATTAAAACTTTGCCTTTTTCTGTGGAGGGTTTGACAGTGGAAGGAGGTAAGATTTTATTTTTTGTGTTTTAAAATACATTTGTTATGTATAGATAAATTGAATGACATACTTGATTTTGTATTTCTTGAAACTTAATGTTACGATTTTAGTAATTATCATTTCCTGATATTCTACATAATAATATTGATCACTTGATTCAGTAAATAACTGTTTTGCTTGAAATAGTCAACATTATATGGGCAGTAGACATCTACTATTGGTGGACATGGTAGTAAAGGTAAGCCAAGATAAGGGAGCATGACAGCCAAATATATTTAAAAGGAATCAATAAATTTCATTGACCTCTTATGTTATTGTTATGTATTAAACTTGATTTAAATAAGCAAATGATTGATTAATGTAAATATAAGAAATGTAAATTCATTATCTTGTAGTGCTTTTAAGATGAGTTGAAGGTTTTCTTTTATGTACGAGTAGTTAAAATATGAGAGTAATATCTGATATGCTAAAAAATGTAATTCACTATTTTTAATTTATATATTTTATTCTTATTTCCATAAATGTATAAATTATTGTATAGAAAACTAAAGTGAAAAGAAAGAATGAGGCAGAACAAAATACAAGCCAAATAACTAAAGTTTAGAAACGGAACCAAAACATCACATGAGTAATTTAGATAGTCAATAGTTCAAATATAAATAGCAGCATATGTATATTCATCTTTTTCACAATAATATGAATCAATAGATTTTTCAAGTTTATTAACATCATTCCTTAGAAACAACATCAAAAACAATTACCATGATCACCATTATTTTATATCAATGACACTAAATTTCAAATGGTTATTTGAAGTCTTATAAAATAATCAATGTTACAAAGTTCATAATTATGCAGTGTATAATTGTATTACAAAATGAAAACATTTCTGATTAAGTACTGTTATGTTTATTGTACATAGTTCACATATTAGAGTTTCATCAAGAAATACTCTATTCAGTTGTTGATTAGACAAACCGAGTTAGTGACCTGCAAATTAAGACAGATACTTTCTAAAATTCAAGATAGGAGATCTGGTTGCTTTGAATTTTCAATTGGAGCTACCAATATGATTGGGAAGTGACTGACTTCACTTCCAAATTGTAATGTCTTTCTGTAACACCATTGTTTTCATGAGCTTGTTTTTTCTTTTAAGATTATTTAGTGCTAAGGAATACAAAACTTGAATAATACTGATCATATACTCTTTATCGACTCCTTCACTGTCATCAGGACAAGACTATTCATTTCAGGTACCAACAACATATTAAAGAAATGTGGACATACAAGTCAGTAGACTTTTTTTATGAAAATAGTTGTGTCTTTAAAGTGACATTACTCCACAAGGCATAATAATGTACTAAAGGTTAATTTTTTAGGAAATTCATTTTTTTCTGTCCCAGTGGGAAAGAAGAAAATGTTTTGTCATTTATGATTTTCTTTGTAGGTAATCTCTCCAACAATTATTGGGCTGGTGGAGTACAATGCTGGTGCAGTATACATGGGACTACTGGAGGGTCACAATAAGATTTACTGCAAAATGCCATTAGGGAAACTTGAGACTGGAAATTTGAAATTTAAGTTTGCTGATTTTTTAGAAACAACATTAAATATGAAATATATCCAGAAAATGTATAAAATTTATTAGATTACCAAGTTTGAACTAGAGATAGTGAACAACTAAATATATTATATGGAAGAAGACCATGAACAAATAAAGGAAGCAATTGCAATATACATTCAAAGTTAAGCACAGGTATGAATTACTGAACCACTCTCAAAAGATTCATTGGTTGATCTCTTCAGTAAAACCTGCCTACTTACTGCATGCTACCTCCTTATAGCTAATGAATTTTACTCTGGGAGCACTAGATTTGACTGGTAGTAATAGTTCTCCTGAAGTATTATGATTGGGTGATTATTATCAAAGAAACATTATGGTATACTACAACGTACTGGTTTTTAATGGGCAAAACAGCATCTCTGTAGCCACTAGATCTCATCAATTATTTTTTAATTATAATATAAGACATGTCTTTTAGAGTCAGTAGAAATTTATACATTTAACCACTTGCCATTAAATCACTAAAGATGAACCTCAGGCAGTCTTTGAAGTGGAATTTTTTATGCTGTTAATATCTTAAATTTATCTTGTTAAAACTATGTTAAGATTTAAATATGTTACAAAATATCATCATATAGAAGTAAAGTTTTACATAATTATTAACATGTACATTTGAACTTGAAACAAAAAACCCATTATGTTTGTGTTTATTGTTATATTTAAAGCTTTAGTCACTTCTCTTATGAGATGTCAAAACAGAATTAAAAATAAAATGGATTACCAGGGTACATACTTGTAAATATGCTTTTTATTACTCTATCAGACCTAAGTACCATCCAACATATGCCTCCTATCCCTTTTATGAATTATTCAAATAAAGACATAATATCAATTGCAAGCTTTTCCTTTATTCATTTACATTTTCTTTTGCATAGATTTGTTGGTTGAACAGGGTTATACATTTTAGCTGTACTTTATTTATATGCTGCAAAGGTTTATGGTTTTCTGAAGGTCAAAGCCTATTATCACATTAACCCCGGAGAATTTTTGCTGTTTTTGCAATAAATGTTTTTTTTTTTTAGAGGTTGCTCTCCCCGCTGATTTTCACAGACCATTCTTAGGGAGGACCTCCTGCCCTATTATGTTTGTGTTTGTTATAGATTGAATGAATTGTAATTTTTGATATTTTATTATTGATTTTGTATTTAAAAAAATTGTAATTGTATTAACAAATTTTGGGGACTATTTCTGAATACATTCTAATACATCGACTTGCAAGCAATATTCCATTAGACAAATGGCTAGTTGTTCTAAAGAAAATGTTTTTCATTGGTTAGTTTGCTGGTGCATGAGCAGAACGTGAAAAGTTGGACTTCCTTTTTTGGTGCTTAACACCCATAATTTTCATATGGAGAAGACTATTCAAAATATCCACCTTATCCTACTTTTTGCAAAGGTCCACCTGTCTGTGTGCGCTTCAGACTGGTCTGCCGTAGATCTGAGGCCATAGTCTAAATCTGGACACAAATTCGGATTCCGACCATGGGAGAAGTTTAGGTGGAAAAAAAAGATAAAAAAACTTATGTTTTTCCCTCTGTTTTTTTGTAGTGCAACTAAAGTATTCAGATTATTTGGTATAATTGTAGAGCGCAATCTGTATACCTTTCTATAATACCACCCACTTTAGCGTATCATGCATGACCTTGATGCTACAGACCTTGGAAGAAGGTTACTACCTCATGACATGTAACCTCATCGCTAGGGAATAATGTGTTAACTTGTTTCTTACAAAGATTTATATATACAGAAAACACACTGGTAAAGTGTATTGAATTTTAAAGTTGCAGAAGTTATGTCATGACATCATTTTTTGGCAAAACTTGACAAAGCACTACCTGAAATAACACAATTTCAGAAAGTTCTAAAGTTACATTGATAATAAGGATGTCTAAAGGCCATTTGGTTGACAAATGGATTGAATTTCAATGGTGCACAAGAACGTTTAGACTATTTAGCGCTATACAATTTGTTATATGAATAAACGTTAAAAAGAGTAAAAGTTTTAATATCAACCAGTGATATAAAAAAAACAAATAGTTGAAAGCAAAACAGTAAGATGGTAACAGTAAAATACATGTATAGTGCTTCCTGATCAATGGGGTATGTAAATGGTGTATGTTAATGAAGATAGATGAAAAGATGTTGAAAACAAGGTATTTACATTACATAAACATGCTCTAGGTATTATCATTCAAAATATGGATATTTAATAGCAAAGTTGTATTATCATTTTGATTCTCTATTCATTTCGTCTGGATTATAACTCAGAAAATGTCTATTCACTAGAGTATTCTGATTACACATTTATTAACAGTAGGGTTGGCACACATTAGAATGGAATGTTGGTGGATAGAGGTAAAATAGATAATCAACCTAATGAATTTATATAAAAATACTAACAATATATGAATCACTGGGATGGTTTGGTATTCTCCCATTCATTAAATTTGAATCTTACATAGTAAGTTCTATGCTAAAGTATATACATATTAAAATTAAATACAACATTAGGAGTCAAGCACTTTGTTCAAGCACATATTTAGCCAATACTGCATTTACTCCCTATGAGTAATTTAGCCATGCATGTAGCCAAATTTGGATATCTAATAGTTATTACTGTAGGTTATACAAAAGAAAACATTTCAGGCAATGACCAACAATGTTATAAGCTTACATTTACACAACAGTATGGAATGAAACAATGAGGAGGATGGCCAAATATGGCTAATTATAGAGCTTTTAAATTATAACAGCCATACATGCAGCTGTTTTGAAAAGCTGTTGCTGACACTAGCCAAATTTTGCTAAAAGGTCATTAGTTGTGCACCAGCCTCACTGAGCATGGCGAAAGGAATCCTTAGCCAAATTTTGGCTAAGGATACATTTATCCAAAATTTGGTTTCTGCCTAAAGGTCATACAATACATTATGTAAAGGGACAATATTGCAGTTAGCCAAATTTTGGCTAATCATAGTTACCTAGAGTTTGATCTTTGGCAGCCATACATAGGGGTTATACTAAAAGACACTAGCCAAATTTTGGCTAATTTTTCCAAAATTTGGTTCCTACCTAAGGGTGTGAAGAACAACTTTGTAGGAATTAGTCAAATTTTGGCTAATTTAAAACCTGCCTAGCCCCTCCAATATAGTCAAGCTATTGAATAGTGATAGACCATATATTGATCAAAAGCACTTCCAAGAATATTATTATATGCCTTTTCTACTTTGGGTTAAGAGATTTTAGCCCACAGCAGAGGCCTGATTTGAGTAAATGGAAAAGCTCAAGTGAAATCGGAAGCTGTTATAGTAACAAATGTCATACCTACTATTCATATGGACTACATAGTTACAAATGCCACAACCACAATTTATATGGACTACATAGTTACAAATGCCACGCCAACTATTCATTTGGAGTACATAATTATAAATGCCATGCCCTCTATACAATTGGACAAAAAAAATTTGGAGTACATGGTTACAAATGCCACACCCACTATTCATTTGGACTACATAATTATAAATGCCATGCCCTCTATACAATTGGACAAAAAAAATTACAAATGCCACACCCACTATTCATATCGATTACATGATTAGAAAGGCCACACCCACTATTCATATGGACGACATAGATACACATGCCACACCCAATATTCATATGGACTACAATGTTACAAATTCCACACCCACTGTTCGTATGGACTACAGTTATAAATGCCACACCCACACTTCATATGGACTACATAGTTAAAAATGCCACACCCACTGTTCATATTGACTACATAGTTACAAATGCCACACCCACTATTTATATGGAATACATAGTTACAAATGCCACACCCACAGTTCATATGGACTACATAGTTCCAAATGCCACACCCATTATTTATTTGGATCACATAGTTAAAAATGCCACACCAACTATTCATTTGAACTAGATAGTTACAAATGCCACACTGACAATTCATATTGACTACATTGTTACAAATACCACATCCACTATTGATATTGACTACATAGTTACAAATGCTACACCCAATATTCATATGGACAACATAGTTACAAATGCCACACACACTATTTATAAAGATTATATTGTTACATATGCCACACCATCTATTAATTTAGACTACACATTTACAAATGCCACAAGCACAATTCAAATAGACTACATAGTTACAAATGACACACCCAAAATTCAAATAAACTACCTTGTAGCAAATACCACTCCCACTATTTATTTGGATTACATAGCTGCAAATACCACACCCACTATTAATTTAGACTACATAGTTACAAATGCCACACATACTTTTCAATTAGACTACATGGTTAGACATGCCACACCACAATACATATAGAGTGCATAGTTACCAATATCACATTCACTATTCATTTAGACTCCATAGTTACCACTGCCATTGCCACTGTTCATATAGACTACATAGTTACCAATGCCATGCCCACTGTTCATATAGACTACATAGTTACCAATGCCATGCCCACTGTTCGTTTAGACTATACGAACCACACAGTTACAAATGACATGCCCTCTGTTCATGTAAACTACACAATTACAAATGCCACACCATCTATTCATTTAGACTCCACAGTTACAAATGCCACACCCACTATTCATTTAGACTCCACAGTTACAAATGCCACACCAACTATTCTTTTAGACTACACAGTTACAAGTACCACACCCATTATTCATTTAGACTACATAGTTACAAATGCCAAACCCACTACCACTTTAGTCTATATATTTACATGTACCACACTGACTATCCAATAGACTGCATATTTAGAAATGCTGCACCCATTACACATTTAGACTGCATATTTACTTATGCCACACCCACTACCCAATAGACAAGTGTATAAAGTTATAATGTTATGATGATGAATTTTCAATTTATTTTATTGGTGTCAGTACAATGAGTCTAGCAGATAATGTTCTCTTTTCTGGGGTAGAAAATTATTATAATTCTTTGCTTATTCAAGGGCAATTAGCTTGAAAATCTGGTAGCCCAGCATATATCTCTGGTTTTCCAGCAAATAACTAGTTATTAATCAAAATTTGTGAAAGACATACACACACACACACACACACAGTGGACAGTGATATAACATTTTTCCAAAAATATAGACAACTTAAAAATTACATTGATACTTTGAAATTTCCTAACAGTTTCAGTAAAAATGATTAATCACTAGTAAATACAACTGTTAGCTAAGGATTAATCAAATTAACCATTTTGTTACTAAATGAAAGCAACACTGCTATTTCCTTAAAGTATGTGTTTTGTTTAAGGCAATGGCTATACTGTATTAAGATTATGACAAGTGAATTCTCTTTTTCATAACAAAAGGTTTAATTCTTTATTAAAACAATTATTTTACAATAGCTTCATTTTATGGTGGATTCTTTCTTCTAATACTGTAAATGAATGGATCAGACCTGTTTTTATATATCTATTGTTTGTTGGAGTGTATTATTTTATGATGACCATATATCTGTCTATTCATCTGTTACCAATTTGGCTTGTGTCCAATGTTATGTATATTTAATTTAATTATTTGTCTGTTAGTTTTAAGTTTTATTTATTCCATTACATGATACTTGTAATGTAGTATTGTTTACTGGACTTGACTTTGTCAAAAAACTGAGTTAGTTCTTTTGACCTAATTAATATTTTAAAATTGTATTTCATTGATATAAACAACTAAAATAACTTCAGTATCATCTATGGGTCAATGACACATTGTAAATATTTATTGACCTTGTTCCAAAGGCAGTGACAGGTTTTGGTAACCACCTATTTTCTTTTTCTTAATTACCCTTCACAGAGTTAGAATCGTTGAGTCAAGTTCATACACGGATTACATAACATTGTGTGCTAATTGATAATTAAACTTTAATCTTTTCAAAATGATGAACTCTTGACCCTCATCCAGGAATATGTTTTGCATTTTAGTTAAGTCTATAGCTGTTGGTATGTCAACAATTATTTCAGTCATACTTTAACAATTTAAATGTCAGGTTGACCTACGTTGTTTCCAGTCTGGACAGAGGTTTTATGTTCTTCAGGTTATTGAATTTTAAGTTGCACTAAAAGTCATAGTTTTAATAACTGGATGATAATCATATTTGACCTTAATCTTTTCTTATTCAATGCATTAGATAGATTAGGGACTTGTTAAACATACTTTAATGAATGTGTTTAAAGTATTTGGGACTTAAACAATTATCAAGTATGATTACTAAATGCATTAAATGGATTAAGGATAGACTTGTTAATCATATTTAACTGATATGTTAAATTAATTAGTGACTTTAACGTGTTAATTGTACTTTACTGAATGTGTAAATGGATTAGTGACTAATTCTTGTTAATCATACTTTACTGAATACGTTAATTGGATTAATAACTTGTTAATCCTACTTTACTTTAATCCAACATGCAATTTGCTAGTATATGACAAGTAGATAGCCAATATGTTAGAGGAGGGCTGTCATAAGGGTTGGGTGATACGGGAGAGTGCCCAGGAACACCTTTTTGTGGAATTTGTGATATCATTTCTGAGTGTGGGGCACAAAGGTTAATGCGATTCCTGGACACTATTTCATCCAGTACAAGCTTTAGACAGCCCTATATTTGAGCCCTGCGACTGGATTTAAAAGTTCATTGTTTTCTCAAACATGTATAAATATTACAGATACTGCATAGTTATACAATTATATTTGTATAACTTTTAAGAAGAAACTTGAAAAAGGTAATATTCATGATATGGAAAGGAGAAGACAAATCTGCACAAACTTTATGAAATAATACTGTAGAACAGAATTTCACTAGTAAACATATTATTTCCTAATTAGCAGAAGTTAACATATCATTGTACATTTCAGTTAACATATCATTATACATTTCAGTTAACATATCATTATACATTTCAGTTAACATATCATTATACATTTCAGTTAACATATCATTATACATTTCAGTTAACATATCATTATACATTTCAGTTAACATATCATTGTACATTTCAGTTAACATATCATTATACATTTCAGTTAACATATCATTATACATTTCAGTTAACATATCATTATACATTTCAGTTAACATATCATTATACATTTCAGTTAACATATCATTATACATTTCAGTGCAATGACCATACAACTTATTATGCAGATATGCTAAGAGAACTATTAGTTGTCAATAATTTGGTTGTATTATAGCATACATCTTTCAATTCTATTATATATATATATATATATATATATATATATATATATATATATATATATATATATATATATATATATATATATATATATATATATATATATATTCTGCATATTGCTTCCTTATCTCCAAGTTTAATTTCTAAGATTATGGCTTGATATATCACAATGATAAAATTAAGAATGTCTTCGAATGAACTCTCAATAATCCACAACAATTTTTGGGTCCAAATAATCAATCAACACTGTAATTTCAATGAATAATTATTAAATAAACAATTTCTCTCACATTATACCTTATTGAATCTAAAACTGACTCCATTAATACTTTCTCAGCTCCAAGAATCTGATATACTTCATAGCTCATTTTAAGATAGGAATAAAGAATTTTCTTTGCCAAAGAGATACATTGAAATGTCCAGGATATTTTTTACAAATTATCTTTCAGAACATTCTGTGTTTATAACTAAGGCTAGACCTAGAACTCAAATATCAGTAAACAGATTATTTATATTACAACGATTACAAAAAAAGGCCATGATAATCGTCATGCTACTCAAATCTCTACCCTCTATTATGGACAAAGTCAAGCACACAATACAAATTTAATATACACAATACTTGACATTATTAGGCTCATGTACATATTCTCAATGATGCAACATATATTTAAAATTAAACTTTATACTTTCCAACACATTACAGTGCTAAATATTATGCAACCAAATTGTTTTGTTTTCAGCAGTCTTTTTGACAGGACTGTTTATTTCAACTCATTTGTCATAACAAAGTAACAGAAGGAAGCAAAACCAGCAAGGTTTATAAAACTTAAACAATTTGAATGTCAAAGTTATTAAATGAAAATTTATGAGGAACTTACAGAATTATGAATTTAATCCAAAATTAATCCTAAACAAGTTCTACTCATGTCCACAAGAACGCTTTGTTCCAAATGACTGTCATTATCCAGGATGTATCATAATGGCATTGTCAAGAGTCACTTTGTTCCAAATGACTGTCATTATCCAGGACGTATCATAATGGCATGGTCAAGAGTTGCTTTCAATAATTTCATAATAATCCCCAATTTATAGCTTTGACCTTTGAACTTTGTAATTAAAATTAATAATCTAAACAAATGATTCATCTCACATTACCAGACTGCTTTTAATACAACAACACAAGAAATAAGAATCCGAAATAGGAATGAAATCATTAACTCAGTTATCTCTTTATATACAACCTTACAGCTCTTAAAGGCATTTGTCTCCAAAGCACTATATGACATTTTGTTAATACCCCACATTGTAAAAGTAACCACCTGACCTGACCAATCCAATAGGATATAACTTAATTCTTATAAGGACCTATTTGACTAAACTATTCAATGAGAAATAAATGCAAACTTGTAAACAATATTTATTATTAGAAACATTACCACAGCTATTTATATAGCAAATATTCATATAACTTCGCAATGTTTATTCACTGGTAATACCTGAAAATAGTATCTATACCAGAGTACAAACATTATCTATAGATAACAATTTGCAGTCATTACAAATATTGACATACATGTTTAGATAAGAATTTATTATAGCAGTAATTAAAACATTGTATCATCTCAGGGGAGTAATTTCCCATTAGCTGACCATGATGGTGATACCTGTGATAGTGGCAACGAGATAGACACTAAAGTAGCTGGTTTATATATTTTCGTTCATTTCTCTCTTTATTTGTAAGAGGTCAGCATGTTGTATTTCTCATGTTACATGAGAGAAGCCATTATGTTGTATTTCTCATGTTACATGAGAGAAGTCATTATGTTGCATTTCTCATGGTACATGAGAGAAGTCATTATGTTGTATTTCTCATGGTACATGAGAGAAGTCATTATGTTGCATTTCTCATGGTACATGGAGAAGTCAGCATGTATTATTTTCTCATGGTACAGTTGGTGGGGTAGTCATGTTGCATTTCTCAAGGTATGGTTAGGGGATGATATGTTGCATTTCTCATGGTACATGTGATAAGTCAACATGTTGCATTTCTCATGTTACATGTGATAAGTCAACATGTTGTATTGCTCATGTTACATGTGATAAGTCAGCACGCTACATTGTTGCATGTGCTGTGACATTTGGAAAATAGCTTTTTAATGTCAACACAATGTAGATAATGAACAAAAACCAGCTAGATTGTAAATAGGTTCAAAAGTGTGGAGAAGAAGGGAAAAGTAAAATGCAGATATTGTAAGGAAGACTTTGTTTGAGCTGTACTTTTCAATCATCATCAGTGCATTATTAAAATCTCTGACACCCATTGTTTGATATCTGTATATTTGTGTCCGTCTGTCCCTAATTTAAATGGCTGTCACCTATTGCTTTATATCTGTAGTGCTGTGTCCATCTTTCCCTTAGAACATGTTTTTGCTATCACCGCTCCTCAAAAACTTCTTGAAGGATTGCCATGGGACTGTAAACACACATTTATCTCACAGTCTTAAATGACAATGAAAATTAGTGGCACCACAGAAGCCATAATGAAAATCAGGATATCACTACCCTTCCTGAATGGTAAGTCATATGACATTGGGTTTCACCAGAATGAAAATAGTCAAACAATGGCAATCATCTTGAAAATCATGTTGAATGAAAGGTCATCTGTCATAGTGCTTTCATGAAAGACTTTTCAGACCTCTACCCGGTCGTAAAGAAAAGATGGTGCCGATCTTACTTTCATCACATTTCCAGATAAAAATAAAAGCGACCATTTGGAAAATCATGTAACTGCTATTCGCTAAAGATGGAAGGTCATATTAACCTTATATGCTTAGCTTTTCAGCAGCCCTATTTTTTCTTTCTTATTGTGTATTTTCTCTTTTTTCAAACTTCCAAATTTTCTCAAAATAATCATACTATTCTTTTTTTCTTCTCTATTGTTACATTGATATATACAAATTTCTATTTCTCTATTGTTACATTGATATATACAAATTTCTATTTCTCTATTGTTACATTGATATATACAAATTTCTATTTCTCTATTGTTACATTGATATATACAAATTTCTATTTCTCTATTGTTACATTGATATACACAAATTTCTTTTTCTCTATTGTTACATTGATATACACACATTTCCATTTATCTATTGTTACATTGATATACACAAATTTCTATTTTTCTATTGTTACATTGATATACACAAATTTATATTTCTCTATTGTTACATTGATATACACAAATTTCTATTTCTCTATTGTTACATTGATATACACAAATTTATATTTCTCTATTGTTACATTGATATACACAAATTTCTATTTCTCTATTGTTACATTGATATACACAAATTTCTATTTCTCTATTGTTACATTGATATATACAAATTTCTATTTCTCTATTGTTACATTGATATATACAAATTTCTATTTCTCTATTGTTACATTGATATACACAAATTTCTATTTCTCTATTGTTACATTGATATATACAAAAATTTCTATTTCCTTATTGTTACATTGATATATACAAATTTGTTTTCTAACCACATAATGAGAATATTCTGTTTTGTATTTCAAAATATTTCCTCTCTGAACTTTTAGTAATTTGCTTTCCAATTTTACTGAAATTCCTGGCTTCCATCTCACTACTAGTTTCATGTTTTGTGATCCATACAGTTTGGGAGGAATGTGAGCTGAAGCCATTTAGGAAACAAAGGTAATTGGAATAAATGTTTTTTCCGCTTTGAAATCAGCTGCAAAACATATGAAATAAATGTAGTGTAGCAACGATAAATATTGATTCTATATTTGCAATACTTATTGTTGCTAATTTTCATATTTACCACTGTTTCCTCAAAGGATATAAAAAAGTCATAATGCTGGATGTGTATAAAAATGGTGAATTTACCATGGGTTGTGAGGCTTGGCTTGAGTCTAACTGCCCATGCATACTCTGTTAATTCATTCTGACATATCAACTTTCAAATCATTTTTATTTTCATACTTTGAAAGTACATTTACAGTACAAATACATAATTGCCCAAGTAACTATCATGGATTGCAAATTGGAAATTAGATGTGTTGTTGGATGCTGGTGGCCTCCAGAGATCATTTGTGCATACTGAAAGTTATTTCCTGTCAAATGAGGGGTTATTTCCTTTTGATCAGGTATTATATAAGTATTAATTGACCATCTTATCTTAAGATCTTTTTAAAAATGGGCTTGTTAAGTTATTCATTTTTTTATTGTCTTCTCATCAGAATCTCATGATTCACTATGGCATATTATGTTGCATAGTGTAAGGGAGACAACTCCAAAGATTAAAACTTGTAGTCGTGCTCAAACAGGATCACTTTAGAGTATTTACATTGATTCTAAACGATAAATACAGTTCACACTAGCTATTAGCATTTTTTGGTTTCTATTGTAGTTTATACTTTCTAATTAAATTAATTTTCAAAACATCTCTGCTCACTCTCAGCGGTTACCCATTTGTTACCATTTGGTATTATGTATTATGTAAGAACAACTATTTTCTTGTTCAGTTATGTCACAGAGCCATCACTTGAATTGTAGTAAATTATCCCGGAGACTATAATACTGAAGGTTGAATTGTCTGTGTGAGGGATTTCTAGTCATGAAAATTACTGCGCAAGGTACGAAGATTATTTCATAAAAATTATTTCTCCTAAAGTTGGATAAGCAAGGGTCATATGGTATCCCCCAATCTGAATCCAGATTTGATGATGCTCAACATAGATATACCAATGTAACTAAATATAATGCTAAAACAAATCCTTAAACCCCATCATCTCCATGGCTGCTTAATCGAATTTGCTAAATTTGCATATGCATCCTATTTTGAACAAATTTCAAGTTAATATAAATCATGATGTTGAGTCTCCAATTTAGTCAATAGATGCTACAAATACATATGAATAATAGCGTCTTCAAACCCACTCAAAAGGTTTAGATTTTAATGGAAAACTTCTTGTCATTAAGGGCTTTAAGATTTGTAATGCATCTCGTCAGAGAGGGCTTTAAGATTTGTAATGCATCTTGTCATAGAGGGTTTTAATAATTGTAATGTATCTTGTCATAGAGGGCTTAGATTTTAATGGAAAGTTTCTTGTCATAGAAAGTTTTAATATTTGTAATGCATCTTGTCATAGAGGACTTTAATATGTGTAATGGAACTTGTAATAGAAGACTGTATGGTGTTTAATTCATCTTGTCATATAGGGCTGTACGATTTGTACTTCTTCCTGCAATAGAGGGCTTTAGAACTTATAATGCATCTTGTCATTCAGGACTTAAGATTTGTATTGCATCTTGCTATAGAGAGCTTTAAGATTTGTAATCCATTTTGCAATAGAGGGCTTTAAGATTTGTAATGGATCTTGCCATACAGAGCAATAAGATTTGTAATGCATCTTGCCATAGAGGGCTTTAACCCGTAACCCTTTCGCCCGTAACGGATAAACAACTTAAAAATTCTGCCGTTAATTTTAATAACCTGGTTCAAATTTTTTCTTAAATCGTCAACCGTAGTGTCAACTGTCCCAGGGATACCAATACGTATTGCAATACGTATTGCATTATTCAACTCTCAATCAGTAGGATCACCGGAAAAGCGAACAAAAATTGTTAATTTTATCAATGTCGAGAATATTGACGTCTTCTTCCTGACAGAAACTTGGTTACATTACTCAGGTGATGAATGTGCGGATTTAACACCCAGCGATTACTCCATCAAGTCGTTCCCCCGCAACTCTCGCGGAGGTGGAATTGCTGTAATTACATAGAATTCTATGATCAAATGCCTTAAGTAAAACACAATCTTCAATTTCTGTGACACATCGTTTGAACTAGTCCAAGCAACGCTCACACTGGAACAAAGGTCAGTCCATTTTTTCTGTCTCTACCGTCCTCCTCCTAGTAGAAAAACAAGCTGACTGAATCTCCCTCTATGGAGCAGTTTCCAGGTCTTCTAGAGTATGGAAATTCGATAGGTGGCAACCTAATTATTCTTGGAGATTTCAACTTTCACTTTGACTGTCCTGGTCAACCATACATGTCAAAATTCCTAGATTCCATTCATGTGTTGAATCTTAAACAGTCAGTTAACCAACCTACCAATAAACTTGGTCACATTTTAGACTGGTTTCCTTATAGACCTGATGATAATATTCTGCAATTCACCCTTGTATCCCACGAACTTGCATCGGATCACCTCTGCATTGTATGCCATCTCGACGTATCAGTCCTTAACCCTCCACCTTTATTTACTACTTAAAGAAACCTCCGTATGATAAATAGAACCAAATTCATGCATGACATCCAATTAAACCTAACAACATTCTTACGTCCAACAGCGGAACAACTTGATAACTGCCTGCGTTCATTGCTTTAAAAACATGCCCCAGCCACCAAATGCGGAGTATCAATAAAAAAAGTGTTCTCAATGGTATAGCAGTGTTAGGGACCAGCTTCGTAATGCTAAACGACATCGCCGAAAAGCAGATAGGCTTTGGCTTTCAACCAGACTCACTATTCATAAACAAATCTACGACGCGGCTAAGAAGAACGTCACAAACATAGTCCACTTAGCCAAATCATCCCACTACAGTGCTAAGATAACGGAGAGTTCCAGCTGAAAAGAGCTCTTCGAGATAACTAACAAGCTAATGTCAATGAACAAATGTACACCACTTCCAACAACCTTCTCTCCACTAGACCTACCAGACTAATTTGCAAATTTCTTCGATAACAAAGTACAAACCATTAGGGATTCACTTGACAGAACAAGTTCAACTGATTTGTCACCATACAGTTATGATGCAGAATTTCAGCGACAACCGTTAGGAGTATTTGAACCTGTTTCTATTGATTTAGTACGGACAATCGTGATGAAAAGTGCACCAAAGTCTTGTGAACTTGATCCAATTCCGACATCACTGCTGTTTGAGTGCTTAACCCCAATATTGCCTTCACTAACCGATGTTATTAATATCTCTCTCTCTCATCAGGGAAATTCCCATCATTTTTAAAAACTGCCATCGTAAAGCCATTGCTGAAGAAACAAACACAGGACCATAGCGATTTAAAGATCTACCGCCCAGTTTCGAATCTCCCATTTGTATCAAATATCTTAGAAAAGATTGTTCTAACTCAACTTGTATCTCATTTGAATTCAAACAGTTTTTATAGCAATTTACAGTCTGCATATCGCCCTTGCCACAGTACGGAAACTACTCTTCTGAAAGTATTTAGTGACATTCTCTCTGCTTTGGATAATTGAAAGATTACAGTCCTCACTCTCTTGGATTTATCTGCAGCATTTTACACAATAGACCATGATATATTACTTCACCGTCTCCAGCATGTAATTGGCATTCAGAATATAGCTTTACTGTGGTTCAAGTCCTACTTAGTTAACAGGACACAAATTATATCTGCAAATGGAATACACTCCAGCCCAGTTGACGTATGTTGTGGTGTTACACAGGGATCTGTTCTTGGACCTGTTCTCTTCATTCTGTATACTCAGCCACTCTGAAGTGTCATAGATCTTCAGCCAGTGTCGCACCAATTGTATGCTGATGACACCGAAACATACCAGATTAGCCACCCAACTGAAGTTGATGCTAACATCCATGGAGTAGAGAAGTGCATTTCTGATGTGAAATCATGGATGACATGTAACAATCTGCAGATGAATGATGATAAAACTGAGGCTAACCTGATCACAACACAAAGACTTTCTCATTCACATCCTTTACCTCAGACAACAAATATCAGCAACACCAACATCAAATTCTCACAGTCAGTACGGAACCTAGGCGTTACTCTAGACAGTATTCTCACATTGCACCAACATGTCATGAACATATGCAGGGCTGCATATATTAAACTGAGATGCATCAGTTCCATTCGCAAATATTTTTCAGCTGATGCCACTAAAACACTTGTGTATTCATTAGTACTTTCAAGACTAGACTATTGTAACTCAATTCTGTCTGCTTCGTCACAATATTTACTCCAGAAAGTTCAAAAAGTTCAAAACACAGCTACTTGGATCATCTTTAGAGTACCTCGATCAGAGTATACCTCACCACTGCTCTGTACTCTACATTGGCTATCAATTCGATACAGAATCAAGCAAAAAATTTGTTCTCTGTGCTATGTTTCACTGACAGACTCCAGTCCAACATACCTATCCAGCCTCACCCATGTGTATACACCAGCAAAGATCCTTACGCTTTTCTTCTGATAATCGTATACTCATTGTTCACAAGGTGAAAACAAAGTCATATGGACAACGTTCGTTTGCACACCAGAGCTCGGCGACGTGAAACTAATTACCCATTGAAATTAGACACAAAGACAGTGGTCCCTTTTAAAAGTGCTCGTAAGACTCACTTGTTTCGACTGCAGGGACAAACTTAGCGACCTAATTTTGTTTTGTATCCTATATGTTTTCAGCATGTGTTTATGGTTTCCAATTTCATTGTTTTTGTCATTTGTTTTTCTGTAGTTTAGTCATACCATTATTGATGGTGTAAATCGCTTAGAGCTTCGTAAGATTAGGAGCTATACAAAGTCCTCATTATTATTATTATTATTTAAGATTTGTAATCCATCTTGCCACAGTGGGCTTTCATATTTTGTAACAGAGGCCTTTAAGATTTTATAGGGGGTTTAAAGATTTGTAATCCATCTTCCACAGAGGGGTTTAAGATTTTTTTAATGCATGTTACCATAACAATTTGTAATCCATCTTGTCATTCAGGCCTGTAAGGTTTATAATGCATCTTTTCATAGAGGGCTTTAAGATTTGTTATGCATCTTGCCATAGAGGGCTTTAAGATTTGCAATGTATTTTGCCATAGACTGCATTACAATTTATAATGCATCTAGACTTAGGTGGCTTCAACATTTGAAACGCTTCTTGTCATAGAGATCTTTAAGATTTGTAATGCATCGTGCCATATAGGGCTTTAAGATTTGAATGCATCTTGTCACAATGAGATTTAAGATTTGTAATGCATCTTGTCACTGTGGTAATTAAGATTTGTAATGCATAAAGCCCTAGAGGGCTTTAAGATTTGTAATGTCTCTTGCTATGGAGGGATTTAAGATTTGTAATGCATCTGGCCCTAGCGGGCTCTACAATGTGTAATTCTTCCATTCATTTGTAATGCATTTGTAATGCATTATGCCATCAAGGGCTTTAAGATTTTCAATCCATCTTGCAATAGAAGGCGTTAAGATTTTATAGATGGTTTTAAGATTTGTAATCCATCTTCCATAGAGGGCTTTAAGATTTTTTTAAATGCATGTTGCCATAGAGGGCCTAACGATTTGTAATCCAACTTGTCATTCAGTACTGTAAGATTTATAATGTATCTTTTCATAGAGGGTATTAAGATTTGTAATGTATTTTGCCATAGAGGGCATTACAATTTATGATGCAACTTGACCTAGGGGTCTTCAAGATTTGAAACTCATCTTATATCATTTGCTTGAGATTTTTGATAATCTTGTTCGACTTTCTTGGCTAAGCACAATCTATCAAAAAACTGCTCTTTTTCTCTAGCAAATTCGACATGAGTTTGTCCAGCTTCTTTTCTGTAATTTCCGAATTTTTGCCGATAAGCTTCAGGGACTAACTCATAACCCATTATAATGCATTATTTAACCACTTCATAATCACCACTTTGGTGAATTGACAGTGAAGTGTAAATCTCATATGCCTTACCAGTGAGTGCACATTGCAATAACTGAGTCCTTGGCCACTTTAAATTTTCTGCAACTTTTTCAAAACGAAAAAGTATTTGTCTACTTCTTTTTCTCTGAAAGGGGGCACTAATCTAATATTCCTTGCTAAATCAAAACTTAAATTTGCATTTGAAGTATGAAGGTGTTTTTCACTTGCCAGCTCTATTTCTTTCATTTTACATTGATATTCCCTTTCTTCCTTCTCTCTCTCTTTATCAATTTGTTTTTTCTTGTAACCGAATGTGCATCTGCTCTTTTTGTAATAAAATTTGCCTTTCTTTCTCTCTTTCTTGTCTCTCACTCTCCCTTTCCTGAAATTCCAGCTTCTTCAACTCTAATTCCATCTTGAATTTTAATTCTAATTCCTTATGCAGACTTACTTACCAAAATCAAAGCAGCAGCAGAGGGGGTGAACCGACCAGCTTTTTAGGCGTCAACGAAGCTTCCTTCTCGTTAATTTTTAATAGAAAGGTCTATTTGACAAACTGAGGCTTCCTAGTAAATATTTAATAGAAAAGTCTATTTGGTTCCTTGTAGGAGACCAATGGCAAAAAAGAAAAGACGCCATTGTCGTTGGAAATCACCCCCTCTGCTGCTATGGGTTAACAATTCTTTTACGAAATCCAGTAAACGATTTTAACTGAATATTTTATCAAGTCCGGCACGATATCGCGCTCGAGGGTCTGCTAAATTTATCGTTACAAATCCATGTGTGATTGACTGAGCACGACTAAGGAAATTTCTTAATTGATTCTGATCCATATCACCGCAGCACCAAGTTTGCCAAATATTTCGTAGCGTATGAGTATCAACTCCGTTAAACACACATAATAAATTACAGTTATCTCTGATCACCTTCGGAATTTGTGTATACGGTTGAGTGATATATATATCACATCAGTATTTTTGTGTCTGCCTCTGGAAAATATCCTAGCGGGATTCTTTTGATTGTCTAACATGATATCGTCGTATACGACTAAATTGTTAATATCTCTATTAATATCATCAATGCTGGGTGCTTCATCGATATCGGTTATAAACTCAATAATACCCTCGCCGGATTCTTCTACCGCTTTGTCGTTAAAATCTTTTAACACATTGTAACATAGCTGATCGTCTACACTAGGAGCTATCAAATACAACTTGTCCCATTTCATCTATCTCGTTATTAAATTAAATTAAGTAACAATTGTGTTTTGCCACTTCCGGATGGTCCGATTATAATCATTCTAATTAAATTCGGCAACATCGCATGGTGTTTAATAGGTTCCCGTCGTCGGGTAGCTGAATGATCAATTATATTCATGTTATTATAAATAAATTATGGATCTATATTGTGTGAAATGTAAGGCGCGTACTGGCACAAACGATTTCATGACGATTACAACTAAAAATAACCGATCAGCACTTTCCGGTAAGTGTATACAATGTAGTACAAAGAAATTTAGATTTGTTTCCCTTGATAAAATTAACAATTTAAAAAAAAACGAGGAGGTGATATCGCAGCCAAGCTAGCTAAACTCCCGGGAACACCATGGGCAAAATATCCAGGAGAAAAACACCTTCCAGAATATAGTTATTGTGGACCCGGGACTAGACTCGATATCAGACACGATAATCAAAACCACCCCCGACCCGGTGAATATCCAATAAACGCCATTGATAAAGCGTGTCAAGCTCATGATGTTGCTTATAAAAGCAATAATTTGCAACATAGACATCTCGCAGATGTAAAATTAATTCACGCGTTGGATTCTATCACTGATAAATCCTTCAAAGAAAAGTTGGCTTCATGGTTAGTAAAATCGGCTATGAAAGGTAAATTGATGTTAGGTGCTGGTAATTAATAACAACATGGAATCTATTTATTATTCCCCAAAGGGATACTGGAGGGGCAAAGCGGCAATCGGTAAACTCGCTAGCGAAGCGAAGGTGAAATATACCACTGCAGCGGATTGGTTATCCAAACAGGCGATATGGCAAATTTATCTGCCGCCACCTAAACAAATTAACTACTCGCATTTTGATGTGACCGTTCCTAATGAAGTTCATCAAGCTGATATATTATTTCTGCCACATGATGGTGGTTACAAATACGCGTTAACTGTAGTTGATGTTGCGAGTCGATACAAACAAGCAGAACCGCTAAAGACAATATCTTCAATTGAAGTGGCTGCTGCATTTGAAAGGATTTATCGAAGGGGTCCTCAGCGCTGGCCAAATCTATTACAAGTTGATCCTGGCAAGGAATTTCAGGGTGTGGTTCTATCAACAATGAAGAATCATCATGTCATTATTAGACGAGGACATATTGCGCTACATCGCGATCAGGCAATTGTTGAACGATTTAATCGTACACTTGCTGAGCGGTTATTTGGATATCAGTACGCGAAGGAATTTATTCAGGATAAACGATCTCGTGAATGGTTCAAGAGATTACCAAGTGTAATTACCGCGCTAAAGAATGAGGTTACTCGAACGATTAATATGAAACGTAACAACGCGATTAAAAATAAGTATGTACCCGTAAAACCGCAAAAAGAGTTTTCAAAACAACCAATTCTCGGTAATGTCACTGTTAGGTATTTATACGAACCAGGAGATCTCGAAGGTGGTAAAAAGAGCTACTGATCCTATTTGGAGTGTCACCGCGCATAAAATATCTAGCATAACACGATCCACGGGTAGACCAGCAATCTATAGATTGGATTTGACCGCTCCTCAGCGAGGATTTACTCGTGAACAACTTCAAGTGATACCCGAGGATACTCAATTACCGCCGCGTGGTCTTAACTAGCACCTCTTCGTCTGTTGCATTCAAGTCAAGTCAGCATCACATTATCCCTGGTATGACCTACGCTGCTATCTTTTCTGTCTACGGTAAATTGTCGAGTATCTTTATCCGACCAGCACCAGCGCATTACACAATTGCACCTGGCGCAGTGATTATTCTTTTGTTGCTTCAGCGTAATTATTAATTCTGCATGAATATCAAATTCTCTATTATTTTTTTTTGTCTTGTTGTTTATAACCAGAAAGTTTTTTTCTGATTATATCATTATCAACAATATCACTTATTGTAGTGTCGTTATGGTCTAAAACAACTCTTCGAAGTTGATTTATTCTTCGTACTCTGGATACTGCGAGATAAACTAAAGTTGACCACTCGATGTGATTATCCACCATCCAAACGATTGTATCGGATATAGTTAATCCCTGTGAAGAATGTATCGTCGCTGCTTATCCTAGCGTCCATGGGGATTTATTAGCGTGCAATGCATCTTCGACGACGCTGATATCAACCAGCTCAATATCATTTAAAACTAAATTCTGCTTTTCACGCTGTCCTGGAATATAAACTTCAATATTCTGTTTTCGTGTATCCGAAGGCCTATAACATAATGGTACTGGAAATGTTGCAAATTTTTCTTTATGCAATTCAAATAATTTCATCTGAAGTGTGTCTCTGACTATTTTTCTACTCGCTACTATCAAATCGTTTGGTCTCCACGCTTCCCAAAATTTTTTTAATGGTGTTTCTGAAATTATTTCATTCGCTATTTCACATTGGATTCGATCCGGTTGTAATCTGATTAGTTGTTTGAATTCACGTAATTGTTCATCAAGTGCTCTATGATCAGTATTAATTTCTTCATAATAGTCTACACAATTCTTTAGCCAATCATGTGGCGATAAACCGACAAATGGTGGTGGTTGGCCATAATCGCCGCACATGACGACTTTTGTGTTCCCGTGCAATAACCAATCGAGAAATTTTTGTAATACATCTAACGATACCGTACATATCTCATCCCAAATTACGACTTGAGGAATAAATTTATCACCCATTCGTTCAGGAGTCCATTCATCACCTTTCCATCGAAAGAAACTATGATAAGTACAGGCATTTACTCCTCGTTGTTTCATCTCTCTGGCAAGTCTGTTTGTTGGTGTTAGTACAATCATGTTTGATTTCCCACGAAATAATTCAATCGCACGAGTCGTCTTTCCTGACCCGCCACAGCCGTTTAGGTAGCTGGTTTTATATCTACATATTGGATCAGATATCTGCGGTGCATTAGATTATCCTGCTTAATTCTCCATGATCCCCAACTCTCGTCAGAATTAGTGAATTCAGCCACTGCTTCGCTGTGTTTCGCGTCTATATAAAATGAATCAGTGGCTACTCTAACTGCGGTGTCAGGAAATCAGCGATATCAGCATTCTACAATCAATAATATACCGTAACAGCACTATTGGCATCCAGTGTCTTTCAGATATATGTCTACCAATCCAAACATAACAGCACGGATGAAGTCCCTGTAGCCAATTCAAATGATACCACAAGAGCGAATCCGGTTAAATCAGAATCAGGCAGTGGTCCATTAATAGCAACACGGACCATCTCGTGTGTTGGATGTCCAAATCGTTTAAAATATTCAGCGCATTCTCCATACCCGAGAAAACTCGCCGGATAACACGCGACCATATCAATTGAAATAATACTTTCACGGTCGTATTTTGTATTCCATAATCCGCCGTGGTTGTATTCTATACAACTTGATTTGATGTCTGGGAGAAACTCACCTGGTTTCCATGTGTTTTTCTTTCTCGCAAAATGAGCTGCAACCGACGGAATTGTAAAACAGTTTGTTAGTAATTGTTCGTCGTCAAAACTCTTCGAGAAACTATTAGCTAGTTTTTTCATCGCGTCATGGAGGGCTTCAGTGCGGTATAATTCTCCATTGGGTCTTACAAACTGATCGAATCCACCCTCGGGGTTTTCAGCGCTGTGAAATAACCACACTGCCACAGGATCGATTTACTCAACTGGTGAATAAAATCAAATTATTTTTTTTCTCAGATAATTCTGGAGAAAATTCCGTGGGTATATATTTTATGGTTCTTCCCGTGGAATATTGTTACTGCAGATGTTCATGCGTGTTCGTTATGATCAATAATTTTAATTGGAGCTCCTCTCGATTTATATTTCGGTTCGTATAATATCTCGCCTGTTATCGTCGCTACTGATATTGGGAATTTTAGTATTCGTTCTAACTCTGCCACATTTTGAATTGTTGCCCCACGCTGTTTTACTGTTAGTCCCCACTCGGTTATTTTTTTGCGTCTTAGATCAATTTGTTTCCACGCAGCGCATTTGTGAAGTGTTCTAATATTCGTTCTGCCACACAATTTATTCTCGTTGATAAAATCATCGACGATGACGGTTTCATCGGTGCTAGTTTTTCAATACTCGGTTTATCATTTAACGGATATATCCCATAAACATCTGCTGTTACGGGATAAGATCTCGTAGTATGGGTTGTCAATTCCAGTCAGAATTTCTGGTTTGGAATCTTGACTCACAGTGACAGTTTTTTTATCCTTTAAGATGGGTTCAAATGTATCGTTCATGGTAGCATCAACGCTACCATCAATTCGAAATGTTGATCAACAGTGAGATGCTACATCACGCTTGAATTCATTAAAACAATCACGAATTTTACTTATCATGGTTCTATCACTTATTAGATTTTTTTGGCTTATCAGAGACTCTATCGAGATTAAATTTAGTATTTTTCGAAGGTGTAATTTTCGATAATCTCTCGAACTCCTTCATATTATAATTAAAACAAGTATTTAAATAGAGAATATATTATAATGAATCATTGCAAATGGCATATGATTGGATCAGTAACCCCGTGTAACAAATCATGCAGAAAGGAGTTCTGTGGGTATCATATGCAAAGCGTTCGCAACGGGAGTTATGGGCCTTTACCCTGCATACGATGTGGGGTAGGAGTGAGAGGAATATCACAAATGTGTCTCGGTTGTAGTGGTAAGAGATATAGAGAGTTGAAGCGTTATTATGATAAGAAAGTTAAAAACTCCATTAAGAACTCTATCAATGAATCTACCTCTGACAGCGTCAACGCCAAAATCATAAGAACACCTCAAGACTATATTGAAAGATTCCAAAGTAATACTTCAAGCAATTAATTAATTAGACAAATAGTATTTAGTATATAACTGAACCTAGAATTTCAGCCTCATCCTGTGATCAGCGATTATGAAGCATCCCGTGATGGCATTATCATAAACCGTAGACTGAAGAACCCAGTCGATTTTGTGAATAATATTGGGTATTTGATGTTTAGTGTTGGAAAGAAGAATTATTACTGTCATCGTTTCGTGTATGAAAGTCATAACGGATTAATCAAGGATGGTCTTGTTATTGATCACATTGATTCCAATCCACATACTAACAAATTGGATAATCTAGAAGCTGTTACACAGAGTGAGAATTTAAAACGAGGAGGAACTGGTACTTGTAATTCAATTGGAAAAATACCCGTGAAATCATTTAATATAGTAACTAACGCACAAATTGTATTCAAATCTATGTCCGAAGCCGGTATATATTTTGATATTTGTATACCATCATTACGATTTGTTGCAGAGGGAATAACCAAGACGGCTTTTTCTAAAAGGACTGGACAAAAAATACAGTTCGTTTATGTCTAATCATGTTTTGAATTATTCTATATAACACCAAGGGAGATAATTCGTTTAGGTATTTACGGCCTATGAAGAGTTATAGATCGCAATGGGTTTTTCCGATTATTTCTCAGTGAAAAATAATATATTTAGTAAGAAAACGAATAAAATATGTATTTTTGTTATTATTTTTATTTTTAATTTTTTTATTTTATTTTTTTAAAAAATTTTAAAATTTTTAAAATTTTTATATTTTTTATATTTTTTTAATTTTTTTAATTTTTTAATTTTTTTAAATTTTTTTATTTTTTGTATTTTTGTATTTCTTTAATTTTGTTAATTTTTTTTAATTTCTTTAACTTTTTTAAAAATATTCGGAGTTCGTGGTTTTGTGATCGATCCATTGACGTCATACATCACACCTGTTCGTTATTGGTTTTATTAGCTTACCTATATATTATATTCAAAACGTATACCTGTTATAAGAACCATTAGCTCAATCGGTAACGTGTCGCGGTGTCATACTGACGGTCATGGTTCGAAACCCGTAATAGGCATTATTGCTAACGGTGACCGACAGATGGTTTTAATTGGGGGGTGGGGTACCTCCGAAAACTACCCAAAACCGTAGTAATGGCATTGTGCTGTCCCTATACAATTGCCAAAAGACTCGAATGGAATTGTATAATCATTCATTGACATCATTCATTGTATATATCCATCCTTTATGTATGCATAGAAACTACCCAAAACCGTAGTAATGGCATTGTGCTGTCCCTAACATTTATGCCTAGAAACTACCCAAAACCGTAGTAATGGCATTGTGCTGTCCCTAACATGTATGCCTCTACCCAAAACCGTAGTAATGGCACTGTGCTGTCTAAAAAACGGGTCAAAATAGACCCCAATTTTTTATATTTTTTTGTATTAGAAATATGTATTTCATATATGAATTCTGAAAATATAAATAGGATTATAGCTGAAATTTCAAAATTGAAAAGCCAAGATATTATATTATCTGACAATTTAAACCATGACCAAATTATGTCTGACTTTCAAGATATAGAATACGGTATTATTACTAACAAATATATACTGCCAAAGAAGTATGCGCTGATACAAAAATCCAGAATTCTATTCTAGACTCTCTTGCATTTTGTAGTGACGTAAGTGTGTTTGTCCCGTTATTTACTATCGTGGTAGGAATACGAAAAGAATTAGGCCGGGATTATGAATTGAAAAAGGAGGTTAATTCGAAGATTAGAAATATACGGGCGTTAATTCAATAAAATGAAAAGAACCCTCTGGATACAACTAACGATTTGACAGTATAACACGTTAGTAAAATTCTCGCACTGTTGCAAATACAATGGAAGGTATATTTGATCAAATAACACGGAAATAAATTAACTGAAAAATATTTTAGTGAGTGTTTTTTTTGTTACTTGTCTGTCTGAATCGGGTTAAAACGTAAAAATCATTTGGTGATGACAAAATCACTACATTGTACTTGAAAATCTCTTCGAGAATCAAATTGGAAATTGCTTTACTGTTTTAATAATGGTCAACGAAGCTTTAACAACTAGACTGGCTCGTGAAAAATTAAATGCAATTAAGAGATTTATACCAATCCGCGACTCTGTGAGGAATAAACTACAAGCTAGACAGAGTTTACAAACGGATTTTGCTGTGGGATCTGAAGAGGTGTTTAAACCAATAACTACAGCAACGAAGGAGGTAGAGCGTGCTATATGGGGGGGGGGATGTTCCCGAGACAGGGGAAAAAAGAAAGGAAAAATCTCTTATGGGTGAACTTGAAAAAATAGCAACGGAAACTGAAAAAACATCAGCGTTGTTAATAAAACCTCCTCCTATTCCTCCTAGTCCAAAAATAACCAGAGTTTCCTTAGTTAATAAATTTACAGAAACTGCTAAAACACTAATAAACAAACAGAATTATCACGATTTAAGCGGTTGTGCTATTGACAACTATAATTCAAGGGGGAAATTTTTAGCGGACGAGTATAAAGACGATCCAATATCACCCGATGACTGGGCTAATGCGTTGTATAAAATAAATACTGGGGTTTTAGATAAAAGGATGGAGGAGTATAGAGTCTTCAAAAAAGAATTTGGTTATCATAGAAAACAAGAACGACAACAAGAAAGAAAGCGCCAAACACCAACACCAAAACGAAAAAAACAAAAAGAACCTCAATGGGATGATGATGATCCTTTTGGGCGTTTACAATAAGATGATGCACAGGGTGCAACCGGGGAGGGATTTTCTGGGAGTGGAATTTCAGATAGTGGTCTAGTTAGTTGTCCTGGTAATATTCTCAGCGATATAGCACGATTAGAAGTTCTCATCGGAGGAAAACGAGCTGGAAATAACTCTCCAGAAATAATTAATGAAGCAGTTGATATCTGCAGGCAGTTATTTGAAGGTGGTATCATGGATATCAAAACATATCGAGATTTCATTAACGAGTTAGTGGAAAATTCTACGGATGGTTATCACAGTGACTAAGTCATCGTTAGATAAATATCATTTAAATAAGATGATCATACACTACAACCATGATAAACCAACCAGTGTCTATGTAGTAAACGCACGATTTCCAGTTGATAGCGCGTACTATGGTGATGGTCTCGGTGATACAATTGCGGGGTTATTTGCAAGAATGGCTCCAAAAGTGGCGCCGCTAGCAAAACAGTTATGAATGAAAGCCATTGATGTTATTCGTGATAAGGGTATTAGTGCTGTTGGAGATCTTGCCGGAAAAACATTTTCAGCCGCGAAGGATAAACTAATAGCGCTAGTTCGGCGGCGAAGGAAACTGGGACCACTACCATCTACAGTGGATATGCCTGCGAGTGTTAGTAAAATTATAAATAACTCAGTAGATAAAAAAACTAGTGTCGCTGATGACTCCGTCGTTGACAGCAAGTGACCAGGATAACATAACCGCAAATATGAAAGCGGGAAGTGGCTTAACAAAAACACGACGACGTCGACGATGATTTAGAACAATGAATATAGAATAAAATGTTCAAACGGTCACTTGATACAGCATTTGATATTGACGCCCCAGTGCTCAAGGATGATTCCGTACGTGATTATCAATTATATTCTTATCACGTAGTACAACCTGATCTCCGATCAAGAATCGAACTTCAAGTTCATGATACCAGTAAATATTTTTTGCCTTGTGAAGCATTTATCGAGTGGAAGGAGAACTTCTACAAGAAAATGATACACCATATGACAATAACCCAACTATCCTAGTTGGTTTTGTTAATAATGGTATCATGGCGTTATTCGAAAGCGCTAGATATCTCATTGATGGAAAAGAAATTGAATCTATAGTGCGTGATGTTGATGTTGCCACAACAATAATAGAGTTAGCAATATATTCTGATGATTATACAAGATCGGCGGGTCCATCTATGATGTTTGCTAAGGATATTACTGATCACCCTGAACACATCCAGTATTCCAGAGTAAAAGCAACACAAGCTACTGCAGTTGATCCAGCACCAGCCAGATATGTAAGACCAGCTGGTACTTTTGATGTCATAAATAACATCCCTAATTACAACCTAGGATTTGCAACACGCGTAGCAACGTTGCAGGGGCAGCGTCGACAATTTTCATGCGCGATTCCACTGCATCATATATTTGGATTCTGTAGAAACGTCCGAAAAGTTATCTATGGAGCGAAGCATACAGTAGCACTTTTGCGAAAGGGTACAGGTAATGATACAATCTGGCGTGGCGCTGATGCCCCCGAGGGTAAAGTCATTTTAACAAAACTATCATTATGGATGCCAGTGTTAACTCCATCAATCACCGCAGAGGAGCGATTACTATCATTTATGGACCAAAGAGGAAAGTCGTTGTTAAGTTGGTTATCAGTGGCTACGGATTTTAAACAGGATAATATCGATGGTACATTTACATGGCACCTGGCATCAAAACAAGTTGTTTCAGCTCCACGTCATATATTTATTGCGTTACAGAATAATGCGCGAGTTGGTAATCAAGAACGAAGTCATATGATATTTGATCAGATTGGTGTTAATGAAGTCTCGCTGAGAATAAACGGACAGCAGGAACCATCCGAGGATAACTCCCGGTCAACTCAAGAAATTGCAATCGAAATCAGCTAAAAAATGTGGAACCACAATAACACTGAAACCCAATCAGATGACTGGCGGGGTGAATAAATTATCGCTGTCAACTCGTCAAGTAAAACACTTCAATGATGCTTTCAAAGATAAAAAATGCTTTCAGATCACTATATCAGCAGCTGCGATCAGCGACATGAAAAAATCAGGTGGTATATTCCCGTTGTTAGCTGCGTTACCAGCGTTGATTGCGGCAGCGGCCCCAGCGGTGGCTAAAGCGGCGGCGCTAGGAGCCGTTGGTACCGCAACAGGAATGGCATTAAAGAAGGCAACTGGGAGCGGATATAAAAAAAAGAAAGGAAAGGGTCTGAGACTATACCAGGAACCCGGTATTCATGGTACAGCGGAAAAGGTCTGAGAATCCCAGAAACGGTTTACTAGTTGGAGAGTCTTTGACTGAGGAACCTATGGTTGTGGAATCTTCGATTCCTATGTCCAATTTTGATTTACTCGATGCTGCTAAAAATTGGCCATAAAAAAACTACAGTGGTGTCTTTATGAAAGATCAGTTACCGGCACAACCAACAGTGTTGAAACCGGTATTATTAATCTCGATAACAGCACCGGACCTGGAACCCACTGGGTTGCATACGCGATTGATCCGCGTGCAATTATTTATTTCGATTCAAATGGATTAGAGCCGCCGAAGGAATTTATGCGTTATATAAACCGCTTAAAAACTTTTCATGAAATGAAGACTTGGTATTCCACGCTACCAACACAACACATGAATGATCTACCAATATGCGGCAACGAAGTATTAAATGTCCTTAACGCTATTTCAACTTCTGGAAAACCACCTCATGTTGTCGTAAATGAATACACTAGTAATCGCTGGAAATCGAAACGATTTTAGAGAGAGATTATATAAAATAACATGAGTGATATTTGGGGGAGACCTTTATCAGCGCTGAAGAAACCAACCACAGAAATATCTGCAACCGGTGATATAAAAAAAATAATCGAAAATGAAATAGCTGAAACGTTGAATTTAGCAAGTGTTGACCCCGAGGAAATAGTTGTATTTCAAGATCGTCAGGGTAAATTGAAAACTAGTAATGTTTCTCTGGATGATATTTTGGTTAAACAACGAGACTCAACCGAGAACACCGTTGCGTTATTTTCCGATCAGGGTAACTCAAACCAGGCGTACTTATGTCAACAATCACAGATAGATTAAAAACTCTCAACGATGAGTTAAAATTCATACAAAGTTTTTTGGGTGATCCAGCGATAACATCACCGAATTTATCATTAATAAAAATTTCTATGGACAATATAAAGACTGTCAATGACGAATTGAAATTTATACAAAGTTTTTTTGGTGATCCAGCGGTAACATCACCGAAGCTCGCAGAAATAGAATCTTCTATGTTGGAATTAGCATCACTTCAATCTAAAATTGAATATAACGGAAAACAATTTTCAGTTTTTCGTAAAAATATCATTGATAAATTTATTGGAACTGCGTTGGACAAAATTGAAATAAATCTCCCTGATATTAAAAAATCCATCGATGAGACGAAAAACTTCATCGAGGCAACAAAAAATGATTTTTTGAGGATGATAACAATCATTGAAAAAACAAAAATTCCTCATGAAAGAACCAACAACATAGTATACACGATCCAACGCGGATCATTTGCGTGGACTCCTACAGCCAATATACTAAGTATCACTGCAACCGTCAAAGGCATTTATCGATTAACACTAGTAACACCGGCTCAATTTAATATATCATCGCTGAGTTCATCTGGAGTCAATAATACGATATCAACGATCATCGACAAGGATACAACTGAACGATTCGCGATAACGACCACTGATAATAATTTGGCTAGGGTTTCAGTAACATGGTATGTGGAATTCGTAGCGGATTTAAGAAAACAACTAAATTAAAATCGTAAACTGATTTGGAAATAAAATGTCGTCATCAACGGTACCTTCGGTATCTCAATATCACTATGATCAATCCAGAGAGTTTCAGACTAAACTCCAAACTCTCACTGAGGAGTATCAAACAAATATTAAAAAATACCAACGAAGAATCACCGCAGTTGATGTTACCGTGTACTCAGTGAGTGGTGTAATCACGGGAGCTGGTATAATACTATCCTCGGTGACAATGATTGCCCCGATAGCTGTTCCAATTTGTATATCGGCGGCGACAACAATCGCGGGAATAATTTCGATAATAACAAAAAAATATCATCATGCAGCCAACGCAAACTACAAGACTACATAATTAAATTTCATGTTGTATCAACCACTTACTCGCAATTGTCCTCGTTGATATCGTCGTCGCTCGATGATACATTTATATCCGATAGTGAGTTCTCAGCGATCGTAAATATTTATGATTCCGCGATGTCAAAATTAGAAATACAACATGAATATAATAACAATGACAACACCGCAGGAATTACTTCAAAGAATAGTGGAGAACACAAACCCAGTACAAACAAGTATGATCTCAATAACATCAACCAATCCTGAATTCAGTGTGAATTTCCCTATCCCAGTCCCCGTGAAAGAAATAGCGTTAGCGAAACTACGAGTATACCATAGTTGGCCTAATATTAGGTCGGTCAACAACCGAATAATTCTTTGGTATTTGCGAATAAGAATCGCGAAGATGGAACTCCAGACTGGAACGTTGTTTCAATACCAACCGGATCATACCAAATCGAACAAATCAATGCTGAATTCCAGCGTAGAATAAATCAATTACTGGAGCAGAATCAAAAATCGCTATAACGGTTCATGAACCAACACTATCATCCGCGATAGAGATAAACTCACCTAGTTATGTTGTAGATATCTATCAGAGTTCTATAAGAACAATACTGGGTTGGTCTGAAATCCCACCTCGGACAGCTTATCAAATACCCGAACCACAAAAATCTGATTATGTCACTGACAGAATAAAATCTGATAATCCAATTAAAAGTTATGACGAATACATTAAGTCAAACTTTTTCACTGAAATAGACGATCGCGTTGATAGATACTATTAAACTCGATAAGATGAAATCGTTAAAAATTTCACAGCGATGACTAATGATTTTGCGTTGCTGTTAGTATCTCTCGAGTCCGGTACTCTCAACCGAGATGAATTTATCAGCGTTGTAGAAACATGTAATAAAATCATCGACGACATGGAAACATATAATCTAAAAATTGTTCAAGAGGTATTAGGTGACAGTAATCCTGAAACAATAACAGAATTTGCAACGAAGTATAATATAGATATAAGATATATCCCTTATTTCAAGATTCCAGGACATAATGTCCCAGTGATAAAAGAATCCCTTAGATATGCCATTGATGAAGGTTTCAAAAAGATCCATGACGCATGAAAGAAATCTCCACAATCACAAAAAACAACAATACTAAAACATAATAATGATCCCGACTGCGGTGGTAGGCATATTGCTCCGTTCAACGTGAATATATCCTCGGTGATTGCATTGAATTTAGCATGTGATGTTATCGAAGGAAGCTATCAAATAAATCTCGAGCGATCAAATCAAGCTCAGCAGGGATATATTCTATATTCATTTGCACCAACAGCCCCTCCAGGATTTCTAATTATTGAGGACCCAACTAATCCAGTCTATATGCGATGTCGTAATAATTCGCTAACAAGAATTAATTTCAGACTCACTGATCAGTCCAATAATCTAATTGATTTACAAGGCGAAGTCTTACAAATTAGTCTGTTTGTAAAATCGTAGTGATTTTCATCGTAAAAGAATTGTTAACCCATAGCAGCAGATGGGGTGATTTCCAACGACAATGGCATCTTTTTTTTTGCCATTGGTCTCCTACAAGGAACCAAATAGACCTTTCTATTAAATATTTACTATGAAGCCTCAGTTTGTCAAATAGACCTTTCTATTAAAAATTAATTAGAAGGAAGCTTCGTTGACGCCTAAAAAGTTGGTCTGTTCAACCCCTCTGCTGCTAATGCACTTTTTCCAAAACATTCTTTTCTACCAAACATTGGACCAAACTCTTTTTGATATCTTGTTTCGTTAAAGAAGCCTTGACATCAGGAAGATCATATTTTCTGGCAAGTTGAATCAACTCATCTTTTTGAAAAGATCTAAATGCTCCTGAGTAGGATTAGAAAGAAATATTTATACTTTAGATGTCATATAAATACAAGCATGTCAATCTCACTAAAGATTTTTTAACAAAAAATTCAAAAACTAAGGGTATTTAAATTTAAAACAAAAGTTTTCTGAAAAAGAATTCTAGCCAAATTCCAATTTCGGACGAGGCCCCAATTTATATGTTACGTGCTTAGGCTCAAATAAACAGTAACATAGAAAGAGTGAAAATAACAAAGCTTGTAAAATCTTAATAAACAATTTATTGAGCACAAATATTTTCGAGAAAAGTATAATAAACTTACGGTTTTAAGAATCAATTCCCAGAATTAATCCAAAAATAACTCAAAATATAATCCACTAGAGAAATGGCAAACGTCCTGGTAATAAAATGTCCAAACAATTCTAAGTTCGAATCCCAGCGAAGTATCCAATATGGAAGACGACGTCACTTGATGAAGTCAGTTCATGTAAATAAAATTCTACGAGCACAATTCTTTTGCAGATAAATAACAAATAAATCCTCTTGAATCCAAACGAATTGATATAATTTCCAGTACAAGGTAAATGAAAATAACTCAAAAAAACGCAACTCAATATTCTAAAAGCCCAAGTTCTACTGAACAGATCGCTCCAAAACATAGTTTATATACCTGTTTTTACGTAAACATGAAAGGGGCACGTGATCTTCTAGAACAAATTTACTTTCAAAAACTCACATACCCACCGTATGACCCAACTAAAAATTGAAAGGTGTTTATATAAAGCTCCATAATGTCCTTGGAACCAACCAATCATTTTAAAAGCTTCTTTACAACTCTGAATCTAGGTCAGAAATTAGGTCAACACTTGGTGTTTATTTTGTTAAGTACAGGTCACCCCCCCCATATGAACGAATCTTAAACTTAAAAATGCCAAATTTGAATCTAACAAACAAATAAAAAAAAAAATATAAATGACTTATATCAAATATGCGTAACAGTAAGAGTTAAGAAAACTCATCAGAATTCTGTCTAAATAATTCAATGACACTAGTTGTCTCTCCGCATCCGCCTGGTATTTTTTAAATAAAGACTAATGTCTGCATAATAGATCGAATATAGATAACGCTCTCGACATTTGTACAGGCGATAATTTTGATATATGATAATTATCGGCTATTTCAACATCTGCGGATTTAGTAAAATCCTTTAATTTTTCTTATTTTATTATCCACGATCCCCACGATGCATCAGCGATTGTAAATTGAGTTACTACGTCTAAATATTTATTTTTCGATATAAAATGAATCCGTTGAACACACTCTAACTGCATTGTCAGGGAATCTATTTATTATCGATAGCAAGTTTATGGAAACATAAGCGAGCAGAGTTCATCTTAGATGTTTATACTGAGGAGATACATCATCGATATAGCCAACAATTATCGATAATGTATCTCCAACAATTGTACCCAACCGTGTTCCGTAAATAAGTAAGCATTTTCTCGACTTACATTTTTGTTTGCATCTGCAATTATAAAATCGTATTGAATATCATCTAAAATTGGTCGTGCAAAATATCGTTTGTGATTATAAGCTCCACCGTGAGTAAATTTACCAACTATCCTTGTACCGAGATCTTTTGCAGTTTTATCATCATCAGGTTCTTATAAAACCAAACTTCAATCTGTTTTTTATATGATATAATTGCCTCACTTACAATCAGCTATATCAGTATTTTACAATCAAACATATATCATAATAAAACTATTGAAGCCCAGCGTTTTCGGACAAATGTCTACCAAACCAAACATAAGAAATCGGAAGAAGACTCCTAGCAAACTCGACTGATATAATACGAGAGAATCCGGTTAAGTCTAGATCTGGTAAGATCCATTTATATATGCTGTGTTAATTTCGTGACGGGGATGCCCATATCCTTTAAAATATCAAGAACATTGTCCATAGATTGGAAACGTTCATGGATAACACACGACTATATCAACAACAAAAAAACCCATCTTTAAATAATATTTAGTATTCCACAATCCATTTTCACAGCAACTCGATTGTACATCCTCAAGAATTTCAAACCTTGTTGGCTTCTACGAATTCTTTTCCCAGGTAAAGTGATCTGCAACTGACGGAACTGCAAAACAATTTGTTAGTAATTGCTCAATATTCTCCTTTGAAACTTTCTGCAAGATTTATCATTTCTTCATCAAGAGATTCTTTACAATATATTTCACGGTTAAGTCTTACAATGTGCTCATACTTACAACCTGGTCCATCGTTTTCAGAACTCTGAAATATCTATACTTGATACATGATCGTTTCTACTTAAATCCTGAATAAAATCAAACATATTTCTTTCACCAGAGAACTCTGGCAGATACACTCTTACAGTTCGATCTCGTGGAAATATTGTTACTGCGTTAGTCAACGCGTGGACATTATGATCAATGATATTTATTGGAGATGCTTTCGATTTATACTTTGATTAGGATAATACTTCTCGTGTTATTGATTTTACAGTTATTGGGAATTTTAGGGTTTTATTCGCAACTGAGTAATATATGTTATTGTAGCACCGGTATACTTAATAAATTCAGCCCACTCGTTTATTCTTTTATGTCTTAGATCATTTAGCCCGTTTCAGCGCATCCCATTTGTAAAATACACTGTTCCCCGACACAATGTATTCTTTAAAATTTCATTTTTTTCTTCAGATTATCAACACTGGCTTTTTCATTGATATGATAAATTCCATAAATAACCACGGTTACAGGATAGGCTCGCTCATAATACGGTTTGTCAATACAAGTCAAAATTCCAGGTTTGTAATTGTTACACAGTATGACATGTTTTCGTTAACAAGGATAGGATCATATTTAACACGAATAATCCAATTATATGTTTAGTCTAGTACAATACATTTTACTCTGAAAAATACTTCCGATTATCGAGAAGGGTAATGATATTTGCCGCTCGTTTGTCATTCATTAAAACGTCGAAACCATCAAGATTTTGATTATCAAACCAGATATTTCATTGATAACTCAGGAGATCATTGATTGAGATTAAATTCATACTCAGGAAACTTCCATTTTCAAGGTTTGATTTTCGATAATCTCTCAAACTCCTTCATATTATTATATAAATAAGTATTTTGTTATAAAAATGTATGTATATGCAATGACTCAAATGAAGAATCAGTGCAGGTGGTTGATGATAGGGTTAACAACATCTTATAATAAATCCTGTATAAATGAATTATGAGGACATCATATGCATCGTGTACGGCGATGAGGTCTAGCTCCGAATCTGTGTTTACAATGTGGTGTTGAAGTTAGAGGAAAATCACAATTGTGTTTGCAATATGGCGGTGAAAGATAAGGAGAGTTCAAACGGTATTATGATCAAAGACATACAGATAGTGATAATGTTATAAACATTTGGAAGATTGTTTGTCTAGATTTTCAAGTAACAATTTAGACAATTAATTATTTAAACAAATACCATTATTATATATCATGAACCAGGAATTTGAAAAGCATCCCACGGTTAAGAATTATGAAGTATCTCGTGACGGTGTAATTGGAAACTGTCGGTTGAAAAGCCAGTCGGCGCTGTAGATAATGTTGGTTATCTCAGTTTTACTGCTGGAAAAAAGACATCTTCATCATAAATTCATTTCCGAATATTTTAATGGATAGATCAAGGATGGTCTTGTAATTAACCACATGTGACACAAATCTTAAAAACAATTATTTGTGTTTATGTTTAGTATGGTTTAACGCCATTTTTCAGCACAATATAGGCTATACATGGCACCCAGTTTTAATGGTGGAGGAAGAAACCGGACAACCCCCAGAAAGAACCACCGACCCACGAGAAGCTACTGGCATGCTTTCTCACATAACAACATTTGCCGAATCTTAGACTTGAACACACGCAGACAGAAGTGAGATGGCATTGGTCCGTAACGGACAGCGCTTTAGACCACAATTATTTGTGTAACCTTCAAGCTATTACTCAAAGTGAGAATACTGAAACGTGGTCTTAGCTGTATATTTGTAAGACCGTTGGAAAAAAGACCTATGAAATCTTTACGTACCGAAACTGTTGAAGAAAAAATATTTAAACCAATAAATAAAGCCGGAAAATATTTTGATCCTTGGATGACTCCGGTACAAAGTATAGCACAATGTGTAAACAAATCCACCTTTTAGAAAAATGTTTAGAACAACTGACGAAGTAATAATGACCACTATTCCCAATTTATTTGGTTACAGGATCTGTATTTATTAATATGTAATGTTGTTTTACACATTGCAACATTTAATATTTAACATTCCCATTAAATATTCTATCTAACGATTAAATTGATGAAAGATATTTACCCAGTCGGTATTATGCAAAGGAGATAACACTATTATGAATGTGAATACTCTTGTTAGTGAAATAATCTTGTAATTCTATGGAGAAAACTGATTCTGTTAGGTATGGTTAGATCTTAAATTCTATAAAACGATTTAATTTTATTAGTGAATTTTTCTGTATGTTATTTTACAGAAAAATATCCTTATTTTACTTTATCTGTTTCGTTTTCTGCTTCGTTTAGATTTAGAATATATGAATCACAAACCTTTCTTTGTATTTCAAAGTATTAGTTAACATACATACCACATAGCTAGTTTTACTATCGGGGCTCCAGCCAAAAAACAATCACACTCACCTACCATTTCATCACGTGTTGGGTGTCATTTTGCACTCTCCATGATTGGTTTTGGGGGCGAGAGTGTGAAATTTAAATGTATATACAACCTTCTGAATATTCGTTTTCAAATGGCTGGGGTGGCCCAAGTATAAAGAGCAGTATGATGAGCTCTCAATCTCTAATGACAAAGGATGCCACATACAGCATTATTTTAATGTGGTGTCATAAGATAGACAATGAATGACAGATCTTTAAAGAAAAGGATGCCCCATACACCATTATTTGAATGGTTAGCTACTTGTAAGCGGATCTTTAAGCAAAGAATGTCGAGCTATCCTAGAAAAAGATGTTCCATACAACATTCAGAAATGTTCAGCTCCTAAGATAGACTTGTATTACATATCCTTTCATTTGATAAAACCGCTTATCATAAGACTGTTTATTATTTTTATTAATTTAAATATACATGTATTATATAATGAATTATGAATATATTAATAATATAATTTCTACTATGACAAATTTGAAAGATGAAGAAATACAATACTCCGAGGGAATAAACTTCGTTCTGATTTCGAATATTTACAAAAGCTTAAATCCGCACGAAGATATACTCTACCATTAGAGTAAACATTTATGAAGGAAATGCAGCAAGCTGTATTTGCTTCATTAGCGGATGATATAGAATTAAAAAGAGTATTACCCCTCTTCGTCGCAATAGAAAATATTGGATCAGAATGATCCAATGAATATGAAACAAGAAATGTTATTAATGTGCGTATAAAACTTTTATGAGACTTTTCTTAGATGTTTAGATGGAATGTTCTATAGATCAGTCTCATAAACTCAGGCCGGGAACTCAGGAAGATAGCGAGAAGAAAAAGGTTGAGTCCCCAGATAAAGAGTGTCACCAGGTGATAGGAATGATGAGGGAATTCAGGTACGGAATCGTAGCTGTAATGAAGAGTGAACGTCAGTTTTCTGCTGATGCAAATGACTTTATTTAAATAATCAACACACATATATATTACTACATTCTAGAAACACTTCTAAAAACTTATAATAAAATTCATAAAATACATATTACATTTTCATCTTTAAGCTTCCCAACTTCATTTTATTCATATAACTTCTGCACCTTATAATATTATTCACTAGTTAATTCTCAATCAATTTCAAGATAGCAAAAGCATTAAATGTAATAACAGTTAATGCACTTTACTCTTTTTAAAACAGAATATTAAGAATATTGATTTAGAACATATTGCTAGGAATTACTCTTTGTTACTTAAGAAATACTTTATTAAATCAAAGTGTGAAGTTGGTAGCTCATTCAACCTTTATAATAAAAGTTACATAAATATAAATTCTTTAAAACATTTAAACATCCCATTACAATATATTATAAATAAAATAATTCAATAGTAATGTTACACACAAAACAATTTTACCATTAAAATCTCAATCATTAAAAATACTTATTCCTTACAAGAAATTATAATATGTACAGTCGCCTACCTTAATGAAGAGTGAACGTCAGTTTTCTGCTGATGCAAATGACTGATCTGACCTGATTCGCGCATTTCTATATATACGCATGCGGCCAGATTCAGGGTTAGACAAGGTCATACCTTTCTACGCATCAGACAGAAAACCACGAACTCTACAAACCGGTCGAGACCAGTTACAGCGGGTAAAAACCACCTTGTTGACGTCATAAGACTCAATTTTATATTTGTCTTAACGACGTCAGACCAAATATGGATATCCGTTAGTTGGAAGCCATCTTGTTTTCACTTTGTCTAAAGCTCTTTTAGCGAAAGGTTCCTCCATCTTAATTAACCAAATTGAACCTTTGCCAACAGCTAGGTCAGAGACATATTTTTTTACTCTTGGTACTTAGAACTGTAGCTAAGTCAGCAAACGCAAGTATTATGGTTTGCAATCTTACACAACGCTGTACATTAGTTATTCTTACAGCAATCATTTCTATTCTATATAGTTGTACTTCAAAAACAAGTGAAATGACCTTTAATATATTTTAGAAACACTTACACATAATAAATAAAACATTACTGTAATACAATTCAAAGAAAATATCAATCTTTATTAATTTTACTAAAACTTTAATCCTAACAAAACAACTAAAAAGAATTTATGAAAATGAAAGTAGTTCGCCTGAGTATACAAAATGAAAATTATTAGTCTTGATAATTCAAGGTGCAAATTCTGTTAGAAGATTCCACTGAACTATTTATATACAGAATTTCTTTCTGTGTAATTTTTTGTTGTTGTTTTCGATTTTTCTTGAAATGTTTCGTTTTTTGTTACAATTCATCGTTTTGTCGTCTATTCTAGTCGATTTTATTAAGCAAAACTGATATAAATCGTAAATTTAGAACGTCAAAACAACAGCGATTCTCTGAATAATTTATCGATAAATTGATGAATTTTCTCTTTTCTGCTCATCATGTCGATTACAAATTTAAGTATATTTAGCAAACAAAACTCTTAATTTTGACTGTGCTTTATAAAAAAAAACCATATATTTATCAATCAATCATTTAGAGAATCAACAGGGTTTATAGCTTCTAAAAATACAAAGTAATACAGAAAAAAAATTAAAATAATTTCTATTATCAGACTAATAAATGAATGTGATTTGTGCTGCGGTTAAATATATTCAAGATTTAATGTAAAGATTCGTTGTAATTTCTTTTCTTTGATAAGTCAATCAAGTTTCCGATCTGGTTTGTACGTTTGAAATTTATTCTTGTTATTAAATTTTATAACATCGGAGATACAACGAATGGATCGGTTCTGATATTATCAAACTTCCAGGGGAAAGTCGAGGGGTGAATGTATACCGAATATATATATATATATATATATATATATATATATATATATATATATATATATATATATATATATATATATATATATATATATATATATATATATATATATATATATATATATATATATATATATATATATATATATATACACAAATATATATGTTTGTCTGAAAACTTGCATCAATTGCATTACATAAATATTTACTGCGATCATCAATGTTATATTTACTATACCCGCTGATATATGTCTACCACCACCAAATGGAGCATTATTGTATTTGCGAATAGTTGCTTACGGTGGTAGTTTTCTCGATGCAGCCAGTATCTTAGGAACGAATTCATCGAATATATATGTAATGGATTTTTTTAGTATGTCTGTTTTATTTTCGGAAAATTAAAAAATAGAAGATTAGCTTCTGTTATCGAATATACGTTTACAAATTCTAGATTATTGCGATCTGTCTTGTCAATTATTGCTCGACTTACTTGCTGGTTAACATATTGCTGTGTCGGATTCGAGTTGATTTCGTATTTCAATTTGTCTAATGTTTTTTCAGGGGTTTTTTTGCGTGAACTTGTTACATCAAAAATATATTCTTGGAAACATTTATATAGTTGCTCTCATTGGATTTTGTGTTCCTGATTACTGATTGCAAAATAAGTAGTATTTGATATAGGTGAATAAATAAAAATCTAATTTCTCCGTCATATTCTTTATCAATACAATTCCATTTTCTATTGTCTTTATCGATGAAGTAAAATTTAATACCCACTGTAATAAACGATTTTTATAAAATGAGGTAATTTAGTGGTATAATTGTTTATTCATAGTAATATCCCCCGTGCAGGTTCCCATAACCATGGGAATTTCATCTGGCGTATTCTTATTTGCAAATAACAATGAATTATTTGACCCCCGAATGATTTTGATCGGATATTTGGCCAACTGTAGTATACTCTTAATTGAGCAAGCGCACTTGCTTTTACGATAATTATAGTTGGAAAGTTTATACTAAATTCATGGTTGTATTAGATCAATGAGATCATTGTTGTCTTTAGGTGGTATGTATTAGCAGTAGTTCCTGCGATGACGACATTATTATTATTATTATCATTATTATTATTATTATTATTATTATTATTATTATTATTATTATTTAAATCAGATGTCGTTGCTTCATCATAAATCTTAATCATCGCTAAGAACTCGCTATCTGATATTATTGCGTCGTTAAGGCTTGATGATATCATCGAGGATAATTTGGAATATGAAGCGGATGAGGTATATAACTGAATGATATATTCGTGTAGGTTATTCTGACTGCAAGTAGATATTCTATTTGCTGTTATATTAAGAACACGAAAGAATGTTGTCGCCACTGAAACACAATATGTTACACATACTAGTGCCATCATTAGTGAGTATGTTACCGTTGATAGCAATACACCAACGGACTCGATAACAGCTGAAGCCGAATAAACGATTATGTCAATGACAACTACGTACCTGCGATATTTTATTCCATCTTGACTGTGAATTCAACAATGATATTTTTTTTTGTTTATTCGGCAATCCACGCTCTTGACTGTATATATACTGTTGCACGTATATTATACTATGAGCTTAAATCAATTAAAAATTACAAAATCAATTACAAATTCTACATAGCAGGTAAGTGACGCTGATGCTAAACCACCACTTAAGTAGTTTAAACTTTATTGTTAATCTTACAGTGGAACCATTATCTATTATTGTACTTACAATATTAACACCGATATAGGTACTTGATCATATATTAAACTATTAAACTGTAACGGAGAAATCATGATTAGTATATATATATATATATATATATATATATATATATATATATATATATATATATATACCCTAGGCAGATGCAGTAATTGAAAAAATGTTATTTCGAGGTGTCCAGGTGGAAGATCGATGTTTAATCGAGTACACTGTATTAATATTTTGGTTATCCGGTCTTTTAATATTATCAAGCCTTTCAGCGATAGGAGGAAACTCACTAATAATATTATTCTGTGTTTGTTGAATCTTGTCAATGCTCGTCTTGATATCAAAAAGTTTCATACCAACATTTAACGGTTTTCCAAAGAAATTATCCACGATTTCATCAATTTTCCTAAACTTTGTACGGAGATTTACCAAAAACCACGTTTGCATGAGCATGTTAAATCAAGATGTTTCCACGACAGTTAATAAATGGGATATAGATTTTCAAAATCTAGTTGTGATATTTGCAGACCAGTATATATATTCTGACCACGTCCCATAAATGTGATCAACCGAGGATATGCACTTGCTATTTGGTCTGAATACGACCTGTTGTTATTGTTAGCAATGATTTATCAACTGAAACCATAAATTACAATAACTTAACCTCCTCAGTGATTGATGGAGTCATTACTGGCAGCCACAATGAGATTTTTGTTATCTTTACTTTACTATCAGCAACACCAACACCTTGCCAAATTGTATCATCATCATCGCCTTTTATTACAAGCACTACTGTATGTTTAGCCCTGAAAAAACCCTAATATCAGACAGTGGAATTGCACATGCAAAACTTCTGCGTGGTGCTTTCAACATTGCTGCACGTGTTCAAAATCCTATTTGTAAGTAGCTCTAACACCTTTTATACTATTAAAATCAGAAGCTGGTCTAGCTGCATGTTCGAAATCATCTGGTTGTACAACTGCAGTATCTGGCGCTGTCCGTAATTTAACACACCAATCACGATTAGCATTATCATTAATAACATTTTAAAAACATCATTGATGGACCGGTTGATTTTATATGATCATCAGAATATCTAGCTAAACCCAATATTGTCGTGGCAACGTCAACATCCCTCTGAACCTAATTAATCTCTCTTCAATCAATCAATCATCTATATAGCGCTACTAAACAAAGCCATAATCGCATTATTTATAAAACCAACTCGCAATTGTTCAGTATATGGCGTATTATCCGCAACATTTGTTACAAGTTCTCCTTGAAAAAATGCGTCAGCGGGTAAGATCTACTTGTATTCTGAACATGTAGTTCAAGTCTTCCTCGTTGATTTGGTTGTATTGCGGTATAAGAATAAAACTGATAATAACGTACGGATTCATCCTTGAGAACCGGTGCGTCCATAGCAAATGATGTGTCAGGTATTCGTTTGAACATTTATTATATGTTTTTCGATTTAGATTGTGATCTTGCTGACCTTGTCTAAGCACTTCCGGCTATGAAATTTGCAATATTTCTTCGTACTTCATCAGATATTTGATTCATCAAAGCTGCTAGGGTTTGATCCGCCGCTTGGTTTATTATTTTATTGACAATCGCGGCCATAATTTCAGTAGATGCCAGTTTCACTGGCTGCGGTTTTCTTTGTACTAATCCTACTAGCCTATCCTTAGCAGCAGTGAAGGACTGACTGGCAATATCACCAATAACATTACTAACCTTCATCGATGATTGTATTGCGATTGGTTCTATTTTCGGAGCAATGATTGCAAACAACATTTGAATAACATTACCAAGATCACCACCATAAATTGCTGTATAGAATGGTAATCGTGAATTTGTTACTCTGACCATTACAGGTCCAGGGTGTCGTTGATGTATGATAACTTATTTGTTATCGTTATGTTTAATGAGACATTTAGTCACTAGTAACAATTAGTCACTCTGGTAACCATCAACAAATTCGTCGATAAATTCCTGATATACGTCTATATCCATGATATCGCCTTAAAATAATCGTCGACAAATATCAGCGGCTTGATTAAGTATTTCTGGGAAGTTAAGTCCATCCCGCACTCCTCCTATGAGAACATCTAATCTTCCTATGTTGGAAAGAATATTATTAGGACAGATAACAAGCACCGCGTGGAGAAAAACCACAACTAGTAACACCAGGTGCATTATAAAATTCTTCTGAAGAGTATTGCTTGGACGTATTTGTATTGATTCTTCTTTCTCCATTTTTATTTTGTTCTACTCTTTCAGAAATATAAAAACCCTGAATATCTTTACTAAAACCACCCTTATTATGATATATTCTTTAGATTTTCTTACGATATTCATCATCATATATATTCCCTCGATATTTTGGTAACATATCATGTTCTCAATTTCGATCATCTTCAGCAGATTCAGCTAGTTGATAATCATCCATATGCCTAATTCTTTCATATGATCCAGATCTAAATTGATCAATTAAGTTTTGAACATTTTGAAGAATTTCTTTCTCCTTGTATTTGTTGTTTTCCTATCTGCTGATGCGATGTAGGAAGTTGATATTGTGAGCTGGATTGTTGTAAATGTTTCAGATAGTGTAACTTATTCTGGTTCTTTTACTTAGATATTTCTTCTTTGTAAGGTCAACAACTGCTTTTGCAGCAGCTACATCAGTTGGAAGGTCTAGTAAAATCATTTTTGTTTGTTCAGTTTTTTGTAGTTTGTTCAGCAATTGGTTTTGATACCGGAATAAGATCCTCTTTAATGGCAGTTGTAACTGTTTCAGTAGCTTTTGTGATAGGTTAACAATTGTTCAGCACCTTATGCAAATATAACTTGAGATTCTTGTCCTTCTTGAAACAATTTCCTGAGAAAAGCACGGACTGGTATAAATATCGTAATTGCTGCTAGTCTTTCTCGTGCCGATCTGGTTGTTTACAGCGTGACATCGAAAAAAATTAACTAACCCATTTAGAGAAATTCTCGGTTGGTTAAAGGCTTTGGTGTGGCGTTATTGACCTTATTCGTTTGATCTTCGTAGGTAGGTTTTATTTAACACATATACCTTTCAAAACCTGGTCTGTTCACCCTCTCTGCTGCTTGGAAATTACATTACAGAGCAGCACCCACAGGGAACGTCTGGCAACAAGGTTTTAAAATTACCATGGGGCACTTGCGACTAGGTGAATTGAACATGGGGAATAATGGGACTGTATAGTGGCAAGCCAAAGAGGAGTTGTTGTATAAGAACAGGAATGGAAGAAGCGACGTGGCGTGACGCTAGCGAAGATTGGTAATAATTGTAGGAACAGGTGTATACAGGGTTAACCTCATTGGGGAGTAGAGATATACTCCCAATATGTATAGCTTGATAGAACACATACAACATACAGTAATATACAGGGACAAACATTTCACATTAGTATGTGGGTTGAGGCTATGAGTGACATTGAAATGGCCTTTGGGTTCTTCTTCTATTATCTCCAGTTATTCCACTACCTTCTGATTTATCCAATGATTCCTGTCTTCTTCTTGATAATCAAAATAAAACAAAACCAGGTAAATATCCGATAAATTAAATTAATAAAACATGTCACGCTTATTATGTATCTTAGAAATGTATGAATCTGCAAGATATATATATATATATATATATATATATATATATATATATATATATATATATATATATATATATATATATATATATATATATATATATATATATATATATATATATATCTGCGATCAAAGGAAATCTAGAATTAAGAGCTGGTCATTAATATTAAATATTATGGACTCGATTTTTGCATAGCCCGTGAGGATATTGTAGAGGGTTAGCGATTAGTAAACTCGCCGAATCAGCAGGTGTCAAACGTTCTACTACTTTAAAATGAATAGCACAACAGGCAAATATAGAGACAGAGCCGTTACTGACAAATACTGCAGAAAAAGGTGCTTCTGCGTTTGGACGAATTTATCAATGCCGTGGTCTACGATCGTTTTATCTGCTACAGCTTCATGCTGGCAAAGAACGATTTAATCGAACTCTTGCGGAGCGGTTATTTGGATCTCAATATACATGGGAAATAATTCAGAAAGGTGTAAATATAGGACTTCGAGAATGGGTAACATGACTTCCAAGTGTGATAGCTGCATTAAATAATGAGGTTAATAAACTACTGCATTACATTAAAACCTATCAGTACGATCACAATACATATATACCTACACAACGATATCCAGCGAAGCCAGTATTGGCTAATGTTACCGTAAGATATGAGCGATGTGAACTTGTCAGGGGTAATTAAGAGCGACTGATCCTATCGAAATTAGTACCACACATACAATTTGTAGTGTATTAAGATCTACGGTAGGCCTGCATTATACATAATAGATTCAACTGCTCCTCATCGGGATGTAAAGGTTGGACTTATTTAGTTTGGGATGGGGTAAAATAAAAATAAATAAAATTCAATTAAAGGCCTATCACTCGTCTTTCACTGGACCAAGTAACGGCCTATTTCATCCTTTGAATTAGTGTGTTACATTGTCCTCCTGTCCAGAGATCCTGCTCACCCGTATGACTCCTCCATCTCTTTTCCTTTGTATCCCTATGTTTTTCAGCCGAACTTCCCACTCCGTTCTTCCTGTTCTCTTGTGTCCCAGAAAATCGGATACACTGCACTGGAGTAATTCCCTCTGGTTCCTAAAACCTTCTAAAGTATACATACATGGACATTAGCAAAGCGTATTCCCTTAGCTATGTAAACTGATTCTAAAGATTAATATGATCAGATAAGCCATTACCGTTTTCGGTCACAAATTCGTGCCCATCGAAATACCCATTCTCCCTGATAAGTGTTCACAGTGTGTGTGTGTGTGTTTGTGTGTGTCTATATATATATATATATATATATATATATATATATATATATATATATATATATATATATATATTCTCAATCTTATTATGCAGACTAATATCAAATAATCAGACGCATTTCTGTATTGCACTTCAACAAATGTACATTGATATGCACATATACATGCGTTGAAATATCCTTACACATGATACTCCTACAAAGTATACACAAATAGGCTATAACTAATGTTGCACACCGCAACCATAATACAAAGTGTATAATTGAATTCAACATTTGAAAATTTGGAATATCAAATGAATAAATGCACGACGTTAGTACGAATTAACCAAATAGGGAATTACAATATTAAGTTTTACATAATATTGCACATTTATCAAAATATGAATGTATATCAAACACTACGAATGAATCAAACTACAAAGTGTAATTTTACGTACTAAATTATACAAACTGCAATAATTAAAGTTCACTTACGTTGCAGTACTATTTTACAACGATCGAGCAAATAGTCACTGACATGTACTGAAGATCCTTGTTATTCCCAGAATAAATACTTTTTCCCGTTAATATCGAATGACGTCGGAATAGCTTATGTTTCCTTAATCCGCACCATGCTTTTACACTACTGACGTTTTAGTTCTGAATATAATAGATTTAAACTTGCGATTCAAATGTTTGACCTCGCCTTGCTCAATTACAAGTGGATGTCGGTTCATATAACGATCAGAAACTGCACCCTCCTTTCCAAAAGTGTGTCAGTCTGTTTAACTATCCTCTTTGATGCTCCTTTAATCCAAACAATGAATTTCACCACATAATTATGAACAATGTTATGTAACTAGCATTGACAAGAAAAACGCGTTACTAGTTTTACGGCTAAATCAATCAACTGGCTGGAAAGCTTTCGCTTGCCTAATTGACCGTCATACATTTTGACGGCGCAAACATAAAGCATCAGGGTCTAACATAGACATGTTGAAATCTTTTTAATTCTTACAATGCGACAGTGGATTTACACCTAATCTATTTCAATTAATACCATCGGATACACAATTACCACCGCGATCACTTAACTAGCGCCTCGAGGTCTATTATATTAAAAACAGGTAAACATCGTATTTTCACATGTACGACCAGACTACTATCTTTTCGATCTAAGGTAAATTGTCTTGGATCATTATTTAAATACCGCCACAGCATCACTTTATTTTAAAACATTTCACTGGTGCGAGATCGATAATATCAGGGTTTTCATTCAATAAGTAAATTCCATAAACAACCATGGTTGCAGGGTATGTTCGTTTGGTTCATCAACCTAAATCAATATTCCTGATTTGTAATTTTTACTTAACATAGCTCATTTTTTGTTATATCGCGAATAATCCACACATCGGATTATGTTTCTGATTGAACATAAAGTTTATTCTCTAAATGATACCTTTCATCGTTGAGACAGACAATATTTATTCTCTCGCTCATCGTTCTTAATTTAGATCAGTGATTTCGTCGACACCTTTGGTGTTGCGAGTAATTTCAAATGTTGACCATAAAAAGAAATTCTGTTTTTACCACTTCGAATAATATTAATCATATTATTATTCTCAACCAGAACGCTCCTCCGAAAGTGAGGAGTTATTCTGTCAAGGTCAAATATGGATTCAGAAAGTGGAGCTCTCTTAGGCTTGTTTGTAGATAACTCCTCCATATTACATTTTAAACAAATATTTAAATAAATAATATTTCATATATACAATGACTCAAAAAAAAGAGTCATGCCAGGTGGTGGATGATAGGGTTTCCGAGCCCTTGTATTAAATCCTGTATAAATGAATTTTACGGACAGCATTTACAAAGCGTTCATAATGGAAGTCTATGACCAAATCCGTGTTTACGATTTGATGTTGGAGAGAGAAAACAGTTGTGGTTACAATGTGGCAGTAAAAGGTATTGAGACCTGATGCGATATTATGATTAAACAACTAAAGATAGAGAAAAGTTATAAGAACCCCTGAAGATTATTTCTCTTGATTTGAAGACAAATTATAAATTAGACAAATAATATTACATATAAGTATAAGATCTGCGATACATCCAATCATCAAGAATTAGGAAGCGTCTCGTGATGGTATTATTAAAAACTGTCGACTTATAAAACCAGCTGGCGTTGTCAGTAATACTGGTTAGCTCAGATTTACTATTGACAAAAAATTTTTTTCTTCATATGTTCATTTACGAGAATTTTCATGAGGTTATCAATGATTGTCTTGTGATCGATCATTTTAACGGTAACAAACTTGATAAATCGTTGAATATATTACGTGTTGTTACACCGATTGAAAATTCTGCATTTGGTAATGCTAGTAAATGTACGATGGATGAAAAAAGACCTATCAAATCCTCAAATACAGATCCTGGCGAAGAGTTAATATTGCAGTCAATAAACGTAGCTTTCAAGGATTTTGATATTCGTCCGAATTCAGTACAAATTGTCTCAGAAAAAATATAAAAACATAAATAACTTTAAACATCGTTGTTGGAAGATGTATCGGGTAATTGCTACCAAAATGTATTATTTAATTTTTTTGTCATTCTTTGACTTTTGTAAGAATTATTTCGATTTAATTCATAGTGCAAAAGAGAGAAAAATACGATATATATATATATATATATATATATATATATATATATATATATATATATATATATATATATATATATATATATATATATATATATATATATATATATATATATATATATATATATATATATATATATATTTATATATATATATATTCAGAAACAGAAATAATAGTCCACATTATCTGACTGGAACAGTTCGCCAGCATGTTTGTAACTTAATAGTCAATTCTGAAACATATGTGTCGATTAGAACCAGTAGGATGATGCTAGCACATCTGATTCTCGTACTTGAGGTCGGCAGTTTGAATCTCTGTGTCGGACATATTATTTACGGTTGCATAATAGCAGTTTTGCTATAAGTGGGGGCATAGCATCTCCTGGCCATGCTAAGATGTCATAAGGCATCTTAGGTGTTCACATGGGGTTGTATTGTTCTATATACGTGACCTCTAGACCTTCAAAGATGTCATAAGGCAACATGGGGATCACGTATATACGTTTTCATTTAACGGTATATTTATTATATAATTAATTATGAAAATATTAATGATGTACGTTCTGCTATTACAAATTCAAAAGATGAAGAAATACCAATTAGCTGAAAAATTAAATCCTTAATTTTTTTGCATCTTGCCATATTGGACTGTAAGATTTTTTTTTATTCATCTTGTCATATAAGGCTTTAATATTTTCAATGCATCTTGACATAGAGGGCTTTAAGATTTGTACTGCATCTTGCATAGAGGTCTATACGATTTGGCAATGCATCTTGCCATATGTAATTATCCAGCGTGAACAAGGTCCGCAGAAACTGTATACAAATATATATTGTTTACCTGGGCATTTACTCGATGGTAATCAACACGCCAATTTTTAAACATCCTGTGCGTTTGCTACTCTCTTGATAAACGCTAACGCATTTACCCCACATCGAACGTAATTTCCAGTAAACGCTAATGGTCCGTGTCGGAGCTCAAGTTGGACGTTCCGCAGACGTTTTGGCACGAGATCGTATACAATATGAAGACTTAATAATATTATAATATTGTATTATTCAAAGGCAACCGTGAAAAAGAAAATTTGCAGTTGTTATCGAAAAAAAGACAACATTGAGAAAAATCAAACACGTGGAAATTCTGGTTTGAAAAAATTCGGTGATTTTTTTTTTCTCGATATTGACTCCTCTGCACAAGCAATACCTAAACCATCCAAGCATTGCGATGTAACCGTATTTCCAAAGACCAAACTCGGTTCTTGCACTAATTGTTAGTCCTGCTGCATCAGGAAAAGCACAACTACTCTTATATTTGCTTTTACGATGGCTCACATGGAATTATTTGTAAATGATTGCTCCGTCGGCTAATGACCAGCCGTATTATTGGTTATAATGCACCTATCATTGATGATTTGAATGTAAAAGACACATTCTTGTTGTGTGTGACGATGTTATGCTTGAGAACAAAGTCCATCCTGCACATATAATCTCACTAGGAAAGCACACAAAACGATGTGATATATTTTATTCAACGATATGCATTACAGCCTTAAATAACCTCTGTGGAGTAAATATCGAGCTGCTTCTGATTCGCCCATTTAAAAATAAAGAAAGAGAAAACAATTGTAAGACGTCCGCCAATAATGTCATAGAAGAATATGGAAATCGACATGGCGATCCGACAATGGCACCGAATTTCTGAAGCAAGCTTTCCAGAAAGAATTAAAGAAACGTGACATTCAATTGTATATCATCGAGTATCCGGAAACCAAAGCCAGCATTGTGGAATGTTTTCAACGCACCTTGAAAGAACGCATGTGGAAATATCTCCCGCATCGACACACTCTCAAGTACATCAATGTCTTACCCCAATTAATCAATGTGTACATCCAATTTTATCATCGGAGCATCGGATGTGTCTGTCAAGATGTGACACCCGACAACGAAGTGACTGTTTTTGAGCGCCTGTTTGGCACGTCCCTGACGATGGTTGTCCCCAAGAAAGTTGGATTTTTGGCAACTGAAGATTGGGTTCGCATTTTATATAACCAAACTCACTTTTGATAAAAATTATTTACCCAACTGGACCACCGACATGAACGGGGAAGTATTTAAACGAACGTATTACTTGCCTGAGTTACAACGCGTAACCAAACAAGAGGACGAAGTGTACGACATCGAAATCATTCTCGAACGAAGAACCCATAAAGTGATAAAATGTCGCGTCAAAGAAGTCAAAGTAAGTTGGAAATGGATATCCTACCAGTTGTGATTCTTGGATCTACACTTCGCAAGTTATCGACTATACAAGAAGTGAACATCATGCTCTTCAACACAGCCTCATCTGCCACTGACCACTATTTCACCCAGTTGTGATCTACAAGATCTACCAAAGCATGCCCTGTGTGTGTGGAGGTGGAATCGTGTACCGAAAACGCAAATCGTCTTTTTCTGTCAAATCTTTGTGGTGTATTGTGTCATCGGTGCAGCAATTGCCAATTTGAGTTTGCAACAATGAGACAAACAATTGTGGACCATTTTACTCAGCAGTTGCATCGGTTATCTTATTCCCAATTCTTCCCTGAAATACTCTTAAAAACGGGAACAACAACAACGGGATCCTTGCGTCCAAAGCAAAGCAGTGTCCAAAGCCAGTCATCCATCCAATTACAATTCTCTTTCAGACACTCCTCTGAAATCGAGTAACCCCCTCGCACAGAAGACCCTTGGAATTATGAACAACAACAACAACAAATTTTACTTAGCGTTACCTAGTGACAGTTCCATGGAGGTGTTTCCTAACAACACTTTGTGCTGTTACACTGCTAAATTACCTGAAGCCATTCATTTGGATAAAGATACCCATTCATTCGGAAGTGTCTTTGTTGGAAATGATAAACCCTACACAAATCAAAAACATCGTCGAAAATCAAACGTTTTACAGCAGACGTTCATGACGACCAATTGTAACAAAAACGAATGCAGCACTGTCAGTGACCCTATGAAAACAAAGAACCCCAAAACTAAACAGTCCACCTATCTGTTAACCATTCTTTCATACTATTATTTTATTGGCCAACATTTGGTGACTTCGATCACTACCAGGTTCAATAGTGTGTTTGGTAAAGCAATGGACAAAGCCAAAAGTAGTGTTACCTTTGAGTACCATAAGGAGGCTCGTAGCCTAATCATCAAATTTTCAGCGGATATAATGTTTGCCATTTCCTTTTCTCCCAAACTACATGATCGTTGGGATGGAGACCCACTGGATGGTCAAGATTAAAACCGAAATAACTGCTGTTACTGGTATCTTGGATTTTGGTACTACTTGATACTCCAACTCAAATTAACTGTAGAAATGAACCAATGACTCAACTTGATTTTGGTGTTCTTCGATGTGGTGGAGTACAACGTGGTGGGACACATGTCTGCACCGTTACTGCGTGTCAGTCCTTTCAATTTGGATTCTGCCAAAATCGCTGTTGAGGATGGTGGAAATACCTATCACATTCCAAGCAAATCCTCATTTTTTGACCGTCAGTAAGTCGTATTTTTACAGTGTTATCATTACTATCATATGATATCTAGGACACAATATTCCATTTACCAAAGTGAAAGTCACAGTGAAACTCCATTTTCAAAAACGATTATCTAGCGACTGAAAAGTTATGTATCATGTGTACCGAGGAGTCACTCGACAACGTGGGCATGGTTATAAGATATGTTAAAATCGACCTAACGTTCAGTGACCCCCATTTTGAAACCGATGGTGACAAATTCAGATAAGATCAACAAATAATAGCTGCCCCATATACATACCGAGATATAATCCAAACAACAAACAGCAAATAAGATATCAAAATATCATAGATTTCTTAAAAACAACAGGGTTACAGGATAAAATATAAACTTATACTTGAAATAAAAAATCTAATAGGAAACAACATATAATATAAAACTAAATACTAGGGTATTCCTTGAGAATTATCCAAAATCAAAGACTCTTTAAGGGGTGGATGCAGAAAACAGCAACATGGGGTGGGAATTAATACTTAAAGAGGTGCCCACTTACACTACAGTGGGTAATTTAATAACCTTATCTCGTGCACTGAGCTACCAAACCAATATTAAAGAAGCAAGTCAGTCTATCAACAAAACTAGGGGGACATTGATGGATTATCCTCAAACCTTTTTTTAACAACAAAACACTCCAGCTTAACAAAACAATCAGAATATATTGGAAATATAAGGGATTATAACAACAACAACTTCAAATAAGGATAGTAAGAGAGCCAATTAAATAGCATCAACAAGCCGTATAACATCAGCCAATCCACATAGTAGGCCTAGATACCAAATGCTCACACCTCTTTCTGTAACTTTTCTCTAATACAAACTCGTTGACAGAAACTCAAAATCACCATTAACAAATTAGAAAATTAGTACACTCCAAACATTAAGTGCCAATAGATGATCTGAGATCAGACCATCAAAAAAATGTATTCCGCCCATATCGTCCCAAATTAGACAATATAAGGTAGTCAAAAAGCCCAAAGACTATAAGGCTGGGCAACAGAAGGCTGCAAATAAGCTAACAATTTAGGAAATAGGACCCCAACTTAAGCATTATACGGTAGTGTAAAAGCCCAAAGACTATCAGGCCCCACAGCACAAAGCTGTACATCAAAATTAACAATTAAGAATCAGGGCTCAAAATTAATGGATATAAGGTGTTCAAAACCCAAGACCATCAGACACAGCGGCACGATGCTGCAACCAATAGTATAATTAGAAACTAGGCAACCAAATGTAAGATATATAAGGTGGTCAAAACCCAAGACCGTCCGAGCAATAACCACAAAACACTTCACTCTAGCTGTCATATGGGATTGTATACTCTATAGAATCTTAACAGCACAGAGTCTATCAAATTGATAGGGAACAGTTTTAGACCCGATACCTTGGAGTATGAAAGCACAACTGACTGACCAAGCACAGTCCTAAACGAGTCACATCTCCTCCTCTGCCACCATCAGACAATTTGCCTCCACAATCCACACGTGCAATGCACGCCATAAGCATCAGTGATATTGCCTAGGATCAAAGGGTGAATGCATTATGAGTCAAATCCCATTCACTACTTCCCTCTATTCAGATCGATAGCTGCTTAATAGTGACTGCAATCTGACGGCCCAATGAAATAGTGTTCTATAAACACATAAATGCCTTGAGAAAGTGGCACATTTCCTATCCCAAGGAGTAATTATATACTTAGCATATGCTACGATTAAACAATCCTACATTCCTCTAGTAGCCGAAGCAGTAAAATTTCGTTCATTCAGTCTGACCATGCATTGCTGACCCATCCTATTATGATGACGTGTTCAAGCTGAATGAAGCTTATGTAATCTTAAATCTTGTCAGACAAAGTCTGATACTGAAATCTGACAAAATAGAGAATGTCAGAATGTTAAAAGATACCAAAGACCTTTTCAGAGAAGAAATTAAGAAGGAGAAAGAATGGACAGAGAATTACATACTTCAGAACCAGGAGAGAGAGAGAGAGAGAGAGAGAGAGAGAGAGAGAGAGAGAGAGAGAGAGAGAGAGAGAGAAGCAACAACAGCAAGAACCAGACAGGATTCGTTGACTGCAGTGTCGACACAAAAGAGTTCTTCCTTTCTCCGAAGAAGCTGATCTTATCCTGTCGGAAAGCTTGCCGAAAGATGAGGACAAAATCTTAGACGATGCAAGATTGTCATAACTCCTTTTCAGGGGTGCAATACTCTAGAAAAAGAGATACTAATACCATTGCCAAACAAAGTATGTTTATGTGAAAGAAAACAGAGTTGTGTCTATAAGCATTTCGTTTGTTTTAGTTTTTATAAGTTCGTCTATAAGTTTTCCTGATGGACACTAAGTAGTACTGACATTAAGAAACAATCAGAGCAGAGTCACAGCAAAGTTGAAATCACCAGGAGAACCATGCTGGTCGCAAAATACAAATGCATGTGTTTGGTCATAGATGCTATTTGTGGTCTTGCTACAGAAATGACTGTTGGTCTTTGTGTAACTGGAATCACACCAACATCAACCATCAAAGGTAAATCATTCAAAATTACTGCTGCCAATAGTAACTGGTTTCTCTGGTGGTGCTAGCAAATTAATTGTGTACAGACTATGTAATAACCTTTTATGTCACAATGCATGGATTCAAATCAATTATAAAGGTTAAATACTTTGCACACATTATTCCACAAATAACAAGTCCATGATTATTTAAAATAAAATTTATTCCAATATAATTTTGATTCAACAATTATGATACATTGAGAGACACTTATCTACTAACAATCATTTTGAGATCCTGTCATACTTTGTATCTATTTAACTATGAAGTATCTATCTTTGTATCTATTTAACTATGAAGCAAGTATAAACAGTCACAACCTACTAACATGTATTCTGTCATAGGTGTTTTGCAAAATCTGTGTCTATCTTCTATTGATTTATGGAAGAGTAAATCGATCAGATGTTTTAGCACCTAAATAGTATATTTGGTTCCAACATACCTTATGGTTTATGATTTCTACTCAATGAGAAATTGTATCACAGTATATGTGTATAGAATCACTAACACGTGTTGACAAAATTTAAAATTGCATCCCAGTATATGTGTATAGAATCACCAACACATGTTGACAGAATTTAAAATTGTATCACAGTATATGTGTATAGAATCACCAACACGTGTTGACAGAATTTAAAATTATATCACAGTATATGTGTATAGAATCACCAACACGTGTTGACAAAATGTAAAATTGTATAACAGTATATGGGTATTATTGATAAAACAATTATTTTGACTAATAAAAAGGCTAAAAACAAGAATGCATAATCAGAATGAGGTTAGTACATATCACAGTTATTCTGATAGAAATCCTCTTGTAAAACCTCCTTTTTTCAATAAATAAAAAACTTATCTCAGCAAGCTGTACACATCCATATATATTTACTATGATATGTCCGAATAATTAAAACAGTACATGATTAATCCTAAGAGTTTATAAATATCAAAACAACTTAATTTACAAATCTTTTCAGTCAGTGATGTACAGTTTTACAAAATGTACAGACACCAATAACAGTACTTGTGCATAATAAAAGTTCCAAGTTAAAGACACCATCAATTCCAATTCCAAGATATCATCGATATCCAATTAATGTAATTAATGTCCTGGACTGCCATAGTCTGTTTCACTGTAATAAATTGCCCCACTCCCTTGTAAATTACACTAGCTCAGGTGTGTCTATTATAAAAATTATGGTATTATGCGCTAACATGCTTTACTTTATTATGCACAAGGTGGAAGCTCACCTGACTGGTATAATTTAGATCATTAAAAACACACCAGACTAGTATAATTTAGATCATCAAAAACACATCCTATTTAAACTATCATCTAAATTTGAAATATTGTTTTTAATATTTCACTATATCCTGATTAAAAAAAATTGAAAGACAAAGGCATAATTAATGCTCACTGTCTCAGACTCAAAATCAAAGTCTCAGTCATTATTGTGAGGCTAAAATCATTAATATCCAAATCAGTATTGTGCACTGATCCAAATTACTGAAACTGCTCAAGAACCTGTTGATATAAACTGATAAATTTTTAACACAATGTGATTATAATTATGGCTTCCACACTGGTAAAGCTCAACCATGTGCAAAATCAACTCATTAATATAAATTGTTCTTTTTTTAACTTAAAGAGCTAATGACATAAAATATGTTCAGAGCTTTATCATAAATATAAATTGTTCTTGTTTTAACTTAAAGAGCTATTTGTATCAACATATGTTCAGAGTTTTATCATAAATATAAATAGTTCTTGTTTTAACTTAAAGAGCTAATGATATCAGCATTTGTTCAGAGTTTTATCAGATCACTCGTAAGATATTGCCTCAGCATGTCAAATGCGAGATTACGTCATTAATGTACACCTCTCCCTCAATAACTCATGGACAATGTGGTCCACAAACACGGAGTCCATTAGTTACCAAGGGAACTAAATAAAACTCAGAAGAGGAAAATGTTCCTTTCGGGCATTGATAAAAACTTGCGGAGGTGAGGACAGTGCTTTTTTATGGCTGAATACTCATTATATAACTGTGTTGGGAATAATTTTCAATAAAGAGCCTATACAAATGATATTTACTTTCTAAAGCGTAATTATCAAGATACCCAACTTCTGAAAAATTATTAACATTTTTCAAATGGTTTTAAATATGTATTACATCAATGCTTTTTGCAATTTCTGGTTCACAACAAAACAATAAAATATATTGGACAGGTGAAACAACCATCAAAGTCAAAACATTGTTTAAAACAAATTGTTTTAGTTAAAAACTAAAAGTGATGTTGTCAGTTTTTTCTTAGCATAGCCGAGTGCCAAATCAGATATTTTAAGTTTAAAGTCTTGGACTAGCTTCTCCAGAATATAAATTAAACAAAGCTTTTAATTCCCAAATACTCATTTCACTTACTTTCTTCGATCTTATCTGAGAATGAGAAGGCTAAATAAAGTTGGTTTGATTACTAATATAATACTTATAATAGTATATGTGCATGTTTTTTTCATTATTAAATTTAACTTGGCCATAACAATTATTCAATCGCATTGCTATGATGTCTGTTAGTGTTTCTTTTATTCCACTTTTTATTTGCGTTGATACCAAATATGCAATTATTGTGATAATATAAAGCAGGCCAGCTTTCAAATGAGTAATAATATTAAAAATCATTCCACAAATAGGAAATAAAACAATGTATGTTACTTAATTAGGTTTTAACATAAATGTTTGCAGACACTGACATTTTCACATTTGATTACAAGAGAACATATTGCAGTTATAACAATTAAATTGAACATGAATCAAATGACAGAATGAAAATATGAATCTCACTTGATAAACTTTATTTAAATGGTATTTATTTATTAGAGTGTCACTAGTATGTTTTAGTGACACTTGAATTGATTAAAACTTTGTTAAATATTGTTATGTACAATGTAATGAGCATGTTGTTGGGGTAGAAAACTTACAAAACCGAGAGACTTCTTATATACAAAAGTGGTACTTTTTTTAAAATATGGTAATAACCATAATTTTGTATCATAAAATGAGAATTCTGTTGAGGTTATTTTGATCATTATTTTCTTCATGTTCAACATAAAGGGGTTGGAAGGGTTATTACTAGTTTTAGAAAGCCGGGATCTGTGCAAGAAACCATGTCATGAGTGGGTTCATAAGATATCGATGGCATACGTTATCAACGGACTGGTGTATATGGATCACAATTATTGTCAAAGACACACAAAAATACTGATGATACAAATCCATGAAAAATGTCAGGTTTGATCAACCTGAAACATGGCTTCCACAAACTCGACCAATCGGATGCAAAATTGGCTAATTAATCTGTATGCATATCACTCATCATCAAACTTGTTAAAAATCTTGAAAATAACAAATGTCCATAAAACACATACAAACTCTGCAAGGTCCATTCTACATGTACATTTGCATCATTCTTCTTAAAATTTCAAATTTAACTGAACGCATAAAAAATAATTATATTTGTCAACTATACCTGTACTTTCATTAAATTCATAAAATATTTACCAAACTTTAACTCTTTATTTGAACATGTCTACCTAAATTCTCAGTTCTATAACCCCAATCTTTTAATTTAATCACATTGATAACACAGCAAATAATACAATGTTTCTTAATCACAATGCATAGAGCACTTAACACAGCTTAATGTCACAACTCCATCAATAATGTCACAACTCCATCAATAAGACGAATAACAACTGATCAATAAATTCATGTCTCACCTAAATCCATTAAGATACATTAAAAACATAATAACTGAACGACACCTAATGGAACACTTTAACAATGATGATGCAGCACTGTAACTTTACGATTATTTACAATTTCCTGGGTTGGTAAGACAGCAATCGATAAAACTATATAAAAGGGATACAGGCAAATTACAAAGGTATATATCACATAATTAAAAACTGGAATGTAATCAAGACATATCAGGGCAAAGTTTTGACAAGAAATTGAAACAAGAATATGTAACCAAAATAATCCCCAAACACAAGATTGGAATGTTCTGAGAACAGATATATAAAAATTTATATCACTATTACTGTACTCTGACAGGTGAGACATCAGCAAAAAGGGAATGATGAATAAATTGTAATCTAATTAAGGCAGATCAATGTATGCTTCCTGAGTTCTGACTAGGACGGAAAAAGATAGCAAATGCTGAGTAAGGTTGCAATATTTTGAAATTAATCAAATAATTGATTACTGCACCATAAAAAGTAGGTCAAGCTTATTTAAGTCACTGCAGTGAATTATCCCTTGGAATTTATCATGCTTAATGAGCATCCATGGAAGTGACCTTTACAAAGACTATATATACAAAATATGAAATACTATTACTGATCTACATTTCATTTCTTGTATATAGTATTTCTCAGGATATAGATTATGTTTCATAACGGTCCAAGCTGAAGCATTCCTGAAGAAATAAAAATCAATTAATAGCAGACTTCAAAGAAATACTATTACTGATCTAGATTTCATTTCTTGTATTCTCAATATATAGATTATGTTTCATAACCGTCCAAGCTAAAGAAAAAAAAATCAAATAATAGCACACATCAAAGAAGTCCAAAATTTAGATATATTTCTTAAATATGAATAATTTATTTTGTAATGTACAAAAAACAATTTTGAATTTTAATGATAACACAGGTGTTCCATAAATTCTAAGCCTGGATATCAAACAAAGGTTAAGTCTGAGGAGTTAAATGTAATATCCTTTGGCTCCATGTCAAGCTCAAGAATATACGATATGAAGGCCCCATTCAGCTTATCAGTAATGAAAGTTTTGTATCACAGTTGTCAAAATATGGCCAGGGTTTCAGTCTGATATGGTGTTATCTCAGCTGTTAACATTTTGTCCATGCTGCATGGGGATAATTTTTTCTTACACTCCATGAAATCCTCCAACCTAAAAAACAGAAAAGAATGACGGATTCAGTTATTTCAAACAAATAAAAATTAATTACATAAATATCAGCTTTGTATGGGTTTCATAGTGAATTCGTATTTGGTTTTATTTCAAACTAGTGTGTTTCAACACTCATGTCCCAATCCATGCATGCCAACCCGTGATGAAGAAACATTGTAATCCATGTGGTCAAAAAGCGGAATCCACGCAGAAAAAGCTTAATCCACATATAACATGTAAAATTTAAATAAACAATTATTTATTTGCCCCTTTCGTCTTTTAACATCCTTTTTTGTTTCAAGTTATCATATGCAGCTCTTTTAGCTTTATACACATTGATTAGAAGCCATCTTAAGACTTTCAGCACCAAATATTAAAAAAATTCTTTCCACACGCACTGAAATAGATCTTACGTGATGTTGCACTCTCATCTTAATATTTAGAGGATTCTGTTATTTTTTGTTTCGTTTATCTTTTGTTGCCGTTTTCTAATTTATCTGGGAAATTTTTGAAAGGAGATATTTTTGCTAACATAAATGCATCGACTTTAATAAAATATACTTTTCAGCGCCAAATATCTTTAGACCGGTTCTGCAGCAAATATGAATTAGAACATGGAATCTGTGAGTAAAGATTAAATTTAGAAAACCAGTCTGGTCTCTCCTCACAAAACATACAGCTAAAGATAGAAAATCGAGGTCAACATTATAACCAAGTTAGCTATAACTAGAACATTATACAGTTAGGAAAGTGCACGCAAGCCCACGGTCAAATGTACTTTTATATCTTGTAATTACGTAAAAGCCATCTTTTCTAAAATACTGTGTGTGGGATTAATGGAATGTTAATAATAATGAGAAAACAAATAACTGATTTTTTTGGGGAGGTGAATATACAGAAAAAACGTAATCCATATATGTTTAAGCGTAACGCGTATTTAGTGAAAAAAAAGCGTAATAATTACGCCAAAAGCATAATGGCTGGCATGTATGCCAATCCATTCCAAACTTGTCGCACTGGAAAGTTATGTCACAGATAATGGTCAGCCAAGGAAGAAAACTTCTATGAAAAGATAATAATCCAGTAGCCCAAGTGGTCAGAGCATTAGCCTCAGACGGATTTTGAACTCTGGTTGAGTCAAAGATTTATAAAAATGGTATTAACAGCCATCCAAACTTGTTCCACCCACCACCGAGAAAATTCTGTCACAGATAACGGTGACCAAAGGAAGCAAACATCTATAAAAATAAACTAATCCAGTAGCCTAAGTGGCCCGAGCATTTGCCTCAGAAGGTTGCCAGATTTCAACTCCGGTTGAGTCAAACACAAAAATGGTACAAACAGCTACCTCGATAGGCACTCAGCATTAAGAGCTTAGTGTTAGAACAGGTTGGTCTTGTGTCAGGATAATTTTAGTGGGTGTGTCCTTCCCAAATTGTGAGACTTCACTATAAGCTGTCATATTGCAGACATTGTAGTAATATGACTAAAATCGTTAACTAAGAAAAAAAGTCAAAATCACACAAATAACCACTCTGTAAAATAAGCCACAAGATACATATACCTTTGTTGTGCAATATAACTCACCTTCTTCACCTCCATGTACAATGCCAAATGAATATTCTCAATTCTAATTGGCAATCATCCATATAGTTATTATGACCACAAAAAGGATCCCTAATTCTGGGTTAATGGAAGGTGAACCATCTGTAAAATCAAATTTGTCTTATTTCATAATATGAAGGAGTACAATTATGTCGTCATATTATTTACTTAAGAGTATTATATAAAGAATATTTGGTGAAATAATTTTCATTTATTCTACCCTCTTATTCCTATGTGAATAATATTTTATTATATTTCTGATGTGACAATACAAGATCTCCAATTATGTCTATATATCTGGAAATATATGGTATTCTCTTAAATTATGGTATATATATATATATATATATATATATATATATATATATATATATATATATATTAGAAAAGAAAATAACCTCTAAATGTATAGTAAATACATGTATAGGGATGAAAAAAGTATTTTTATGGTGACATGTAATGGTATTTTGATACTGAACATGTCTGGTATCTGCAAAAAAAAAATAAACTGCCTCACTGCAGACATTGTAGCGAATAGCAATATGACTGGGCAAATGTTAAAGCTACATTAAAAATCCTAATCAAACAAACAAACAAAGAGCAAAAAAAGAAAGGTACTGAATATGGTAATAGTTGTTACCGTTACCTCAATTACTTAATCACAAGAGAAACAATAGTTTAAAAAATCCACCCCAGCTCACCATATCCCCATTGCATCAAAAAAGGTGAGATAAAATCTAAAGAGTTTGATGTGTCCAGCTTTAACATTACACCAAAGGTTCAAGTTTAGTTTGGTTTTCATGGATTCAACACCATTTTCAGCACAGGATAGGCTATATATCACAGACAGTATTTGTTGGTAGAAGAATCTGGAAATATCACTGGAAAACAACAGCATGGGAATCTACATTTCGGATAAGCTTTCTCACATACCCATATTGGCCTACTTGATACTCCAACTCAAAAGAAAAAATGTGTGATGTCAGTGATTTATATAAGGTGAGTGTCCTCGACCCAATTCCATCCCACCTCAATTATATTTGATGTTTGTGTGTATGTGTATGTGTGGTCAGACGTTATCACAATATCTGTGCTTACTTTGATTACCATATTGAGTTTTGTCAAATAGTAATTAGTTGTATGGAGCCTGTTCAAATTTCACTTATAACTGTTGCCATTCCCACTAGCAATATGATCATACCTTTCATTAGGTGTTAATAAGAACATTATGTTTACGGTATAAAAATGTAAAGACTGCAAAAGAACAATAAAAGTTATTTAAAGATCTGAAGAGAAACAGTTGCAAAAGACACCAAAATATCAGGAATGTGCTTCCATGTAATATTTTGTAACCTACATTTTAGCCTATATTGTTTTATACAAACGTGTTGCCAATTATTCTCATACTCAGTTGGCATATGCAGAACATTTGCTGCAAATCTTTCCTTGTTTCTCAACAAACATACTGTAATTTATTTACAAAAAGGGTGGTATATATTTCATATATACATGTATGAATTGGAAAGGAAATGAGTTGAAACAAATGTTGATGATTCTGTCTCAAGAAAAGATACACTTTGTATGGAAGATGTACTTAAATACGTTACAAACAAGATCAGTGTACAGAGATTATATATGGAAAGGAAGAAAGTTGTATTAATCAATATAACACAAAATATTACTAGTCAAACTTTGACAACTCAAATTGCTAGTTAACCAACATTTTATGTAAAATATTTTCTTGATATTATTAGACCACCTGCTTAAAGTATTTGTGCCAATAAAACCAAAACTAACCCTTTGCTGAAAAATAACTTATACTGCTAAAGGGGGACAAAGCTAACTGAAGTTATTTTATAAATATAAGAAAGTAAGATTAAAGGGTAATCTAATAATCAGAGAGTAGATAAAAATAGAAAGTATTTTTAGGTTCTTCACTTTCTTTTAGGACTGTGGATCCAACATATTCGTTTATCATTACAAACTTATGGTTTCAGGGCTTTAAATTTGCAAAGTTTCTTTGTGAACAGGATAGGTATATTGGGGTATTTTTAAAATACTTTTCCTATCTTTGCCTTTGTTTTCTTTTTAAGTCTGTGCAATAAATTATTTTTAGTATTGATTAATCAGAACTCCAATTAAAGCCATTCACCATTTTCTCAGTAAGCTGTGATATTTATGATGCTATTAAATTTTAATTTCAATACGCTGAACAATAATTCTAAGATGTATTAGTAAACAAAAACATAACAATTGACAACAGATGCATGCAAAATTGAATTCTTGAAAGAATAGATCCAGTGTTGCTCCAGGCTGCCTTATATTGTGTGACCTGTTAGTTTTAGTCTTTATTATGTTTAATTGTTTTCTAAAAAGGTTCTGATGACCTTTAATCTGGTATTTATAAATATTTTGTTCTTAAATTGAAGCTGAAACAAGGCTTTGTTGGTCATGTTATTTAATTGTGAGGATACCACTTTCTATTAAGGAAGTCATATCATTTTCATTTCAAAAAGGGAAAGAAGAAATTGCAGAACTAAAGAACTGGAGTCCAATATCTTTGCTAAATACAGATTTTACAATTAAAACAGATCTCATATAAACCCCATGATGAAACAAATGTGCATTCATGTTAAGTAGTGACCACAATATTTCAAGATGAATAATGTGATGGCCATACTGGACATCATATGAACACCATTTTCTTTTTATACAAGGTATGTAGCACAAAAACAGTCTTCTAGTGAAGGCTGTGGTGTTGATAAGACCAGAAAGTACATTGAATTAATAAGAAGATTTTCAAGAGTGTATGGCATGCTGGATATCTGAGTGACTTATACTGAATTTTAGTCAAGACTTTAAATTGCTAGGACTTGTGTCTTTAATTATTGGATTATTTGTGGATCTAATTCATAATACCTTAAGTTTTTTTTTTCTTTCACTTTGTATTCTAGTGATGCAAATTATTTGTTAAATTTTATGAAGCTTGTATCCTTCAGTCTTTTCTTTTACTTAATACATAGGCTTACAACACACGACATTTCATATTTCATATTGAGCAATGATATGCGTCTGCAAGTTTGGTTAATTGGAATATACAGTATATTATGCTTCACATTTGGAATATACAGTATATGGTGCTTCACATTTCAAATATATACTGTACTTTATGCTTCACATTTGGAATATACAGTATATTATGCTTCACATTTGGAATATACTATATATTATGCTTCACATTTGGAACATATACTATATATTATGCTTCAAATTTGGAATATACAGTATATGGTGCATCACATTTGAAATATATAATGTACATTATGCTTCACATTTGGAATATACAGTATATTATGCTTCACATTTGGAACATATACTATATATTATGCTTCAAATTTGGAATATACAGTATATGGTGCATCACATTTGAAATATATACTGTACATTATGCTTCACATTTGGAATATACAGTATATTATGCTTCACATTTGGAATATACCATATATTATCCTTCACATTCGGAATATACCATATATTATGCTTCGCATTTGGAATATACAGTATATTTATGCTTCACATTTGAAATATACCATATATTATGCTTCACATTTGGAATAACAGTAAATTACGCTTCACATTTGTTATCAGCCTGGTTCATATAAAGTATTTGATTAGTTTTGTATTCTCTTTGTTCCTTAATTATTATTCTAATGCACAGTGATTCAGATAAATAATTTGAAACATATAAAAGGATGATAACTCAATAAATTGTAATTGCATGCATAGTTTCTTTGAGGTTGGCTATTCTACCTTTCAGTAATCTAATTTCAATTGCAACAAATCTTTCTTTGAATGAGCTCTTTATGAGTAAAATATGAAAGAAGTTCAGAAATAAAATATTGCAAAATGTTTTGATTTTTTATTCAGTCCAAATACTGCTTTATATGTCCAGATTACTGGTTATCTTGAACACCGTAACACCGTGCTGTTTATTAAATACACTGTCACACCAATACACTGTCACACCAAGGTAAATATGCTAACATATATTTAAGTATGTTATTACATTTCACAAGAAAGATATCAGTAACGTGCATTTGAAAGAAGAATTCCAACCATCTCAGAATCCTAAGTTATTGAAATAGGTAAATAAAATGGTGATGATTCACCAATTAATAACGATAAACAATTCCTCTCCAATGATATATGAACAAAACAATACATACATAGAGATCAAACTGAAAACTAGGAATGATTAATTTTGTTTACTTTAAGCTTTTATAAGAACTAAGACATAATAAAATGACCAAGATATAAGTTAAAAGTTTGACTCCAGAACATTAAATAGTTTGTAAACAAGAGTACACCTTGACCATTAATATCAGTAAACAACTTTTAACAAAAATGATGAAAATCCTACTCTTTTTTCATGGACAAATATCATGCACACAAAACAAATATACATAATAGCGTGTGAATTAGCATCTACTTGGTCCATGGACATGTATGTATACAAGTTTTACCAAGCCCAGCCAATTTGTAATCAATCAGTCAGAGGCTGTGTGGTTTTCTGAACTCTGAGGGGTAAGACAAGAAATGTTGTAATATTTTACAACAACTAAAATAATTGGAATCAGAGATCTATACACTAACAAATGAAAGTCAGACATACAGACATCATATAGATCCACAAATACAAGAAAAACAAATTCCTTCTAAATAGCCTTTTTGGTTTGCTCATATCTATCTTTGGTTACAGAAGCAGGTCATAATATAGTTGATCCAAGGTAGGGAAAGCCAATCCTCACAAACATATACAGGAACGGTGAATCGTACATGCACATACAAGATAAACATGTAACAATTCAATGCATAACTGAAAAATACACACTTGGATAGATCCATGACAAGGTTTACTTAACCTTCTTCCACAATGGGTGCGAAAACTGTCAAAGGTGTAGTGTCCAAGTTGGGAAGTTAAGACCTAGAGTTGAAAAAATAGAGGAATTTTTTATTATTATTATTATTATTATTATTATTGTGATACCAAATATTGCAGCTGCTGCCAAAGCTACCAAAACAAAATATTCAGATTTCAAAAATTTGTGAACAATGATATCTGTGAAGCAATAAATGATCTAGAAATACTACATTAAGGAAGTGATATTTATGAGAAAAAGTAAACTTACAGCTTGATGTACATTCACAATATAAAAATAAGGTACTCTATATCTCCAAAAAGTACTAACAACTCAAACAACAACAAATCTGAATGTATTTCGACTCTTTTTCAAAATTCTAAAGCACCCAAACATTCAAGACAAGTTTGTGGAATGAAATACCAAAGAGTGAAAGATTCATCTTTACTGAAAATGTTTGCATAACAGGCAGCAGAGAGGGTGAACAGACCGAAACTATTTAAAGCAAACCGAAACTATTTCAAACAATCTCCTAAAAGATTTCAAACCGAAACCAATTCAGGCAGACAAAAAAAAAAGAGAAATGGTTTCGGTTTGTCACGCTATTGAGACCTTGTCTCCAGACAGACCCGGCGCCAATGGCGTTTTGGAGACGAATTGAAAATCCTTTATGATAAAAGTCTTAAGACTTTACAAACAGACTAAATTGTAAAACCTCTCCCTGTAAATCAATCAGATTACTGGATTGGTCAGTGAGTTTAAAATTAATTCTCCTTAATGAATCATTATGACATTGCATATAGAACTGATTAGTTGGATCTTCAATTATTAGAAGATGGAGCTATTGGTGCAAATGAATATAAAATATATCCCTGCAGGACTTGATTTGATCTTTCGAGATTTATTTGATAGCTTCCTTCAATAGCGTCACATACTAGATTTAATGCAATTACTGAGAATATATTCACATTTTGAGGAGCGATATGCCTACCACTGCCGTCTGGGTCATTATTATGTTTGAGGATAGTTGTTTGTTGTTGTGGTATTTTTAACCATGCATAATGAATCCTTTTGAAACCATCATCGATGGCATCATTGAGTATTTTTCTTTAGCTCGGGTTAATTATATCCTGGCAACTTAAAATCGAGGATATCTTCTATGCGTATATTATACTTTGCAGCAAATTCTGTTATTGTTTGAGGGTTATTATGATTTAATATAAAATAAACAACTCGCGAATTAAATTCATCCACGTCGGAGATAATTTTGTTACACACCTCTATGTATTTGATGGCTTCATCACGGTTGGGTGGGATTTTACTAATTTCTTCTATGAGGTTATTTTTCAATTTTTCAAAACTGGAATTCATATCTGTGAATTGTTTGCTAATTTGTTTTTCCTTTTTTACATAATACTTCTGGTCCCTGGATCCTTATAACTCAAAAGCACCATGAGCAAAATCAGAATGATTTAGTGGTTCAGCATAATAACTTAAACTAAAATGTATGCACCGTCAACCCAACCACGATAACTATGATAATCTTCCTTCGTTGAAACATAATCAGATTTTTTCGGCTCGGTTATATTAACGGTTTCTTGTCGAGGTGGGATTTCAGGCCATCTTAGCACGGTTCTTATAGAAATCTGATAGATATCTACGACATACACGGGTGAGTTTATCTCAATCATGGATGATAACGTCGGCTCGTAAACTGTTATAGCAATTTTCGATTCTTTTCCAGTAATGGATTTTATTCTGCGTTGTAATTCATTATTAATTTCTTCGATTTGGTAGGACCCAGATGGTAGGGAAACAACGTTCCAGTCTGGAGTCCCGTCTTGTTTATTCTCATTCGCAAACACAAGGGGATTATTTGGTTGCTGACCACCGAATGGTAGTGATCTAATATTAGGCCAACTGTGGTATACTTATAATTTTGCTAGTGCTATCTCCTTCACCGGAATCGCAGTGGGGAACATCAGGATTGGCTGATGTTATTGAGATCATGCTGGTTTTCACCGGGGTTGTGTTTGCCGCTATTCGTTGAAGTAGTTATTGCAAAGTAGTTCTTGCGATGTTGCCATTGTTATTATATTCGTGTTGTTTTTCTAATTTTGACATCGCGGAATCATAAACACGTACCATCGCGTAAAACTCACTATCTGATATGAATGTGTCATCGAGGGAGGACGATATCATCGAGGATAATTGGGAGTACGCGGTTGACACAACATGGAACTTAACTACCTAATCTTGTAGTTTGCGCTGGCTACACGATATTTTTGTTGTTGCTATTGAAAGTATTAACGCGATTGTTGTCGCCGTGGATATACAAATTGGAACAGCTATTGGGACAATCATTGTCACCGAGGATAGTATTATACCGGCTCCAGTAATTGCACCTGATACAGAGTACACGGAAACATCAACTGCGGTAATTTTTCGTCGGTATTTTTACTTGATACTTCTCAGTCAGTGTGTTGAGTTTAGTTTGAAATTCTCTGACCTGATCATAGCGATACTTCTGTGACATTGCCAATGATGACATTTTATTTATTACAACAGTTTTCAAATTGCTAGCAATACAAACGCTGGTGTTTTCAATTAAGTTGTTTACTTAAATCTGCTACGAATTCCACATACCATGTTACTGAAACCCTAGCCAAATTATTATCAGTGGATATTACTGTTAATTGTTCAATTGTTTCCTTGTCGATGATCTTTGATATCATATTGTTGACCCCAGATGAACTCGTTGATGAAATATAAATTTTATCGGTGACATTATTGGTAATCGATAAATACCTTTGACGGTCGTGGTGATATTTAATATGTTATTTTGTGGTGTCCACGTAAATGATCCATGTTGAGTCGTGTATAATACGTTGATGGTTTCCTCATGAGGAATTTTTAATTTTTCATTTTTTTTCTATCATCCTCGATGCATCATCTCTGATAGCCTCGATAGTGTTTTTCATCTCATCGATGGATTTTCTAATTTCCGGGAGTTTTATGTCGAGTTTATCTAATGAGATCCCCACATAGAATTTCTCAATGAGATTTTTACGAAAAGTTGAAAAATTCTCAACATGATCTCCATACTTAGATTGGAGTGTTGCTAATTCTAACATAGCTGTTTTTATCTCTGTGACTTTCGGTGTGGTCACTGGTGGATTTACAAAGAAATCTAATAGAGGTTTGTCAATATTGTCAATTATACTTCTTTGTAATTCAAAAAACTGATTACATTTAGTTATATGGTCATCATATTCATCGCGTAGTTTTTTTAATAATTCTATCATTGATGAATAATTATCTCCGAGCGCTGTTAATGTATCTGTGAGCGTCGAAATGAGAACATCTGGTTTGAGTTTATCCTCCTAGGAAAACAACGCAATAGTATCTTCTACTGCGTCACGTTGTTTAATTAAGATATCATCAAGGGAAACATTACTCGGTTTCAATTTACCCTGACGATCTTGAAATACAACTATTTCATTGGGATCAACACTTGCGAATTTTAACATTTTGTATATTTCATCTTCGATTATCTTTTTTTTACAGCACCGGTTGCAGATATTTCCGCGGTTTGTTTTTTTCAGGCTTGAAAGAGATCTCCCCCAAACATTAATCATGTTATTTTATATAATTTCTCTCTAAAACGAGATTACTCGTATATTCGTGTACCGTTTTATGTGGTGGTTTTCCCAATGATGAAACAGAGTCGAGGACATTTAATACTTCTATGCCGCATATTGGTGGGTCATTCATTTTCTGTGCTGGTAGCGTGGAATACCAGATAGGAATTTCTAAGTGTTGTATATAACCCATAAATTCTTTAGGTGGCGCTAACCCATATGAATCGAAATAGATGATCACACGCGGATCAATCGCATATGTAATCCAGTGAGTTTCAGGTCCGGTGCTGTTATCAAGATTAATGACAACGGTTTCAGCGTTGTTTGGTTGTTGTGGTAAATGATCTCTCATAAAAACTGCTCTAAAGTTTTGTATCGCTAGTTTCTTTTAGCAGCATCGAGTAAATCAAACTTTGACATCGGCGACAATGTCTGTGACATTGTTGCTAGTAAAACGTTCCTAGTCTAAGGCCGTTTCAGCTGTACCATGAATATGGAGTTCCTGGTAATCTTAGACCCTTTCCTGATCGTTTCTTTTTTTTCTATCCCTGTCCGGTAGCTTTCTTTTAATGCAATCCCTGCCGCTGTACCAATGGCTCTTAGCGCTGCAGCTTTTGCTACCGCTGGGGCAGCTGCCGCAATCAACGCTAGTAATGCAGCGAAAAGTGGAAATATACCACCTAATTTTATCATGTTCTTAATTGCGGCCGCAGCTAGAGTGACCTGAACACCTTCTTTATCTTTGATATCATCATTGAAGTGTTTTATCTGACGAGTTGTCAGTGATATTTTATTTTGACTGCCATACATCTGATTGTGTTTCAGCGATATCATAGTTCCACATTTTTTTAGCTGATTCTGATTGCAGTTTTTTAATTTGACCAGGAGTTAACGTAACACTAACATGACTATATGACATTTTATTTAATACGAAATTGATCTAATTGTCTACATATTTTCTACTGGCGCATCAACTACCCTCATTCTAGTAGCATTGATTTGTCACTGAGAATGACAGCAACTGCTCTTTAATTAATACCACCGGGACGAGCTACACGAGCTCTGAAGTGTATGTCAACTACGGAGTGTCTGGTTAAATCAAGATGTTCCAGCGAAAAGTAGTAAATAGGATATCGATTTTTAAAATCCAACTGTGATATTTGCAGACCAGTATCCACATTATTATCGCGTCCCATAAATGTCAGCAACCAATGATACGCGCGTGCAATTTGGTTGGTTCCGTAATCAAGTAGTATATCCTCAGATGGTTCATGTTGGCCGTTTATTCTCAATGATACTTCATTAACACCTAATTGATCAAATATCATATGACTCCGTTCCTGAGAGTATAATTTGCGCAGTATTCTGTAACGCAATAAATATATGACGTGGTGCAGCAATGCCTTGTGTTGACTCCAGGTGCCATGTAAGTGTACCATCAATATTTGAATCCATGGTATCTGTTGTTGTTGTTAACCAACTTAGCAGTGATTTTCCTCCATGATCCATAAATGATAGTAATCTTTCTTCCATGGTGATTGATGGAGTCATTACTGGCATCCACAATGATAGTTTTGATATAATGACTTTAACATTAGGAACACCAACACCATGCCAGATTGCATCATTATCACTAACCTTTCGCACGATAGATAACTTTTCTAACATTTCTGAAAAATCCGAAAATATGATGTAGTGGAATCACGCATGAAAATTTTCTATTCTGTGTTTGCAACATTGATACGCGTGTTTCAAACTCTAGATTGTAATTGGAATTAATGCTTTTTATAATATCAAATGCAGCAGTTGGTCTTGCTTCGTGTACAAGAGAACCAACTGTTTGTGGATCAGATACAGTAGCTTGTGCTGTCAGCAATTTAGTATACTGAACGTGTTCAGCGTGATCAGTGAGATCTTTTGCGAACATCATAGATGGACCCGCTGTACTTGTATAATCATCATAATATCTTGCTAACACCCACTATTGTTGTGGCAACATAAACCTCAAACACTATACATTCAATTTCTCTTCCATCAATCATATATCTAGCACTTTCGAATAGCGCCATGATACCATTATTGACAAAGCCAACTCGGATATTTGGGTCATCTGCATATGGTGGATCATTATGGGCAGCATCATTTATTACGAGTTCTCCTTCTACTTCGATAAATGCTTCAGCGGGTAGAAAGTATTTGCTGGTATCATGGACCTGAAGTTCGATTCTTGATCGAAGATCCGGTTGTACTGCATGATAGGAATATAACTGATAATCGCGTACAGAATCATTCTTGGGTACTGGGGAGTCCATCTCAAACGCGGGGTCAGGAGCCGATTTGAACATATTATATATTTCCTGATCTAAATCGCTCGCTATTTCAAACCACTTCCCGCTATCATATTTGCAGTAATATTTCCCTGTGTGTCATATCCATCGTTGTTCAGTGATGCTACTTTTCATCCACTGCGTTGTTTATTATTTTGCTAATACTTGCAGGCATAATTTCCGTAGACGGTAGTGGTCCTAGTGACTTCGTCACCATCGATGACTTCGCCAGTGGTTTCATTCGTCGCCGAACTAACGCTACTAGTTTTTCTTTAGCCGCGGAAAATGCTTTCCCGACAACATCACCAACAGCACTAATACCCTTATCACGAGTAACATCAATTGCTTTCATTGATAACTGTTTTGCGATTGGTGCTATTTTTGAAGCCATTCTTGCAAATAACCCTGCAATGGTATTGCCGAGACCGTCTCCATAGTACGCTCTATAAACAGGAAATCGTGAGTTTACTACGCAAGTCATGGTTGGTTTATTGTGGTTGTAGTGTATGATCATCTTATTTAAATGCTATTTATCTAATCAATGATTAATCACTAGTGACAAGGTCACCAATGACAATTAGTCACTGTGGTAACCGTCCGCTAGCTCATCAATAAACTCTCAGTATACACCATTATCCATGATACAACCCTCAAATAATCGTCTGCAGTTATCAGCTGCCTCAATAATCGTTTCCGGTGAGTTATTTTCAGCTCGTTTCCCTCCTACGAGAATTTCTTATTGTGATATTTCCTCCAGAATACTATTAGGACAACGAACAAGACCACTGCTGAAATCCCCCTTGGGGTTCGACTCTGAGAAAACCCCTCCCCACTACTATAACCAGTTTTACCTTGTGTATCCTTTTCCTGATCTTGTAAATGTTTAAAAAGTTCATCATTAGATCCATCTTGATCAGATGGCATATTCAATGATTGCTTATTATCAGACTCCAAGAATCTCAATTTCATATCATCATCATCATCATCAGGTGGTGGTTGTCGTTGAGGCGAGAAATATATTTTCTTTGAAGGCTGTTGTCTTTTTCTTTGCAATCTTTGCAGATTTTTTGTTTTTGTTTTTAGTTCTTCATATTGATCATTCACTGTACCGACCACATTGAGATATCCAGTGTATGATACATTGCTTTGGTCAATTCGACTTTTGTTAGTTTTGATATTGTAAAAGACATCAGCCCATTGTTTCATATTTTTAATATACCCGTGTTGTTCTGGTTTCAACATTTTTTCTGTTTTCATAAGTGGCAGCAGCAAGCGCAAGAATTTCTGTAAGATCAGTCTTATCAATTGCTGCTAACCCCTCCTCATTAAATCGATTACGTAATTCATCTACTATTTTTAATTGGTTTTTTTTTTTGGACCAGGAGGGGATTTTTGTAACAGCGCTGATGTTTTTGCAGTTTCGTTTGCTATTTTTTCAAGTACTGGTACGGTAGCAGTAATACCCTCTTTAGTAGCAGTGGTTATTGGTTTGAATAATTGTTCAGTGCCCGTTGTAAAAGCCAGTTTGAAATTCTTGTCTTGCTTTTAGCGTATTTCGAACGGAATCACAAACCGGAATAAATCTCTTAATTGCAGCCAATCTCTAGCGGGATAGTCTAGTTGTTAGGACTTCACCTACCATTATAAATTAATATACGATCTAAATTGTTAACGCAAATCCACAGATAGCTACGTGTTTCATTTTTTTCATAAAAATCGAGGGTGAAAACCCCAGGAATTCATTTAGAGAAAATCGATTTTCATGAAATTATGTCGACGGATTAGCCAAAAACAGTACAAAATCAATGTAAAAAGCATCGACGATCACGATGAAAAACACCACAAAATTTGCCTCACAAGGATAGAATTTTCATCAAAATAGATTTTCTCTAAATGATTTCCTGGGGTTTTCACCCTCGATTTTCATGATTTTTATGTCAACGGATTAGCCAAAAACACCACTGAAACGACCAAAATCAACAAAAAAACGACAAAAAATCAATACAAAAAATATATCAGCAACTAACAAATAAAATAAAATCCATGAATTCCCACCCACCCGAAATTCATTACTTAAATCGCCATGCAAAAAAATACACAACATGAAAATATATTATAGAGTTTCTGTTCTGCGTGACTAAGCATACCTGTGTATAGAATTATTTATCTCGGTGATTTAATCACTGGGCCTATAGAATTGTGGATTACTCATACTTGCAAACAGGTATGGGTATTGTACATGTCTGTGTTTAGAGTGTCAATTAATCCATGGAGAGATTTTTCACTGTGTTAAGGCAACCACAACGGGGAAGTGATTTTCATTTTGTCTGATGATTTCTCTTGTTTTGATTTTCGAGTTTATTGTGCGTTTGATTTCATATTGTTTGCTCAATTCGCCTCTGACCTTTTCAACCGCAGTGAACAGCGGGATAAATTTGTTGATGTCGTTGCAAAATGCAAGTGATAAAAAATTGGAGATCAATTTGGACCCGTTTTCGTACGATATGAACTCCATTCGCTCTAAGGTGTTATTAACACCTTATTGCGCCTATATATATATATATATATATATATATATATATATATATATATATATATATATATATATATATATGAAAAACCCCATTTGGAACCCCTCAGGTGTTATTCACATCTGAGAGGCCCAGAGGTACCACGAAGCATAGTCTCCGAGAGGGGATCTAACTCGTCAAATAACGGGTTAGAACCCCAAGAAGGTATGTTTGGTGAATGGACGTCACATGTACATATAGATATATAAATATATACATATTTACAAGCATTTACATATTTACAATGATATATTGTATTTACAATGATGATATATGAAATAGGACGGCACATACACATATGGGGCTGTTCTACTTTCAGCTGAAACCACCATACCTCCAACAAAATCACCCCGGATTGAATGCAAAAACACATTCACGCTGTGTGACGGTGTGTGACATATGGTGGTTTCATGGTTGAAATTTAAATTGCTTAAAGCCCCACTTATATAGATAAACCTTCCGATCGGTACTGTTGACAATAATGCCTGTCACGAGATTCAAACGCTGTGCCCCAGGACGAGATCCCATCCGTGTATGGAATACACTAGTTCTCGTAATCTACGGTTATATAATTTTAAATATAATATAAGTGTATCACGTGAAGGGTTTAACGGATGGTGTATAAACCAACACAAAAAAGTCATTCAGTTAGACCATGAGTCATCAAGAAATCCCGTTGAGATCCAGTGACAATTATCTCTGTTTCAAAAAATATAACAAGCCCACAGGAGTTATCTGTAACTCTGTTATCTCTGTTTCATAAACTGTATACACAAGCCCATACGAGTTATTCCCTTTACTGCTACAAATAATAATATAAATGTAAACGAATTGAATTCTATGTCCGCTTCTCTTGGAAATTGCTGATTGATATATTTGTCCTGTTACTTTTCATACTGAGGGTTCGCAAATATCAAAATATCTACCGGCTTCATTCATTGAATTAAATACTTTTTCTTCGTTAGTTGCTGTATTAAATGATTTTTTCCAGTCCCTCCTCGTTTGCAATTCTCACTCTCAGTAATAGACTATAGATTCGATAAAGAATTGTTCTTAGGATTGGAATCAATATGATCGATTACAAACCCATCTTTTATCAATCCATGGAAACACTCGTATGCGATTCTGTGACAGTAATATTTTTTCTCTCCAGCAGTAAACATCAAATACCAAAGACCATTGTCCGTCCCTAATGGTTTCTTCAGTCTGCGGTGTAAGACAATACCATCACGAGATGCTTCATAATCAATGATCGTAGGATGTGGTTGAAAGTCTTGGTTCATTTATATACTATAATATTATTTGTTTAATTAATTATTTGGTTTAATTATTACTTGAGATTCTTTCAATGTAGTCTTGAGGTGTTTTTATGATTTTGTCTCAGACAGAGTCATTGATGGAATCTTTAATGGAGTTCTTGATTCTTTTATCATAAGAGCGCTTTAGCTCTCTGTATCGCTTACCACAACAATTGAGACACAACTGCGACTTACCACGGACACCTACTCCACATCGTATGGAAGGTGACGGCCCAAAACTCCCACGACGTACGCTTTGTAAATGATATCTACATAATTCATTTCTGCACGATTTGCTACAAGCGGTTACTGATCCTATCATAAACCATTTGCAATGATTCATTATATAATACATTCTTTATTTAAATACTTGTTTTAATTATAATATGGAGGAATTCGAGAGATTATCGAAAATTACTCATTGGAAATTTTTTTAATTCAATCTCGATAGAGTCTCCACTGATGTACCAAAGGGTCTAATAAGTGATAGAAGCATGATAAGTAGAATCCGTGATGCATTTAATGAATTCAAGCGCGATGGAAGATCTCACTGTTGGTCAGCATTTCGAATAGATGGTAGTGTTGATGCTATCATGAATGACGAAAGAAGAGCAGTAATAATCTCGCATTTTGACCAGAAAAAGTATTTTTTAGAGTGAAATTCATTATCCGCTCAAAAACGGGGAATTGGATTATACGCGACAAATTTGAACCCATACTGAAAAATAAGAGAACTGTCACTGTGAGTCAGGATTCCGAACCAGGAATTCTGACAGAGATTGACAAACCGTATTACGAGAAGTCTTATCCTGTAACCGCGGTTGTTTATGGGATCTATCCAATAAATGATAAACCGAGTATTGAGAAATTAAAACCCATGAAATATTCGTCGCTGAATTGTGTAGCAGAACGAATAACAGAGCATTTTACAAATGTGTTGCGTGGAAACAAATTGACAGATCTAAGACACACAAAAATAAACGAATAGGTACTAACAGTAAAGGAGAATGGGGCAACAATTCAAAATGTATCTGAACTAGAACGGATACTAAAATTTCCAATAACTGTAGCGACAGTAACAGGCGAGATATTAAATGAACTGAAATATAAGTCGAGAGGATCTCCAATCAAAATTATTGACCATAATGCACACGTGTGGACATCCGCGGTAACAATATTTCCGCAGGATAGGACCACACAATAAATACACGTGGAATTCTCTGGGATAGAAGAATTCTCTGAGGAGAAATTATTTGATTTTATGTGCGAGTTAAGTAAAAACGATCATGTGTCAGTGTGGTTACTTCACAGTTTTGAAAACGAAGAGGGTAAATTCGATCAATTTGTAAGACCCAACGGCGAAATATATCGTACTGAGGCCCTCCATAACGAGATGAAAAAAACTGGCAAGTGGTTTTTCAACGGATTGCAAGGAACAATTACTGACAAACTGTTTTACAATACCGTTGGATGCAGCTCATTTCACGAGAAAGAGAATTCTATGGAAACCAACAAGCGCAGAATTACTCTCAGATATCGAATCAAACTGCGTGGACTATGGCCATGGCGGATTATGGAATACAAACTACGATCCTGAAAACACCATTTCGGTTGATATGATTGCGTGTTATCCGGTTTTTTTATTGCGTATGAAGAGTGTTCTGAGTACTTCAAAAGTTTTGGACATCGCACACACGAGATGAGCCGTGTTGCGATTAATGGACCACTGCCCGATTTTGATTTAACCGGATTCGCTCATGTGGTATCATTTGGATTGGCTAAAAAACTTCATCCGTGTTGTTATGTTTGGCTTGGCAGACACATGTCCGAAAAACACTGGATGCCAATAGTGTTATTACGGTATATGATTGATTCTATAATGCTGATATCGCTGTTTGTCAGTGAAGCAATTATATCATATCAAAAACAAACTGAAGTCTGGTTACCACAACCCAATAGTCTAGATAGTATAATCACAGAAAAAACAATTTCCTAATCTAGACGAAGAATATATCGTGAAATGGTCCAAGGAAATTTTTGATGTTAGTAATAAATACGCAAAAGATCTCGGTAGAAGAATAATTGGTAAATTCACACAGGGTGGCTAATACAACCACAAACGATATTCTTCGCGATTAATTATAGATGATGTTGAATACGATTGTATAACCGCAGATACAACATCTAGGGGTATATATGTCGATTGTAAAGACGCTGTCTTGTCCGATGAAACCAAATTAGGTACAATTATTACTTAAACAGATGGAGAAAATCCTGAATATACGTACTTAAGGGCGACTATGCTGGCTTATACTTCTATTAATTTACATTCGATGGTAAATAGATTTCCTGACACCGCGGTTAGAGTCGCCACTGATTCATTTTGTATAGATATAAAACATAAAGTAGCAGTGGCTGAATTCACTAATTCAGACGAGAGTGGGGGATTATGGAGAATTAAAAAGGAAATACTGCGTGATTACTCCAAATCAGCAGATTGTTACAATTTCGATATCCAATCCAATATGTCGATATAAAACCAGTTAATTAAACGGCTGTGGTGGGTCATGGAAGACGACTCGTGCGATTGAATTATTTCGAGGGAAATCAAACATGATTGTGCTAACATCAACACACAGACTTGCAAGAGAGGTGAAACAGCAAGTAATTAATGCTTGTAGTTATCACAGTTTCTTTCAATGGAAAGGTGACGAATGGACTCCTGATCGAATGGGCGCGAAATATATTCCTGAAATCATCATTTGGGATGAGATATGCACAGTTTCGTTAGATGTATTACAAAGATTTCTTGATTGGTTATTGCTAGCGAATACAAAAGTGATAATGTGTGGCGATCATGATCAACCACCACCATTTGTCGGTTTGTCCCCACATAATTGGCTGAAGAATTTTGTAGATTATTATGAACAAATTAGTACTGACCATATATTACTTGATAATGAATTACGCGAGTTCAAGAAACTAAGCAGATTACAACCGGATAGAATCCAGTGTGAAATAGCGCGTGAAATAATTTCAGAAACAGCATTAAATGAATTTTGGAAAGCGTGGAGACCAAACGATTTGATAGTGGCAAGTAGAAGATAGCCAGAGACACACTTCAGATGAAGTTATTTAACACGCATAAAGAAAAATTTGCAACAATTTTTTCCAGTGCCATTGTGTTATAGGCCTTCAGATACACGAAGACAACATATCGAAGTTGATATTCCAGGACAAAGTGAAAAGCAGATTCTCGTGTTAAATGATATTGTGTTTGTTGATATCAATGTCGTCGAAGATGTATTGCGTGCTGATAAATCCCCATGGAAGGTATGATACGCAGCGAAGATACATTCTTCGCAGGGGTTGACTATATCAGATACGATTGTTTCGATCGTATATGACCGCATCGAGTGGTCGAATTTAGTATATCTTGCAGTGTCCAGAGTACGAAGAATAAATCAACTTCGAAGAGTTATTTTAGAATATAATGACACTAGCAACAATGTTGTTGTCAGCGATGACATAATCAGTAAAAAATTAACTGGTTATAAACAGCAGGATAAAAAAAAATAATAGAAAATTTGATATTGATGCCGAATTTATAATTACACTGAAACAACAACAGAATAATCTCTGTGCGAGTTGCAATTGTATAATTTGTTGGTGTTGGTCGGATAAGGATCCTCGGCAATTTACCGTAGACAGAAAAAAGCAGCGTAGGTCATACCACAGATAATGTGATGCTGACTTGTCTTGAGTGCAACAGACGAAGAGGTGCTAGTTAAGACCACGTGGCGGTAATTGAGTATCCTCGGGTATCACTTGTCGTTGTTCACGAGTAAATCCGCGCTGAGGAGGAGTTGAATCCAAACTATAGATTGCTGATCTACCCGTGAATCGTGTTATGCAAATATATTTTATGCGTGGTAACACTCCAAATAAGATCAGTAGCACTTTATTTACCATCTTCGAGCTCTCCTGGTTCCTATAAATATCTAACAGTGACACTGCCGAGTAGTGGCTGTTTTGAAAAATCATTTTGTGGTTTTATGGGTATATGTTTATTTTTAATCTCGTTGTTAGGTTTCATATTAATTGTTCGAGTAATCTCATTATTTATCTTGACCCATTCACGAGATCGTTTATCCTGAATAAATTCCTTCGCGTATTGATATCCAAATAAGCGCTCAGCAAGTGTCCGATTAAATCGTTCAACAATTCCCTGATCGCGATGTAATGCAGTATTTCCTCGTATGATGGTGACATTATGATGCTTCATTGTTGATAATTCTACACCTTGAAAATAAAGCCTTGTCAGGAACAACCTGCAATAGATTTGGCCAATGCAGAGGACCTCGTCGATAAATCCTTTCAAATGCAGAAGTCACTTCAGTTGAGGACTTTTGTCTTTAACGTCTCTGCTTGTTTGTATCGACTCGCAACATCAACTACGGTTAGCGCATACTTGTAGACACCATCATGCGGTAGAAATAATGTATCAGCTTGATGAACCTCATTAACGACTCTGACATCAAAATGCGAGAAATTAATTTGGTTAGGCGGTAGTAGATAAATTTGCAATATCGCCTGTTTGGATATCCAATCCGCTGCTGTAGTATTTTTCACCATTGCAGCGCTTGCGAGTTTATTGATTGCTGATTTACCCCTCCAGTATCCTCTTGGGGAATACTAACTAGATTCCATGATGTTATTAATTACCAGCACCCAACATTAATTTACTTTTCATCGGCGATTTTATCAACTATGTAGCCAACTTTTCTTTGAAGGATTTATTAGTGATAAAATTCAACGCATGAATTAATTTAACATCTGCTATATGTCTGTTTTGCAGATTGCTGCTTTTATAAGCAGCATAATGAGCATGACCTGCCTTATCAATAGCGTTTATTGGATATTCGCCGGGTTTGGGTTGTCTTTGATCATCTAGTCGGATATCGAGTCTGTTCCCGGGTACACAATAACTATACCCTGGAAGGTGTTTTTCTCCCGTATATTTTGCCCATGGTGTTCCTGTTAATTTTACTAACTTAGCTGCAATATATCACCTCCTCGTTTTTTTAAAATCCTTCATTTTATCAAGGGAAACAAATCTAATTTTTTTGTACCACAATGTACACACTTATCAGCAAGTTCTGATCTGTTATTTTTAGTTGTAATCGTCAAGTCATTTGTGCTAGTACGCTTCTTACATTTAACACAATATAGATCCATAATTTATTTATAATAACATGAATGTAATTGATTTTTCGGCGACAAAAACACGAGAACCAGTTAAACATCATGCAGCGCTACCAAATTATTTTCGTATGATTATAATTGGACCATCTGGAAGTGGCATGACGCAGTTGTTACTTAATTTAATAACGAGATGGACGAAATGGGACAAGTTGTATTTAGTAGTGTTAAAGGATTTTAACGAGAAACGAAAATCGGAAATCAATGAGGATATTATTGATTTTATAACCGATATCGAGGAAGTACCGAACATTGATAATATTGATGGAAGTATTAACAATTTAGTCGTATATAATGATGTCATGTTAGACAATCAAAAGATACTTGATTTTTTTATTTATTATTAAGTACCTGAACCTGTTTGACAAAACGGAGGATATAAATGAATAGTAAGTTTAACTGTGGCATTTGTCTGGATAAGCTTATGGATCAACATGTGGCTTAAAGGTCATTTATATTCATTACTTATAAAGGACTTATAAATGACATACAGGTGAAGAATTAGGATTTGACATCCTCATAAGTAAAATTTAAGTCACTCCTTTAAAGGCATACAACCTAAGTAAAAACGAATAAAATTATATATTTAATTTTTCAGTTCACGATTACTTAATTAGATGAATAATTACGATTCAGGCCGCTTCTGAGGCCGAAATCAGGCTAGTATCGGAAATTTTATGATAAAAAACGCGATTCTGAATTATTGTCTGAAGATAAAAATTCGCTGTTTGCCACGCCTATATTCATGTAACCTCTGTGTTGACCTCTCCCGAAGATTAAGAATTTTAGCCATGCGCAAACACGTGTTTACAAAAATAATGGCGGATGATACTAGCTCCAAAGCTGGTAGAAAGCGCAAACTTACAGATTCTAAAAGAAAAAAGAAGAAAAAAGATCTCTGGGCAAATTATGGCAGCACACGCATTTATATTGGTGACCAGCATGAACGATGGAATGAACTGAAGTCCACTTTGAGCCTGAAAACTAATTCAGAGGTCGCCAAATTTTTGCTGGACAGGTGAGTCTCAACTTTGTAATGAACAGCAAAGTTTTGACATCGCCATTTTATTTCTGTATAGTTAATTCTTTATTAAATGTCTTAAATTAACATATTTTATATAAACTGTGGTTATTTCATTTATTTTTTAATAAAATGTCAATCCTGCAACAATATAACTGGACACGCGTGTAAACAATGACATGTACAGCTGCTATTTTTGAGGCAACCAAAGGATATTTTAAGGATCGTCACTTTCGCAGCAAACATAAAACTTTATTTAGAGGCAAGCAGTCACTACTAGTTTATATATATATAATGGTGATGACTGTAAAGGAAAGTAATGCAATATTTTATGCATAGCTATACTATTAAAAAGTATATATAATTATTGTGTCTAATGAAACATTTATTTTCTTCTGGGTAAATTAGTTATGAATTGAATGGCAGTGCCATGAAAAGACCAGAAACAGTGAGGAATGTCATAGAAGACATGGCCACAACTTCTACACCTGGGCCAACTATTCATAGGATAAAAATTCCTGCTGTGTCTGATATAACCACATCAGAATCAGATATGGCATCTGTGTAAGTATTACATTTTATTAAATTGTATGTGTATTTACTTGTTAAAAAATGTTTTGGTAGATGCATATCTAAGGAATGTATTTATTACCTGGAAATGTGTCATTCTGTATTAGTGAAATATTTAGCAGTTGGTAAAGATTGTACATTTTAAATAAAATATTGTTTGTTTTATTTAGAATAGAATTTGTGTTGTAAATTATTTGCTTGATTTGTGTCCAATGCAGTTTTTATTTTACTTAAAGAGCCTTGAAGGAGAATAGTCCTGGACTAAATGAGTCACCCTCAGTAAATAAATTATGATTAATATTATTTTTTTTTGTTGTTGAAGAATTATATCTCATTCCCATCATAAAAACCATCATAAATGATAATGCTTTGTTCAGGTTGAATGATTAAAAAAACCCTAAAGATTTCCAAGTTCAACATTAGTATTTACAAATTTAAAATTGTTATTTTTAGTGCTTCAGCCTTGTCTGGAGTTGAACTACTTCAGGAGAAGAAAAGTGTTATGATGGAAAAGTCTATAGGTTTTATCAACCCATTTGAGTAAGTATACTAACAACAATAATTGTGATACATAAAAGGAGAGTATTTGTGTAAGCATACTAAAAAACAACCATTATAATACATGCATATAGAACTAAACTAAAAGTAATGGAACTTTATATATACATGTGGATGGTATTTGTGTATGAACCAGAAATGCTCCAACAAAAGCTTTCTTTTATGTGTATGAACATGCAAGTTAAAAATGTGTAATTACAATATATCTTAAATATATTATAGATGCATAATTGAAATAATGAATATATACTGGTTGTCATAGAAAGAAAATGAATATATTGTATTATAAATACAAACCACACTAAGGACATAGTTAGGGTTTGTCCATTTAGAACATACACATAGAGGGGGGAAGTGGGGTTTACCCAAATTCATATGCTTGCGTATGGGAGTGGGTGGTCTACTGATAATGTATGTACACATATACCTCGATAATAACTTGTCTAATATGTAACCTGCTTGACTGGCTTCAGTTGGTGTTTGAATTGTAGTGGATACTAGACAAACTTTTTAAAATGATGCAGCTTATTTCTTTGATGTTGCCAGATATTCAACATTGGTGGACTATCTGTTTTATTAAACACATAATTTTATTAATCCTTGATCTTTTCTGTGTGGACTAAATATAGGCTATTCTATAGAATGGGGATGGTTGCAGCAAACGCATGTACGCAGATGGGGTGTGTGTAATAAAAAAAAAAGTATGCATGTGTACTGGGAGGGAGGGTCATGTTTTGCCAGATTTTTGCGTACATACTAAATGGATGGCCTCTTAAGAATTTTGTTTTCACTTAACTGTTCAACAGAGCTCAAAACTGACAGACTAAAAATTATATTTTTCTGACTTTTGTATCATATTTTTTCTTTTGAAAGTAACCACTTTACTTTCCCATATCTGATATGCTTTTCCCACAAACACATAAAGTTATGAAAATGTCCTGCCAACCTACCAAAATTAGAATGCTTGGTATGAGAGAGAAGGTAATTAATATTTGTAGTATGAACGAACGCTATTGTTTTTCTTTCTTCTAGTCTTACAATGGAAGTTTCTGAGAGTAACTTTGAAGCTGATGACCATATGTCAGATGAAGACTATGAACCAAGTTTAAATCTTTCATTAAGGTAATGAAAATTATATCTTTTCAATAAAGAATTTTTATGTGATTAGAAAGTTAGCATTTATGTAACTGTATAATAGATAGTGAAAAGATAATGAAACTACTATCATACTGCCCGTTAATATCATTGGATGTTTTTCATCAAAATCTGATGTATGTGGAAACCAACAAATTTAGATTTGTATTCTAAATTTTTATAAGATATAACCTTCTCTTCTTAAAGCATTTTATTAAATTTCATAAATATTATTTTTTTTATCTTTTAAGACCAGACAGTAACATTTGTTTGGAAGACGCTAACGAAGAAGATGACACAAATGATGAGGATGATGGTAGTGATCAAACAGAAATAGAAGAACTTGATATTTGGCGTATCCGTACTGTTGACGATACCTTTAACTTTGTTGGTGACAGTCCATTTTTAGTTTATTACAGTGCACTTCTAAGTCTTGCAAAAACAAATGTGCCGCTTACTTGCAGATCCAAGGGATGTGGGACAGAAATATCAGTATGCAGACAAGTTGTTGGATCAGCATTATATTTAACATGGGTAAGATTGCATCTAAATTACATTCCAGTGTAATATGAATTCTTAAGCATTGTATTTAAAATGGGTAAGATTACAGCTAAATTACATTCCAGTGTAATATGAATTCTTAAGCATTATATTTAAAATGGGTAAGATTGCAGATAAGTTATATTCCTTTGTAACATGAATTCTTAAGCATTATTTATATTGCAAATATCAAAAGATTTATAAATATTTCTTTTGCATTAACAAAGATACATTGACTCCATTACCAGCAAAACTGTTAGACATGCTCTTTAAGGTATCAGAGTTTTGCAAACTAAGATGTTGTTCAAGTTATGTTGCTCGACATGTTGTCACCATATCAGTCTAGATATAAACTAATGTTACTGAATTGTTTGACTTGTTTATGCATACTATACTGGTGGTCATACATATATGTAAGCTGTAAATGTCAGTGGGTTCACATTAAGTAAATGGCGGAATAAACAAATATATATGTAGAAATCCCTATTTATTAAACACAATTGTCACTCTAAATATAAAGCAGAACTCTTTATGGTATGTATAATAAATCAGATTTTATATTTATCTGTAGGTTTGTGAAAATGGACATTGTGCCAAGAAATGGTGTTCACAGCCTCTGGTGAATCGGCAACTACATGGTGGTGAGTTACTTTTGGCATCTACCATACTATTGTCTGGGAGTAAGTTTCAGAAGATGGTCATGTTTTCAAAATTTCTGAATCTACCTATTTTAAGTTCTACAACCTTTCATAAAATTCAAAGGACGTATTTAATTACATCCATTGACCAATATTGGATTGACCATCAGGAACACGTTTTGCAATCATTACAGGGAAAGGACGTTGTAATTCTTGGTAAGTAAAATTCTAGTTACAGTGTAATATATATATAATCTTTAAAGTTATCTGAAGCCTAAATGTATATCTAAAATATACATGTCCTTTTAAATTCCAAATATCATGAAAACACCACTAACATTAATAAGAAAACATAGCAATTGCTGTTGTTTTTTCTTCATGCTCAGCACATGGTTTTGATATAAATTGTAATCAGTATTATTCTTGGAAGATGAATGAAGATAAATCCAGGTGATCAATGTGCTTACCTTTATACATTATACAAAATATTTTTTATCTTATCAGATCTTAACATGTTGCCTTGAAAGTTGTCAGTCAGCTTTTAAACATATTTTGAAAATTGGGCTCACAATGCTGGATTTCAGCATTTAGTCATTAATTTCATGCTACATCACAGCTCTGATCATGTAATAAGTTACTAAAAAATTGTGGCAGTTGTTATTATAAGATCTCAATTATTATTAATGATTTCAAATGCTTATATGAAATTTCTAGCCAATACCTACTGCTTTTTAGGGGATGGTAGAATGGACAGCCCTGGACATTCAGCCCAGTATTGCACATACACAGTGAAATGTTTGCATTTTCTTGTCAGATACCAAAGGCCATTCGACAAAAAAAGTGGGAGATGGTCTGCAAACCCAAAGAAAGCTGATAACCAGTACCTGCATATTCCAGAAATAATAATGAAAATATTGAAAATGAGGTTAAATGATAAAGGTGGCATGAATCAGCCAGTTGTTTTGGAAAAGAATGATCCTAGAAGGATATCTGCTGTACTTGCTCCAATACCACCACCGCCTACAGAAGAGATTGTTACAAAACAAAAATCTCGTTTCAATTTAAAATGACTTAGGCCTTTTAGTCATGTAACACCTATTGATATCAAATTGTTATGGAGAGACTATTCTAGTGATTATTTATTAAAACATGATCCCAACCATAGACCCATATAGACTTTGACTAAGTATTTCTTGTAGTAGTGCCTACCATGAGCCAAAGTCCAGCATCTATTTGACTTCCAATTAGCAATTTATTTTCAGACCATTGTTGGTTATGTTCTTAAAGCTTTTAAAGACATAAAAATGATACTTTCTTAGAAATGCATTTTAACAAAAAGGTGTAAGACCTCTTCTAACTTTTCATACCCATTGTATTTATACTTGTCTTATATGTATGTTTGGATTGAGGTAAATGCAGTGTATTTTGGCCATATGATTTAAAAACAATGCACAGCAGAAACTATACATTGTAATTCATTTATTCTTATAGAAGTAACAAGATCAAAATCATGTAATTGCAAGTCGGTATTATTGCATAATAAAATACCCAAATTTTTAAGAATACAATCTAATAAATGGTATGTCTGCCATTACAGGTTCATGTACGGTTTCAAACTGATTTTATAAAGAAAATAATGCTGTTAAATTCTCCATTTTTGAAAAGAAATACATTAGAAACTGCTCTTCACCAGTTATTATTTATCAACAAATTAGTATTTACATACTGGTGTTGACCGCTCGAGTGACAGTGATAAGAGCATCCGCTTCGGATGCAAGAGGTAGTGGAAGCCTTAATCCCTGACTGAGTCATACCAAAGACATAACAATGGTACTAACAGCTGCCTCACTTGGTGCGCAGCATTAAGAGGTTAATATTAGGACTGGTCAGCCTGCTGTCAGGATAAGGTAACTGGGTGGGATGTCATGCAACATGATGCCTCAGTGCTAAACATCACTGTTAACTGCCACACTGCAAACATCATAGCGATATGACTGAACGATTTTTTAAGGAATGTTAAAAATCCAAATTACACACTGATGTTACAATTTTAAAACAGAATTTGGTATATTTTCATCTGAGTACCGTAGGCCCAATTACATAAAATTGAGCAGTGATATATTGCTGCAAACTGGGTTAATGGTCAGTTGGCAGTTAACTCATGCTTGTGAATGTGCAAGAGTGTGTTTGTCTGTGTAGGCTAATTGGTATCAACACTGCATAAATACATTTTGCATTGTGTTACAACACTTCCAGAACTTAATGGCTACATCAAAGAAGGTTTAAACTACATGCAGTCATTTTACGTCTCAAAAATCAGGATGAAGTCGTCTTCACCTGGTAGCATGACTCCTGCATTCCTGAAGTTTACATATATATATATATCTGAGCCAGTTTTGCCCTGTACTTTATATATATAGCTACCCTAATTTTCAGAGAAATGCAGTAGGAAACACACATGTGAGTGAGGATTGGGCTTAATTTCAATATTTGTTTCTGTGTAGTATTTTGATTTGTCGATGTACTAAGGTTTGGCATTGACTAAATTGTAATCACTCAAGTCAAAATCATAGAAACCAAACAGAGGATAATAAAACATAAATGTAATTTCTAGAGAACTTGCTAGTAGTTTGGACTGGGATGTCTGTAATCAATCTTTTATAGTAATGGTACACTAGTGTATCATATAAAAGTCATTTTTGTGGAACAATGATCTTATCATAAACTGTGGTAAAATAACTCCATTGATGTAAACATGGAGATTGATGGACAAGTCACTTCTGGATACATTGACAATGAATGACTTCAGCTAATAGGTCCATCTTTATATTTAAAACAAACTGCTGATAAATATTTAATATAGCAGTAATATTGTATTTATAATGTAGAGAGAGAAAGAGTTTTCTGTGTATGCTATACTTATTCTCAGATGATATTGTTCAGTGTTTAATGCCTGGCTATACTCTTTAATTAAAGTTATGTCTGTACATGCACAGTTGTACTTCTATAAGTTTAGTAAATTTCATAATATATAACAGTTTAACAGTGTATGCAGTTGTGTGCATTCATCTGGATTTTCATATAAAGGGTATTCTCACTTATGTGGTGAATGATCACATTTGAAAAAAATGAAACTTTGATGCTTTAATTGTTAAGTATATTTGATTTAGTAATCAGATGGCTGATAATGCACATATGTGATATAGCATTAAAGGTTGCTTTTGCTAGTATTTTAGTCTTAAAAACTTTATTGAAGTTTCCAGATCCATTTTGTTTGATTTGAAATTAATGAGCAGTATCTGGATGGAATAGTATTCTAGTATTTGTAGTTCTGTTGATATTTACAAACCAATCTGTATTCATGATACACTGAATAAGTTTTGCTTTCTGACCTCAATATGAATGTCATTTATCATTGGGCTTAATGTGTATATGCACGATTAAAATCGTGTTCACCCATGTACTTTTGTTCCTTACATCCTTTTCATCCCCAGACATTGCTAGTCAACTTCCTATATTTTTAATAAATTTTCTGAATAATACCAGTAGTATTATACCAATAAATAGTCTCCTCACAGTTGCTTTTAAAACATAGCCATACATGTACTCATTTTTTAGTGGGTAGGTAGCTATAAAAAATGTTTAACAAAACTTGTTCAAGCAAATAAAAATTGCATAATACAAAATAAATACTTTATACAACTTAAAATCAACACAGATTATATTATTCACATATCATTGGAATGATTACCCAAGTCTTCCCTGAATAAAGCCACGGTACTGGCCAAAACTATCTGGGTATTTATCCCTAATACGCCATACACAACAGCTTGGAATAACACGTCTGTTGCCTGCACCAAGGTATCCAAAAGTCCATAAAATAAACTGCCTATAAGCAGTATGCCTTTTTCCCCGGTTGTAATTGTCATCTTCTTCTGTTGCCAGGACATCTTGTCTATACCTCTGTGCAACAAGGAGCACGACTTCATCTAATACAACCAAATCGAAGTCCTGCAGAAATTTAAAAAAATTGTCAGTAAAAAGTATTCCAAAGATGTTTGTTTGTTTGTTTTTTAATGGCTCACCAGCACACTTGGGCTATTTAGCGCCATACAATAGGTTGTACTTACACAAGTTTAAAATACTAAAGATTTTATATCGACCAGCGACACAAAAAAACAAACAGCCCAAAGTAAAATGGTAAGATGTTTGTAACATTAAAATATGTTCCAAAGAACTAAAAGCATTAAATGTTCTGATATATATATATATATATATATATATATATATATATATATATATATATATATATATATATATACAAGTGTTTCAACAAGCTGCTTAATTCACAAATACTAAATAATAAGTAACAAAAATATTAACTCTGGATGAGCAATTTGGGCTGATTACAGTCACGAGACTTACAGAAAGTTGAACTAGAAAGATACAATTTACCCAAAAATTACTTACAGGAAGCCTTGAAAAGCAGTTTGCCTCTATTTGTTTGCAGCACTGCTTTTCCTCATCAGTTGGCATTTCACGGCAGTTATTGCATGAGCACCAACTTGGTGATTCACCTCCTGGTCTTGGATGATATCCTTGTTGCTCCATTTATGAGCCGTCTATTAGTTCAAAGACCAGGTTAGGGTGTTTTTGGCATATTCGAGCCAAAATGTCATCTTTTTCTGCCTTTCTCATACTGGCTATTCGTTCCTGTAAGAAATTAATTCAACATAATAAAGAAAATAAACTGTCAAAGAATACATCATGAATTTATAAGTCTTAATGCAAAAGCTAACTTTAATGGGTAACAAAAATCATGTTTACCTTCAACTGGTGATCTCTAGCTTCAGCTGTAAGAGCCACTTTTGTCCTGCTACGTAATGGTCCTTGATTTCCTCTTCCTCTCCTTTGCCTTGTAACTCTTCCTCTACCCCTACTACCTGACTCCCTTCCTGTACCCCTTCTACTTGACTCTCTTCCTGTACCCCTTCAAATAGACTCCCTTCCTGTTCCAAGTTTAATAGATTCCCTTCTTCTAATACCTCGTCGTCTTCTAACATCTTTTATTTGACGGTCTGGGCTGTCAGTGCTGTCATGCTCTCATGAAGTGAAGATGTCCGTGATACTGATTCACTTGCAGTGTTATCTGAAACCTATCATTATATCATATGTGATAAAAGGCAGAAAAATCAGACGTTTTTCAATTGTAATGTGTGTGTGTTGGTATTTTTTCTTTTTAACTGCACTTTGTGGAAGTTAATACATTTATCACATAACATTGTACCATATGTTTCTTACTTACATAGCCATGAAATGAATATTTATTTAGAATGGAGCTCGAACACAGCACTATTATTATTATTTTTACTAGTTAAGCGTAAAAACAAATGTGAAAATCACATCTAGTATCTGAAACGTTAGTATAGCACCTAAACAAAATCTACATGTGGTCTGTCTTACATGTAGGACTATTGATACGTGAGCCCACAGGAGTCTGACGTTTTATCAATAAAGTACGGCGAAATGTCTGACAACATGAATTACCCTTATCAATAATATATATTTGATAAGGGTAATTCATGTTGTCAGACATTTCGCCGTACTTTATTGATAAAACGTCAAACTCCTGTGCGTGAGCCTGAGATGGTGATGCAAAACGATTAACTTTATTCTGAGCCAAAGAGACGACTTTGGCGAGATCTTTTAATAGTGGTTCTGATTACAATGATACAAATTATCATATTTTTAGTTCGTTTATCTTGCAACGTAACACAATCTCACAAACACGACAAGTTATACGGAATGGCAATTTCAATAATTGTCCCTTAATGGAACCCCCTATTATCATGATCCTCCATCACATTGACTTTTTTGCCTACTTCTTGTAATTTATTATATATAATGAGAAATGTACAAGCAATATACATATATTGTGCGTGACTATAAAGAACTAAGGAGAAGGATAGACGAAGAAATACGAAGAACAAGACAATAATTACATCAAAAGAGTAACACATACGTACCTCGACTTCCATATTTGTTGATTCGCGTCACGTGATACCGCTGCTTCGGAGAATATCGGTAAATTCCGTTTCTGCATAATTAATTAGCAATCCGTACAGAAAATCGTTATATTTTCATTGATTAAACTGACAATTGTGCATTTTATGACACTAAATCACATGTAATTACTCGTTTTTTGTACTATATTTTTCATATTATCATGCATTTACAAGAACAAAAAAATCGAGAAACTTAGGTTGTATGCCTTTAAACTGCTTATACATGAGAAAAGTATCTTCCCTTAAATTCAATGACAGCAGGGTTTGAAAATGGCTGCACTCTCCCATCCAAACAGGCTATTATGCCCCTATAATCTAAACCAGTTTAAAGAAAGACTGTCAAACTTGTAACAGTTAAACTTTTGCATCAGAATTTCATAATCAACAAGATCAATCAATTTTATAAGTTCTGTTTGGCAAACATGGTACTTTCTAAATCCTGATTGTGCTTTATGAAATAGAGTATGTTTCAAAACATTTATAGACCTGAACAGCAGGCAACATGCTTTTCATTCAATTATGACAAAACAGGTAGAATTAATATTCATCTGTATTTCCATGGATGCTCCTTTTCTCCTTTCTAAAAGGTAGGTGTAACCTTTGCATGTTTCAGTGTTTCTGGAAAATTACCACTCATTATACTTAAATTTATGACATGCATTAGTGATTATGTTATTACTGGTGCAGCAATTTTATGAAATGGAGCAATACCAGCCAATACTGAGGATTTATTAATATTCACCTAAATTAACATTATCCAAAACATCAGCTACTGAAAAATAAGAGAACCCTTATAAAAATCACAAGCTTATTTAAAGACAGTATACGAGCTTGCTGCAACTTCGCACCTGCGAGCACACGACTTCGTTGTATTGCATGTAGAGGTCAGATTTGGAACGAAGTCGTGGCAGGCTCGTACGAGCATTAAACGCGCTGAAGGCGTGCATAAATTTTGCTTGCGGCCAGTGGGGCCGGGCAAATGCTCGTGTTTTGAAATGTGTTTCTTGCTCGGACGTCTTATATAAAGGACACTGTGCCATACCTTTTCTTACTTTAAATAATTAGCGTCAGCTATACTGTAACAACTCGTATATCAAAACAAGGCACAATTCCCGCCTTATACGACAGGCAAATATGTGCGGCGTCTTATAGGTGTTCAGCCTCTGGCAGAAAAGCAACAGTTAAATGAAAATGATATAAAAGAGAGGAATGCAATACTAGTGTCTTACATTGTTTTTTTGTCTACAGGCCTAGTAAATGTTTGGCACGACTAGTAAATTTCTCAGTACACTAGTCCTTCTGGCTACAAAGAAATTTGAGTTCAAGCCCTGCAACAACCACTAGTTCGCCAATAAATGTATAAAAGATAATTAAATTCTACCTCCATGTAAATATTAACTGCTGTCACTACACCAGGTTTAGCAGCATGTTTTTTCAATCTTAATTTAATCATGTTTTTTGTCCGAATCTACTGCAAAAATGTAAGGTGGTTTTTGTCATGATGTCTTTTAATATGTATTATTTTCATTGAAACTATTAACAAATATTTGGCAAAGAAAATGTATAAAAAGTTATGCTCACCTATTCCACACGTCCTGTGATGTCAATGATGACAACAGTCACATTCCACAGCTTGTTGACGAGTAGTCACCTCCGTAGCACACTGAATACATGGGTAGTGCATTGTTTGAATACATGGGTAGTGCATTGTTTGAATACATGGGTAGTGCATTGTTTGAATACATGTGTAGTGCATTGTTTGAATACATGTGTAGTGCATTGTTTGAATACATGTGTAGTGCATTGTTTGAATACATGGGTAGTGCATTGTCTGAATACATGGGTAATGCATTGTTTGAATATACAAAGTACAGACACAAGGTATAACACTATAACTCATAAAAATAAACATGCATTCGATTGTTTCTATATGTATATATAAGCCTACGCTAAACAAACATTGCTCAATCAACGAATTTGAAGGGGAGAATCAATTAAAAGATGTAATAACAATTAATATAGCCTCTTTGAAGTACATCGATGAAGCCTGGCTGAAACATATGTCATAGGCATCAAGGGTCTTTGATTTTCTATTCTATTTGCAGATTAATAAAAAAAAGATCATCTAACAAAACAAGTAAGTATTCATTAAAAGATATGAAAGCCATTGAAGTATCCCTCTCAAACCAGGATTAGTGTTTTCAAGAGGTATTCATGGCCTCTACTCTTGTAGCTAATTTGTAACAATGTATTGTTTCTATTTTATAAAAGCTATATGCAAAAGAGTGTGTCATATATGAAGCAGTGTTACAATCTGAAGCCTACAATCAAATATATACATATAATACCTCATGTAAGATGTCGCTACTGTTAGGAAAATGTAAACGTATTCTGTAGAATATTATCTGTTAGATATTATTATTTGATAAATCAATATAGATCATTTGACCAGACGACTTAAATTCAGAATGTTGGTATGCAGATACATGTAATTTTGGGCATAAAAATAAGTGTATTTAAGTATTAGTTTCTGTTCTCTCTCTCTCTCTCTCTCTCTCTCTCTCTCTCTCTCTCTCTCACACACACACACACACACACGCACACACATACACACACACACAAAATTATATATATTGAAGAAAAATATCTTTATACAACTATCACAATGTTGGGCTGAATTGTGTCTTATGTTCAGCCCAAGTTAGGCCGAATTGTCTTTGGGCCGAATTGTCTATAAGTCGGATGTGACATACAATCTTTCATTTGTATAGTGGTATTACAATGCTGTATTGTAATTATTATTTCAATATACTTAGAAATGTTTGCAAGCAATAAACAAATTTTACATTATATTGTCTTGCTGTCTTTAATCCCTTTAAACCAAGAGCATTCTATTTCAGCATCTGTCTCTGTTGTCATCTGTCATTTTGCGTGTCTGCTTATTTTCTACACTGATGCCCCAAACTTGATGAGAGGAGTCGGGTTATGAACCATTATCACAAAACAAACGATGGAATAACTAGAGAGAAAATATAAGTACTCAACTATTTTAGAACTGTTTATGTCTGAACCAACAAAACGGATCACACACTGTGACTTTCTATAACCTCATAAACCTAAATGTTAGTAAACACGAAAACTGGTTTTGAAAAACAAAATTAGACCACTCACGTCTCAGAACAGTGATGAAAATGCCAAATCTCACTCTCAGTCTATGAACGCATACATTCTTTGCCATGAATCGTGACTTTAAATATTGAGCTTACACTTTGAATACACGTGTCCTTTAAGATAAAATATAAATATCACAGTAGCATTGTTCAAATTCCATACATAGGCATTCATTGGATGAAGGACTGATTTTATGATGACCGTATTACGATCAAGCGGGACAACCCCACGTACTATTAATAGCTACGTCAAAAATAATTAAAAAAAAACAAACCACGTGACCCCAAATATTATGTTCGCATTTCACGTCATACAGGAACATTGTCAATTAGGATTTATGTTTTTAATAATGGAAACAAAATAACATAGCCAACAATTTAAATTTCAATTATGAGAGTTTAATGTTGTTTATTCAGCATTTATCGTGGTATAAACTTACTGCCTGTTACCGAATCACACAGCTGATATGACACGCTGAAACCAGAAGTTGAACACACATACCGGGTGAAGACGACAAGAGACACAATGATGATGATGAAGGTAAGATCCGAATAACGACTGTAACATGTTATTTCCTTTACTTCATCAACTTACCTGATGTTTATTTTTGCTCGGACAATCGTGAAATTAGTGTTATGGCGACAACTAGTACTCCGCTCAAAGGCAACTATTTAGCGTTACGAACAGACTGGTTCAAGCTTGGTATTCTCCGTTTGAAAAATGAAACGGTATGGACATGCCACACGATCAAAAGGGCTTGCTAAGACAATCATGCTAGGTACTGTGCAGGGATGGCGAAGGAGAGGAAGATGGAGGAAAAGATGGTAGGATAACATCTCAGAGTGGACAGGACAGAAGCTGAGTGACACAGTGAGAGTATCAGAGAACAGATTGGAATGGAGGAAGCTGGTTGTCAGGTCATCAGTGGTGCCCCAAAGGTCGGCAAGACTAAGGGATGGATAGATAGATAGATAGATAGATAGATAGATTCTCCGTTTGACCATTTTAAAGCAGGGAACCAGACTAAATACCGGTACATGTATTCAGTTTCTTCTCAGATCAAATTGGACAGTTTTTTTAGGGGGTGGGGTGGGGGGGAAATTTTTGTCAAACAATGACCTATAGCAGAAAAATGATAATAATATCACATTGAAGACACACATAAAAATTAACTAATGATTTTTGTTGGATTGATGTTTCTAAGATTCTGACAGAGGAATTAAAGTTAATTCCTTATGCAACTAGTGGCTTTTATAATGAATCAACACTGCCTCCAACCCGTCCTTTTTACATTCATTTTTTACAGAAAGGGGGTAATTTGAATATTTTCCTGTGACAAGAGTCAATCAGTATGTGCCTTATACATGAATAAAGTTCACTAGTACTGTAACAAATTAGCATACTGTTCATCACCCCTCAACCATCTAGATTGTTAGATATTTATCTCTGTAGCAGACACATGTAAATACGCAAGCCATGTCCACGGCTCATTTGAAGCCCAAGTTACGCATTTAATCTCCTGTGCAAGTCTAAATGTGCCAGACAGTCACCAACAAGTCATCCAGTTGCCAAGCCTATCTCAAAGTAAATCTAAACCACATTAAATATTTAGCTTATGTATGAACTGAAAAAATGCTAGGATTGTGATAATTAGGCTCATGCTTTCTACCTTAAATATTAGGGAGGTGTCAAAATGTGAAACTATCCAGTGTCATTGTTTGTCCTAATTAAAACTGAAGCTATAAATACGTTCTCAGGCACTGTCAAGAGTTATAGACTTTGTTAATTTTTATGAAAATAAGTGGGACCATGCTTTTTATGAAAATTGACAAAATTGCATTTTGAGAATTGCCCACCACACACTCATTTCATGTCCTTAATTCATGCCAATCTGCATCACAGAGGCAGTTTAGACTTAATTTTTATCTTTTTTGGATGCCTCTTGATTGAAAAGTAGCTTGATTTACTTGTAAAAACTGGTATATTGCTGTCAGCTTGTGTTTCCGCAAAACTTTTCCTGGTCAATTCTGTGATGTTGCAGTACTGTTGTGGATAGGCTACAGCACATGTGCAAAATAAAAGGTCAAGGTTCTGGCGAAGCCAGAATCGGTCAGCCAAGAAACAAGGTCAAGTGAAATTGGAGGCACATAGAAAACTTGATTTGTTTGCTGCAGAAGCCCTTCTTGACTTCAGCTATACCAACAATGAGAACTTAATTCTACCAAGTGAAAACAAGTTAAAAGCTGTGACGGGTTAGAGTCTCAGGCTCGGCTAATGTGTTTATGTGAGAAATCTTGCTGGTAGCTTCTCGTGGGTCGATGGTTCTTTCCAGGGTTTCCTTAGGTTTTTCCTGCACCATTAATACTGGCCACCATGTATAGCCTATCTTGTGCTGAAACATGATGTTAAACCCTACAACAATAACAATAACAAAGCTGTGACAATCATTCAGAATAATATAATAAAAACAAAATAATATAATGTAATATAAGGAAATACATATTTAGTTTTAATGGTAATACTCTTATATGTTGTATTGATTATAGATTGAATAGTAACAAACATGGTAACGGTAATATTTTTGTAAATGGGCATAATTTGATTATATTTTAATGAGCAAGTAAGATTCCTTTTTATCAAATTTCTAGGCCTCAGTTACTGTATAATATGCAACCTTCATGTGCATCCAATAACTTCTATTTTTCTTGTTTTACAGGTGATCATCATGACATTTGCTTGTGAATGATTGCAGATCTTAGAATTAAAAATGAAAAAGCCATGGATGAACTTGCAAGACTGCAAGAAGAAAATTGCTCCCTGTAACAACAGCTTAATGCTGTCAAGTTTACAGACTCTTTTCTAGAGCATGAGGATAAAGATGCCAGGAAAAAGATTCTTTACTGGACTGCCCCACCATTCTTCCTTTGTTTGGATGGTCAAATACTTATCAGACATTCTTCCCAAGTGTAAAGCTTTGCCCCCTGACTCGGTTCTTCTTCAGATTTTGATGAAGTTAAGACTCTGTATTCCACACCAGGATCTTGCATACAGATTCAGTGTCACAACCAGTTGTGTCGGATATTCTCAATCAGGGGCTGCCACAGCTTATCAGGAATTTATGTTTTCTAATGCAATGGCATAATAGAGAGACAGTGCACAGGAATTTGCCTGAGAAACAAAAACAAAGTGTTTGTTATTATTGACTGCTGCCAAATTTTCATAGAGCAGCCTGGGAACTTGATAGCACATTCATGGTCAAATTACAAGCATAACAGTACTATTACGTTTAGCGTTGCCATTACTCCAACGGGTTCAGTTAGATTTATTTCAAAAGCCTTTGGTGGCAGGAACTCAAAATGATCACATTGCGGTCAGGATTCCAGGATCTACATGAGTATAATGATCAGGTTCTGGCTGATTTTGTTTCTTAATAGTAGAAGAAGTTGCATCATGAAATGCTCACTTGATCATACATGTACCTACATTTACGAAGGGAAAGAACCAACTAAGTGTTAGAGATGTTGAGAAATACAGAAGGATTGCACGAGTGCACATTCATGTTGAGTGTGCAATTGAGAATAAAAACTTTAAAGTATTACGTTCTACAATGAAGCTGGTTAATCAAGTATCAGGCATTTTAAACTATGATTTCATGAATAATAACATAAACAAAGAAGACATTTTGTATTGCAAGAGCATATTTATTTCCAAAATAGATCACATTCATATCGCGACCTGTATAATGAATCTTTTGAAACTCAAATAATATTGAGTTCACTACCCACATGTGAAATTTGAGGACCAGACACGTTTTATATTGTATACTCATTGCATCTCTGATCCCCATGACTGTATTTAACTTTTGTATAGACTCACTCCCTCTCTCTCTCCAATGAAAATTTTGTAGATTACGGTTCTAATACGGAAGTTATCAAAATGAGACCTTATTAAAGACCAAAGCTTGACACAAGAAAATAGAATGGTAAGTAACGAAAGTAAAAAATGTATGATTTTTGGGACATGACAAAAGCTACACAAGTCAGGGAATCCAGAGCTATATCAAGCAATAAAATAAAACGATTTCACAGCAAATGAGAAGTACTGATGTCAATGCATTAGAAACTCTAGCAATTTCCTTATATATGAAGTTTATTGGTGCATAAAATACTAAAATAGTAATGTTATGTTTACATGTATCATACTTTTAAATTATTCTCTACATTACTTCAAATTTAAGATCAATATGGTCTAGAATGTAATATTTTTATCACCAGATGCACAAATTTAACAATTATTTACTAAGCATGAAGCAACAATTGATTACCCAGCCATGCAAGTGGAATGTGCACAATGGACTGTAAGCTTATTTCTTTCTCCGACACACCCAAGGGTGGTACAGTTTGTCTTTCTTTCTCTGAGATGGTGTCACCTTAGGAAAATGGATGGAGACAGGGTTGTCGTCTTCAATACAATGGTTGTTCGGAGATGCTTAAAACTATGTTCATGTAGTAAAACGTGGAGAATTGCGATTTAATGCATGCCTGGCGTGCATCAAACAATAATTTAATTCAAATATACTTTTAAATGGGCGATTTGCTCAATATCGTTGGATATGTGGAAAGCTAATATGCTCAGCCTCATATAAAAATATTAGTTGATCCAAACACTACTGTACAATTTCTATCCACACACTATCCACCGTCAAACCTACTGCACTTTTTTTTACATGTCTGGTTTCCTTTCATGTATTTTAAAAATACAAATGTAATATAGGTTCTCCTATGAATAAAAAATATTTTGTTTTATAAGCTTACATTTACGCATCAATGGAGTTGTAAGACATTTTTTTACAAGGAATCTCCGCTATTCCCTCTGCATATACGCGCTACGCCCATGATGCTAATTTTAGAACAAACAGGAAATCACCACATGCTAAAAACAAAACAAAAACAAAACGGCGGAGGAAATAGATGGTGTGTCAACAAGGTAGCAGCAAATATCCCCAAATATCAAGTCTGGCTAAATGCAAGGGTCTGTTGTCCATCCTAACTTAAGATTTTGTGGATCAGGCATACCCTGATCTTTACGTCTATTATATTTTTGCATATAGTAGCACGCGCTTCCTTTGGTAACCCATTGGCAAAATCTGGTAGATCGTCTTGTTTCGCCACCATAGTTGTTATGCCAACCAGAGCTCTGCGCTTGCTTAGTTGTGACGTCATACAAGGAATCTCCGCTATTCCCTCTGCATATACGCGTTAAGGCCATGATGCTAATTTTAGGTGGCAGGGTCCAGTTTCGTAATTTGGCCCCTGGCAAATTTCTTAACTTAAGGGTATGGTGTGAGTTTTTGAGCTACTATTGTGTAATAATTAAAGATATGGATAAATTTGTGAACTAGGTGTTTCAGGCTTGTGTTGTTCTTGAAATTGATGTCAGACATGTACACTTTCCATAGTTACTCTGCAGTATGTTGATTGTGAAATACCAATAGTCGGCTAGGAAGAAGAGCTAGCCTCCCATAGTAGTAGACACGTGGGTTCAAGGCAAGTAGAATATCTCAAAAACGGCTTGGATGACAACTATTATGAATTGCATCAAGCTATTTAGTAGACAATGTTTTTCAAAATTTGCATCTAGGAAAAGGCCTTGCGTTTGCACTGTGAGCACCACATGCTGTCAAAAATGGCCTTCGGATGTGAAAAATGCATGTATAAAATAGGGGTTGGGGTACATAAACATTTTATTCTAAGAACTTCAGTAGACTTGTCAGGTCAAGTGTGTGATATGATTATGTTACGTTACATAATACCTATCCAGAAATATGTACCTTTTTGACCTTACTCGCGTATTATATTTTTAATGAATTTTTATATTAGGCAGGTGCATGCGACATTAAATTTGTACATAAAAACTGGACCCTGCCCCCTTAAGGGAAAAATGCTATAAAAAAAATTGTGCAATGAACTACATTTTGTCTTATTTTCTTGTTCTTTATTCATATGCAATTAATTCTTATACATTAGTCTTATCATAGTACCTCTATTTGTCTCCTTATTTTGAATCTCTCAGCTCGTTATGAGATTCAAGGGAGGTAATTTCTTTTTGCACCTATAAATTATACCTATTGGTATCAGGACAAGTTAGCATATTTTGAGCTTAACTAAGTTGCTTTGAGAGAAAATGGAGGTTTAAAATGTGTTTACTTGATTTTCATGTAGGTAACAAGCTCTGTACTCCTATTTTAATGAAAGTTATTCATATTTCATTGCAGACACACAAAAACATTACATGACATGACATCACACATTCTTCTAAGTAATTTCACTCCACAGGAGCAAATGCACTTTCAAGAAATCATAAGTAGACATAGTGTTATAAATGGTGAATGTCATCAATGGAACGGTGTTGCAAATAGTGATGGATATGGCATATTGCGGACAATGTTTCGAGGAAAAAGAATTAAAGTTGTAGTACTTTTGTGAACAGTTCCACCATATTGGATTTAAACTTACAGTTACTGCATTGCACACAAACAGTAATGCACAAACCCTGTCTTTTGTGTACCGTAACAACTGGAAAAGCATTCTTACATTGATGTGGCAGAAATACCCTGATTAGTTCTGAAAGTTTATTGATGTTGACAACACAGTTTTCTTCTGGCATACTGGTAGCCACTTTTTTACTGAGTACAGAATGAGTAATAATGTCAGTTGTTTTCCTTTTTGCAGGTCTCAGTTTGCATGGAATGATGTTAGGATCTGTTGTCTCAGTCATATTGGTAGAAGCACTAGTTTGAAGCATGTATTCATTATGATCCAAATGCACTAAAGATTGATTATGAAAGACAGACTTGGCTTCATCATGACTTGTATTTTCTGGTAGGTCCTTATTTAAAGTAATAGAAGTTACATCATGTCCCTTTTTGTACTGAGTTTTCTTCTTGTTAATATTTTTCTTGTAGCTTTTCTTTCTATTTCCTCTCATTCTCTATATCCTTGCAATTGCTAAAGTCAGCTGTGAGTGGATAAGATTCTGAGAATCTTTGGGTTAACTGTACGGACTGTGTATTTATTTTGTATTTTGGGCTTGAGAATGGTTCATTTCAAAGGCCTTTTGTCACTGAATTTATCTGATATGTTGATGTAAGTTCAGCAAGGTTCCTCACATCAATGTCCCAACATAGAATAATATTTTTTTTCTTTATATCTGTCCCAATTAGCTAGACATAGGTGTATTCACCCCCCTCCCAATGCTGTTTATGTTAGCATCACTAGAACAATATCAGGTCAGGAATGTTGATGTGTATGTCTCAAGCTATAATTATTATTAAAGTACATTATAAATGTAAATGTCTGGTAACATTTTTCTTAAGTGGCACTTTTTAAAAGAAAAATTTCAACAAATAATTGCTTGAACAATAGAGAAGTTCTATCGCTAATAACAAAGAGTGTATCTCATATTCAGTCACTATTTGCAACTATAAAATCCATTCTTAGCATTCAGTCAACATCATCATATAATTCTGGTATCTTCCTGACTATACGATGGCAAAAAAGACAGGAAACATTCCATTGCACACAAGTTTAATTCTTTTCAAGACAGCAACCCTAGCACAAAGTATATACAATGCAATGCATTTTGCCGCAATGTAGTCACTTTTCTAAAAGAGTAATAACATTTTTACTTTAGCATACAAAATAATTTCCTTGATACCATTTTGTTAGATAATGTCTAGGTAAGTGATATGTACAAAATGTTTGACAGAAATTATTTTTTGCAAAATGCTTAAGGTGGCAGGGTCCAGTTTCGTAATTTGGCCCCTGGCAAATTTCTTAACTTAAGGGTATGGTGTGAGTTTTTGAGCTACTATTGTGTAATAATTAAAGATATGGATAAATTTGTGAACTAGGTGTTTCAGGCTTGTGTTGTTCTTGAAATTGATGTCAGACATGTACACTTTCCATAGTTACTCTGCAGTATGTTGATTGTGAAATACCAATAGTCGGCTAGGAAGAAGAGCTAGCCTCCCATAGCAGTAGACACGTGGGTTCAAGGCAAGTAGAATATCTCAAAAACGGCTTGGATGACAACTATTATGAATTGCATCAAGCTATTTAGTAGACAATGTTTTTCAAAATTTGCATCTAGGAAAAGGCCTTGCGTTTGCACTGTGAGCACCACATGCTGTCAAAAATGGCCTTCGGATGTGAAAAATGCATGTATAAAATAGGGGTTGGGGTACATAAACATTTTATTCTAAGAACTTCAGTAGACTTGTCAGGTCAAGTGTGTGATATGATTATGTTACGTTACATAATACCTATCCAGAAATATGTACCTTTTTGACCTTACTCGCGTATTATATTTTTAATGAATTTTTATATTAGGCAGGTGCATGCGACATTAAATTTGTACATAAAAACTGGACCCTGCCCCCTTAGCACATACAGGAAATCATCGCATGCTAAAAACAAATTACAACACAAAATACGTCGCAACAAAGAATACATAAAAGAATGACTGGGACTTTACAAGGGATATTACAAGAGTAATGGCATATAACAAACTTGTCACTGAGATTAATATGCATGAAATGTACGAAAATGAAGGAATTTAGTTTGTTAGTAGTATGGTGGGATACCCTAGCGATAATGGGAAAGCAGCAAAGACGGTGAATAAACCAGTTTTTGAAAGGTCTATTTCATAAATAAAACCTGCCTACGAAAATGAAATAAAAAAAATAGTCAATTACGCCGAATCAATGCCTCTATCCAACCGAGAAATTTCTCCAAATGGGTTAGTTAATTTTGTTACAGTTTTATCATTTATGTTTATTTAATTATTACACGCGCGATGTTTACAACATTGACACTTATTCGAGGTCAAACCATCTCTGCTGCTGTAAATTAGATCGTTCTCTAAACGAAATATTTTATCAAGACCGATTCGATATCATGATCTTGGATTGTGTAAATTTATTGTTCTAAATCCTTGTGGGGTAGCTTGCGCTTTTGAAAATAGAAATTTTTTAATTTAATTATATCCATGTCTCCACTACACCATGTCTGATGGCAATTTCTAAGTGTATGTGTATCAGCTCCGTTAAACACAGCAAGAACATTAAAGTTGTCTGTGATCGCTTTTGGAATTTGTGTATATTACTTGGTAACAGAAATAACATCTGTATCTCTATGCTTTCATGAGGAGAATAATATAGCTGGATTTGATTGTTTATCCAGCATTACATCATCATTTACAAACACATTATTAATAATTCAATTAATATCATCTACAGATGGTGCTTCATTATTATCAGTGATAAATTTATTAATATTATCATCGTCTTCATTTAACAATTTTGCATTTTCATAACAAAATTAACACATCATCGCATATCTGATCATCTACAGATGGTGCAAATAAATACAACTTGTACCATTTTAACCAACTCATTGTTAATTTACGTAATACCTGTGTCTTTCCACTTCCGGATGGACCTATGATAATCATTATGATATAATTTGATATCGCTGGATGATGTTTTACTGGTTCTCATTTTCTTGTTGCCGAAAAATCAATTACATCCATGATATTTATTAATTACTATCGATCTCTATTGTGTTAGGTGCAAGACACGGACAAAAAAATTAACAATTATTTCAACAAAAAGCAATAGACCAGCACTGGCGAGTAAATGTGAACGATGCGGTACGAAACATTTCAAATTTAACTCAGGTGGCAAATCAAACTTTACAAAATAACAAAGAGGTGATATTGCCTCAAAATTAACAAAATTACCAGGAACTACGTGGGGTAAATACCAAGGGGGAGGGGGGACATCTTCCAGGAAATAATTAACGTGGTCCTGGAACTCGACTTGATATCCGAATTGATAAAATTAAAACCAAAAAAATCCGGCGAGTATCCGATAAAAGAAATTGATAAAGCATGTGATATTTATTATGTGGCTTATAAAAGTGAAAATCTACAAAATAAGCTTATTGTATATGTGAAATTGATTCACGTGTTAAATTCCATAAAAAAATCTTTCAAGGAATCACTAGCAAACTCGTTAGTAAGATCTGCAATGAAGGTTAAACGGATATTAGGGGCTGGTAATTAATATTATGGAATCCATTTATTATAGTCCAAGAGGATATTGGAGGGTTAGAGGAGCAATTAGTAAACTCGCCGAAGCTGCAAGAGTCAAACGTTTTATATGCCACAGATTGGTTATCACGACAGGCAATATGGCAAATGTATCTACCACAGCCTAAAAAAATACAATATGCACATTTTGATGTCAGTGTTCCAAATGAAGTTCATCAGGCTGATATTTTATTCTTACCACATGATACTAGACGTCAAATAATATCCAAATAAGCGTTGACTTTTTGTTGACGTTGCAAGCAGATACATAAAGGAGAGCCATTATCAACAAAACCAGCTGCATAAGTTGCTTCTGCGTTTAAACGAATTGATCAACGAGCACCGTTACGATGGACACAGTTATTACAGCTTGATCCTGGCAAAGCATTTGAGGGTGTAGTATCATCGCTAATGAATACACATACTGTCAAAACACGACGAGGACATACTGCCATTCATCGTGATCAGGCAATCGTTGAACGATTTAATCGAACTTTTTGCTGAGCGGTTATATGAATATAAATATTCGAGGGAAATAATTCAGAATACAAGATTTCGAGAATGGGTTGCAAGATTACTAAGTGTGATAAATGCATTAAATAATGAAATTAATCAAATAACTTCCATGAAACCCATTAATGCAATCACAAACATACATACCCGTACAACGAAATGACTTTTCGAAAGAACCAGTAGTCGGTAATGTTACTGTTGGGTATTTATATGAAGCTAGTGAGCTTTAAGGTGGTAAGAAAAAGACCGACGGATCCTATTTAGAGCATTACAACATATAAACTATCTAGTATAATAAGATTTACTGGTAGACCTGCAATCTGTAGACTAGATTCAACTGCTCCTCAACGTGGATATACACGTGAACAATTACAAATAATTCCGGAGGATTCACAATTACAACCACGATCTATTAACTAGGACCTCTACGTCTATTACATTTTAGACAGATCAGCATCGTATTTCACGTGTTTGACCAAGACTACTATTCTTCCTATAATACTGTAAATTGTCGTGGATGTTTATCCGAGTAATGCCATAACATTATTGTGTCACAGCTCGCACAATGATTATTCTGCTGTTGCCCCAGCATTATTATAAATTCAGCATCAATTTCAAAGTCGCCACTATTTATTTATTTTGGTCACTTTCTTTATAACCAGCGAATGTTTTTTTACCATGCTATCATTAACAATTTCGTTGCTGGTAACACAGTACAATTTATAATAACCCTCCGCAGTTGAGATATTCTTCTAACTCGTGATACTGCGAGATAGACTAAGTTTAACAACTCGATACGATCACCTATTATCCAAAAAACTGTATCAGAAATAGTTAATCCTTGAGATGAATCTATCGTTTTCGCGTATCATAGCGTCCATGGAGATTTGTCCTTTAACAGATCCTCGACAGCGCTGGTAGAAATTAGAACAATATCTTTTAATACGAGATTTTGTTTATTAGTCTGTCTTAGAATTTCAACTTCAATATTCTTTGTTCGTGTATCAGCTGGTCTATACAATAACCGTACGAGCAATTATGAAAATGTTTCCTTATGTAATTGAAGTGTATCATGAACTATCTTTCTACTTGCAACTATCAAAGTTTATGCGTTACATTTGTACCAAAAGAAGCTGTAAAAAGTACAAGATTTCACAACTATCTCTTTCATTTCTCGTCCGAGTCAATGTGTAATGTTACGTGCTTAGGCTCGAATAAACAGTAACATAGAAAGAGTGAAAATAACAAGCTTGTAAAATATAATGAACAATTTATTGAGCACAAATATTTTCCAAAAAAGAAAAATAAACTTACGGTTTTAAGAAACAATTCCAAAATTAATCCAAAAATAATTCAAAATATTATCCATTAGAGAAATTGCAAACGTCCTGGTAATAAAATGTCCAAATAATTCTAAGTTTGAATCTCAGCGAAGTATCCAATATAGAAGACGATGCCACTTGATGAAGTAAGTTCTTGTTAATAAAATTCTATGAGCACAATTCTTTTTCAGATAAATAATAAAATAAATCCTCTTGAATCCAAACGAAGTGACATCATTTCCAGTACAAGGTAATTTAAAGTAACTCAAAAAGACACAAATTAATATTCTAAAAGCCCAAGTTCTACTGAACAGCTCGCTCCAAAACATAGTTTATATACCTGTTTTTACGTAAACAAGAAAGGGGTCACGTGATCTTCTAGAACAAATTTACGTTCAAAACCTCACGTACCAACCGTATGACCCAACTAAAAATGGAAATATGTTTATATAAAGCTCCATAATGTCCTTGGAACCAACCAATCATTTTAAAATCTTGCTTACAACTCTGAAGCCAGGTCAGAAATGAGGTCAACACCTAGTGTTTATTCTGTAAAGTACAGGTCACGCATGAACGAATCTTAAACTTTAAAATGACAAATTTGAATCTAACAAACAAACAATAAAAAAATATAAATGACTTATATCAAATATACGTAACAGTAAAAGTTAAAAAAACTAAATCTGAATACTCTCTAAATAATTCAATAAAACTAGTTGTCTTTCCGCATCCGCCTGGTACATTTAAGTAAAGTCTAATGTCTGCATGCTGGATCAAATATAGATAGTGCTCTCGACATTTATGCAGGCGATAATTTTGATGTCTGATAATTATCGGCTATTTTAACATCTGCGGATTTAGTCAAATCCTATAATTATCTTATTTTATTCTCCACGATCCCCACGATGCATCAGCGATTGTAAGTTGAGTTACCACGTTTGTATATTTATTTTTCGATACAAAATGAATCCGTTGAACACACTCTAACTGCATTGTCAGGGAATCTATTTATTATCGATAGCAAGTTTATGGAAACATAAGCGAGCAGAGTTCATCTTAGATGTTTATACTGAGGAGATACATCATCGATATAGCCAACAACTGTACCCAACCGTGTTCCGTAAGTAAGTAAGCATTTTCTCGAATTACATTCTTTGTTGCATCTGCAATTATAAAATCGTATTGAATATCATCTAAAATTGGTCGTGCTAAATGTCGTTTGTGATTATATGCTCCACCGTGAGTAAATTTACCGATTATTCTTGTACCGAGATCTTTTGCTGTTTTATCATCATCAGGTTCTTATAAAACCAAACTTCAATCTGTTTTTTATATGATAGAATTGCCTCACTTACAATCAGCGATATCAGTATTTTACAATCAATCATATATCGTAATAAAACTATTGAAGCTCAGCGTTTTTCGGACAAATGTTTACCACACCAAACATAAGAAATCGGATGAAGACCCCAAACAAACTTGACTGATATAATACGAGAGAATCCGGTTAAGTCTAGATCTGGTAAAGATCCATTTATATATGCTGTGTTAATTTCGTGACGGGGGTGCCCAAATCCTTTAAAATATCCAGAACATTTTCCATATTAGGGTTTTATTCCCAACTGAGTAATATATGTTATTGTAGCACCGGTATACTTAACAAATTCAGCCCACTGGTTTATTCTTTTCTGTCTTAGATCATTTAGCCAGTTTCCGCGCATCACATTTGTAAAATGCTCTGTTCCGCGAGACAATGTATTCTTTAAAATTTCATTTTTTTTCTTCACATTATCAACACTGAATTTTTCATTGATTGGATAAATTCCATAAATAACCACTGTTACAGGATAGGCTCGCTCATAATACGGTTTATCAATCCCAGTCAAAATTCCAGGTTTGGAATTGTTACACAGTATGACATGTTTTTCGTTAACAAGGATTGGATCATATTTAACACGAATAATCCAATTATCTGTTTAGTCTAGTACAATACATTTTACTCTGAAAAATACTTCCGATTATCCAGATGGGTAATGATATTTGCCGCTCGTTTGACATTCATGAAAACGTCGAAACCATCATAGATTTTGAACGTCTACCATACGTGAGATGCGCCATCTTTTTAATCTCTTTCTTCGCACCGTTAATTGTATTAATTCCATTTGTATTCTTCGTATCAACTAGATATTTCATTGATAACTCAGGAGATCTTTGATTGAGATTAAATTCATATTCAGGAAACTTCCATTTCAAGTTTTGATTTTTGATAATCTCTGAAACTCCTCCATATTATTATATAAACAAATATTTTGTTTTAAAAATGTATGTATATGCAATGACTCAAACAAAGAATCAGTGCAGGTGGTTGATGATAGGGTCATCGACATCTTACAATAAATCCTGTATAAATGAATTATGCGGACATCATTTGCATCCTGTACTGTCTAGGTCCTAAACTGTGTTTATAATGTGGTGTTGAAGTTAGAGACAATCACAACTGTGTTTGCAATTGGCGGTGAAAGATACAGAGAGCTCAAACGGTATTGTGATCAAAGACATATGAACAATGATAAGGTTATAAACATTTGGAAGATTGTTTGTTTAGATTTTCAAGTAACAATTTAGACAATTAATGATGTAAATAAATACCATTATTATATATCATGAGCCAGGAATTTGAAAAGCATCCCACGGTTAAGAATTATGAAGTATCTCGTGACGGTGTAATTGGAAACTGTCGGTTGAAAAGACAGTCGGCGCTGTAGATAATGCTGGTTATCTCGGTTTTACTGCGGGAAAAAAAGACATCTTTATCATAAATTCATTTCCGAATATTTCAATGGATTGATCAAGTATGGTCTTGTAATTAACCACATGTGACACAAATACTAAAAAAAATTATTTGTGTTTATGTTTATATGGTTTAACGCCATTTTTCAGCCCAATATAGGCTATACATGGCGGCCAGTATTAATGGAGGAAGAAAAAACCGGTCAACCCCCAGAAAGAACCACCGACCCACGATAAGGAGAGTTCAAACGGTATTATGATCAAAGACATACAGATAGTGATAATGTTATAAACATTTGGAAGATTGTTTGTCTAGATTTTCAAGTAACAATTTAGACAATTAATTATTTAAACAAATACCATTATTATATATCATGAACCAGGAATTTGAAAAGCATCCCACGGTTAAGAATTATGAAGTATCTCGTGACGGTGTAATTGGAAACTGTCGGTTGAAAAGCCAGTCGGCGCTGTAGATAATGTTGGTTATCTCAGTTTTACTGCTGGAAAAAAGACATCTTCATCATAAATTCATTTCCGAATATTTTAATGGATAGATCAAGGATGGTCTTGTAATTAACCACATGTGACACAAATCTTAAAAACAATTATTTGTGTTTATGTTTAGTATGGTTTAACGCCATTTTTCAGCACAATATAGGCTATACATGGCACCCAGTTTTAATGGTGGAGGAAGAAACCGGACAACCCCCAGAAAGAACCACCGACCCACGAGAAGCTACTGGCATGCTTTCTCACATAACAACATTTGCCGAATCTTAGACTCGAACACACGCAGACAGAAGTGAGATGGCATTGGTCCGTAACGGACAGCGCTTTAGACCACAATTATTTGTGTAACCTTCAAGCTATTACTCAAAGTGAGAATACTGAAACGTGGTCTTAGCTGTATATTTGTAAGACCGTTGGAAAAAAGACCTATGAAATCTTTACGTACCGAAACTGGTGAAGACAAAATATTTAAACCAATAAATACAGCTGGCAAATATTTTGATCCTTGAATGACTTCGGTACAAAGTGTAGCACAATGTGTAAACAAATCCACTTTTTAGAAAAATGTTTATAACAATATCTTTTTGAATATGTAACTGAATGGAGAGACTGACATAGTAATAATTACCACTATTCCCAATTTGTTTGGTTACAGGATCTGTATTTATTAATATGTAATATTGTTTTACACATTGCAACATTTAATATTTAACATTCCCATTAAATATTCTATCTAACGATTAAATTGATGAAAGATATTTACCCAGTCGGTATTATGCAAAGGACATAACACTATTATGAATGCGAATACTCTTGTTAGTGAAATAATCTTGTAATTCTATGGATAAATCTGACTCTGTTAGGTAGGGTTAGATCTTAAATTCTATAAAACAATTTCATTTTTATTAGGGAATTTTTTTGTGTTTTTTTACAGACAAAATATCCTTATTTTACTGCATCTGTTTCGTTTTCTGCTTCGTTTAGATAGAGTCTGCAACAATAATTAAGTAAATTAGAATATACGAATCACAAACCTTATTTGTGTTTTAAAGTATTAGTTAATATACATACCACATAGCTAGTTTTACTATCGGGGCTCCAGCCAAAAAACAATCACACTCACCTACCATGTCATCACGTGTTGGGTGTCATTTTGCACTCTCCATGATTGTTTTTGGGGGAGAGAGTGTGAAATTTAAATGTATATACAACCTTCTGAATATTCGTTTTCAAATGGCTGGGGTGGCCCAAGTATAAACAGCAGCATGATGAGCTCTCAATCTCTAATGACAAAGGATGCCACATACAGCATTATTTTAATGTGGTGTCATAAGATAGACAATGAATGACAGATCTTTAAAGAAAAGGATGCCCCATACACCATTATTTGAATAGTTAGCTACTCGTAAGCGGATCTTTAAGCAAAGAATATCGAGCTATCCTAGAAAAAGATGTTCCATACAACATTCAAAAATGTTCAGCTCCTAAGATAGACTTGTATTTATCCTTTCATTTGATAAAACCGCTTATTATGAGACTGTTTATTATTTTTATTAATTTAAATATATATTTATTATATAACGAATTATGAATATATTAATAATATAATTTATACTATGACAAATTTGAAAAATGAAGAAATACAATACTCCGAGGGAAAAAAACTTCATTCTGATTTCTAATATTTACAAGAGCTTAAATCTGCACGAAGATATACTCTACCATTAGAGTAAACATTTATGAAGGAAATGCAACAAGCTGTATTTGCTTCATTAGCGAATGGTCCAATGAATATGAAACGAGAAATGTTATTAATGTGCGTATAAAACAACTAAACAAAATTTATGAAAAAGAAAGTAGTTTGTCTGAGTATACAAAATGAAAATCATTAGTCTTGATAATTCAAGGTGCAAATTCTGTTAGAAGTTTCCACTGAACTATTTATATTCAAAAATATTTTTTTGTGTAATTTTTTGTTGTTGAACGTTTTTGATTTTTCTTGAAATGTTTTTTTTTTTTACAATTCATCATTTTGTCGTTTATTCTAGTCGATTTTATTTAGCAAATCTGATATAAATCGTAAATTTAGAAAGTCAAAACAACAGCGATTCTCTGAATACTTTATCGATAAAATGATGATTTTTCCCTTTTCTGCTCATCCAGTAGTTTATAAATTTAAGTATATTTAGCAAACAAAACTCTTAATTTTGACTGTGATTTATAAAAAATAAACCTAAATTTATCAATCAATCATTTAGAGAATCGAAAGGGTTTATACCTTCTAAAATTATGAAGTCTAACGGATTTTCTGTATAAAAAAATAATTTGTATTATATTGTGCTGCGGTTAAACATATTCAAGATTTAATGTACAGATTCAGTTGTAATTTCTTTTCTTTGATAAGTAAATCAACTTTACGATCTGGTTTCTAGTTTGAAATTTATTCTTGTTATTAAATTATGATGACATCAGAGATACATCAAATGGATCGGTTCTGATATTATCAAACTTCCAGGGGATAGTTGAGGGGCGAATGTATACCGAATATATACAAATATATATGTTTGTCTGAAAACTTGTATCAATTGCATTACATAAATATTTACTGCGATCATCGATGTTATATTTACTATACCCGCTGATATATGTCTACCACCACCAAGTGGAGCATTATTGCATTTGCGAATAGTTGCTTTCAGTGGTAGTTTTCTCCATGCAGCGAGTATGTTAGGAACGAATTCATCGAATATATATTTAATGGATTTATTTAGTATGTCTGTGTTATTTTCGGAAAATTAATAATATAGAAGATTAGCTTCTGTTATCGAATATACGTTTACAAATTCTAGTTTATTGCGATCTGTCTTGTCAATTATTGCTTGACTTACTTGCTGGTTAAAATATTCCTGTGTCGCATTCGAGTTGATTTCCTATCTCAATTTGTCTAATGTTTGTCTTTTTTGTTTTGCTTGAACTTGTTATATCAAAAAGATATTCTTGGAAAGATTTATGTAGTTGCTCTCATTGGATTTTGTGTTCCTGATTATTGATTGCAAAATAAGTAGTAATTTGAGATAGGTGAATAAATAAAAATCTAATTTCTCCGTCATATTCTTTATCAATACAATTCCATTTTCTATAGTCTTTACCGATGAAGTAAAAATTAATACCCACTGTAATAAACGATTTTTATAAAATGAGGTAATTTAGTGGTATAATTGTTTATTCATAGTAATATCCCCCGTGCAGGTTCTGGTATTGGTGGATGTGCCTGAGTAGCAACTTCAGGCTATTTTAAAACAGATCCTTTTGATATTCCAATAACCATGGAGATTTCATCTGGCTTAGTCATATTTGCAAATAGCAATGAATTATTTGACCCCCGAATGATTTTTAACGGATATTTGGCCAACTGTAGTATACTCTTAATTGAGCAAGTGCACTTGCTTTTACGATAATTACAGTTGAAAAGTTTATGCTAAATTCAGGGTTGTATGAGATTAATGAGATCATTGTTGTCTTTAGGTGGTATGTATTAGCAGTAGTTCCTGTGATGACGACATTATTATTATTATTATTATTATTATTATTATTATTATTATTATTTAAATCAGATGTCGTTGCTTCATCATAAATCTTAATCATCGCTACGAACTCGCTGTCTGATATTATTCCGTTGTAAAGGCTTGATGATATCAGTGAGGATAATTTGGAATATGCAGCGGATGAGGTATGTAGCTGAATTAAATACTCGTGTAGGTTATTCTGACTGCATGTAGACATTCTATTAGCAGTTATATTAAGAACACCAACGAATGTTGTCGCCACTAAAACACAATATGTTGCAAATACTAGTGCCATCACTAGTGATTATGTTACCGTTGATAGCAATACACCAACGGACTCGATAACAGCTGAAGCCGAATAAACGATTATGTCAATGACAACTACGTGCCTGCGATATATTCTCAGTGATATAGCACGATTAGAGATTCTCATAGGAGGAAAACGAGCTGGAAATAACTCACCGGAAATAATTAATGAAGCAGCTGATATCTGCATGCGGTTATTTCAAGGTGGCATCATGGATATCAAAACATATGGAGATTTCATTGATGAGTTAGTAAAAAATCCTACGGATTTTTCCAATCGTGGTTATCATAGTGACTGAAAATCCCTTGGAGTTTTCATCACCGAAATGGAAATTCTTTGAATTTCACTAGCAATTTCGACATTAGATAAATAGCATTTAAATAAGATGATCATACACTACAACCATGATAAACCAACCAGAGTCTATGTAGTAAATTCACGATCGCCTGTTTATAGAGCGTACTATGGAGATGGTCTCGGCAATACCATTGCAGGGTTATTTGCAAGAATGGCTCCAAAATTAGCACCAATCGCAAAAATTATCAATTAAAGATATTGATGTTATTCGTGATAAGGGTATTAGCGCTGTTGGAGATATTGCCTCGAAAGCATTTCCGCTGCAAAGGATAAATTAATGTCGCTAGTTCGACGAAGAAAGAAAGCGATGACTTCGTCATTGGCGTTATCATCTACACAAGTGATGCCTACAAATGTTAGCAAAATAATAAATAACTCAGTAGATCGAAAATTAGCATCGTTAGCGACTTCGGATGTATATGAGTCACAGAGAAATAATATTGCAAACATGATAGCGGGAAGTGGCTTAAAACCACGACGACGACGATAAAAGTCATGATTTAGATCGAGGAATATAAAATAATATGTTCAAACAGACACTTGATCCAGCGTTTGATATGGACGCCCCAGTGCGTAAAGATGATTCTGTACGCGATTATCAAATTTATTCTTATCACGCAGTACAACCCGATCTTCGATCAAGAATCGAACTTCAAGTTCATGATACCAGTAAATATTTTCTACCCGCTGAAGCGTTTATCGAAGTAGAATGAGAAGTTGTAACAAATGTTGCAGCTAATACACCATATGACAATAACCCAACTATCCGAGTTGGTTGTGCTAATAATGGTATCATGGCGCTATTTAAAGGTGCTAGATATATGATTGAAGGAAAATAAATTGAATCCAATGAGCGTGATGTTGATGTTGCCACAACAATAATAGGGTTAGCTAGATATTATGATGATTATACAAGACGAACGGGTCCATCTATGATGTTTTCTAAGGATATTACTGATAACGCTGAACACGTCCAGTATTCTAGAGTAAAGACAGCATTAGCTGCTGCAGTTGATCCAGCACCATAAGGATATGTAAGACCTCCTGGTACTTTTGATGTCATAAATAATATCACTAATTACAACCTAGGATTTGCAACACGCGTAGCAACATTAAAGGGACAGCATCGACGATTTTCATGCGCGATTCCACTGCATCATATATTTGGATTCTGTAGAAATGTCCGAAAAGTTATTTATGGAGCGAAGCATACAGTAGCACTCGTGCGAATGGGTAATGATAATGATGCAATCTGGCGTGATGCTGGCGCTCCCGAGGGTAAAGTCATTTTAACAAAACTATCACTGTGGATGCCAGTAATGACTTCATCAATAACAACAGAAGAGCGATTACTATCATTTATGGATCATGGAGGAAAATCATTGCTAAGTTGGCTAACAGTGACCACGGATACTAAACAGGATGATGTTGGTGATACATTTACATGGCACCTGGCATCAAAACAAGATGTTTCAGCTCCACGGCATATATTTATTGCGCTACAGAATAACGCGCGAGTTGGTAATCAAGAACGAAGTTATATGATATTTGATCAGATAGGTGTTAATGAAGTCTCGCTGAGAATAAACTTCCAGCTGGAACCATCCGAGGACATACAACTTAATTACACCACTAACCATATTGCACCCGTGTATCATCGTCTGTTGTCATATATGGGACGCGATCAAAATGTCGATGCTGGTCTCTAAATATCGCAGATGGATTTTAAACGTTTATATCCGATTTATTACTTTTCACTGGAACATCTTGATTTAACAAGACAATCCGTTCTTGACATGCGCTTTAGAGCTCGTGTAGCCCGTCCTGGTGGTATTGCTAATTACAGAGCGGTTGCTGTCATTCCCAGCGACAAATCAATGTTACTTGAAGGTGTTGGTGGACGAATGAGAGCAGTCGATGCACCAGTAGAAAACATGTAGTGCTTTCCAAAAATATGTAATGTAACAATTAGATCAATCTGTTATTGTATAATGTCATATAGTCATATTAGTGTTACGTTAAATCCTGGTCAAATTAAACAATTGCAACCAGAATCAGCTAAAAAATGTGGAACCACGATAACGCTGAAACACAATCAGATGTCTGGTGGTCAGAATAAATTATCATTGACATCTCGTCAAATAAAACATTTCAATGATGCTTTCAAAGATAAAAAAGGTGTTCAGATCACTCTCTCTGCAGCTGTGATCAAAAACATGATGAAATCAGGTGGTATATTTCCGTTGTTAGCTGCGTTACCAGCGTTGATTGCATCAGCAGCCCCAGCGGAGGCTAAAGCGGCCGCGTTAGGAGCCGTTGGTACCGCAGCACGAATGGCACTAAAGAAAGCTACCGGACAGTGATATAAAAGAAAGGGAAAGAGTCTAAGACTTCCAGCAACCCCGTATTCACGGTACAGGGATTTCGATTCATATGGGTTAACGCCGCCTAAAGAATTTATGAGTTATGTAAACCGCTTAAACACTTTTCCAAAAATCAAAGATTTTCTAAAAATGAAGACTTGGTACTCAACGCTACCAACACAAATGATGAATGACCCGCCAATATGCGGCATAGAAGTATTAAATGTTATTGAAGCTATTTCATCATCGAGAAAACTACCTCATCAAGTCGTAAATGAATATATTAGTAGTCGCTGGCAATCGAAGTAATTAGAAAATCAAAGATTTTTACAATAACAATGGTCGTTATTTGGGGACGATCTTTATCAGCGCTGAAGAAACCCGATGCCGACACTGCAACCGGTGATATAAAAAAATAATCGAAGATAAAATAGCTGAGATGTTGAACTTAGCAAATGTTGATCCCAATGAAATAGTTGTATTTCAAGATCGTTAGGGTAAATTGAAAACGAGTAATGTTTCTCTGGATGATATTTTAGTTAAACAACGCAACGCAGTAGAAGATACTGTCGCGTTGGTTTCCAATCAGGGTAAACTCAAACCAGGCGCTCTTGTTTCAACAATCACAGATAAAATACTAACACTCGATAACAATTAGATATCCTCGTCGAATTCATTGAAATTACTCAATGATAAGTATGACGATCATATAAATACATTTAATAAATTTACTAGTTTACAAAAATTCATTATGACCAATATTGATAAACCACTATTAGAATTTTTTGGACACCCTCCATTGACCGCACCAAATCTTGCAGAGATAAAAACTTCTATATCAGAGTTTGTAACGTTTAAAAATGAATACGCGGATCATGTTAAAGAGTATGAAGATCATTTAAATGCATTTAATGAATTTACTAGTTTACAAATATCCATCACGGACAATATTGATAGATCCGTGTTAAAATTTTTTGGTAATCCTCCAGTGACCACAACGAAGCTCACAGAGATAAAAACTTCTATGTTAGAGTTTGCAACACTTCAATCCTGATATGAAGATCACGTTGAAAAGTTTACATCATTTCGTAAAAATATCATTGATAATTTTTTTTCCAACCACGTCGGATAAAATTGACATAAAACTTCCTGATATTAAAAAATCCATTGAAGATATGAAAAAGTTCATCGAAGCAATCAAAGATGATTTTCCGAGGATGACAGCAATCATTGAAAAAATAAAACTCCCTCGCGAACAAACAAATATCATAAATAATGTGTACGCGATCCAACACTGATCATTTACGTGGACACTACAAACAATATATTGAATATCACTGCAACCGTCAAGGGTATTTATCGATTAACACTAGTATCACCGACTCAATTTAATATTTCATCACCGAGTTCATCTGGGGTCAACAATATAATATCAACGATCATCGATAAAGGAACAATTGAAATATTCGTGATAACAACGACTGATAATAATATGGCTAGGGTTTCAGTAACATGGTATGTAAAATTCGTAGCGGATTTAAGTAAACAATTAAACACTAGTGGTTTCAATTGAAATCTGTTGTAATAAATAAGATGTCATCAACGATGATTTCGTCGCGGACGATACATTCGGTATCTCAATATCGCTATGATTAGGTCAGAGAATTTCAAACTAAACTCAAAACACTTTGTGAGGGTTTTCAAATAAATAAAAAAATACCGACGAAGAATCACCGCAGTTGATGTTACAGTGTACTCGGTGAGTGGTGTAATCACTGGAGCTGGTATTATACTCTCCTCGGTGACAATGATTGCTCCGATAGCTGTTCCAATCTGTATAGTAGCGGGAACAACACTCGCTGGAATTATTTCAATAATAACAACAAAAATATCATCATGCAGCCAACACAAACTACAAGATTATGTAATTAAATTTCATATTGTATCAACAGTATATTCGCAATTATCCTCGATGATGTCGTCGTCACTCGATGATAAATTAATATCAGATAGTGAATTCAGCGCGATGGTACGTGTTTATGATTCCGTGATGTCAAAATTAGAGTGACAACATGAGTATAATAACATCAACAATGACAACATCGCAAGAACTACTTCAATGAATAGCGGAAAACACCCCACCGGTGAAAACCAGAATGATCTCAATAACATCAACTAATCCTGAACTCAGTGTGAATTTCCCTATTCCGATTCCCGTGAAGGAGATAGCGCTGGCAAAACTACGAGTATATCACAGCTGGCCTAACATTAGATCAAAATCATTTGGTTGTCAACAACCGAATTATTCCTTGGTGTTTGCGAATAATAATAAACCCGAAGGCACTCCAGACTGGAACGTTGTTTCGATACCATCTGGGTCATTCCAAATTGAACAAATCAATAACAAATTTCAACGTTGAATAAAATCAATTACTGGAAATAAATCGAAAATCGCTATAACAGTTCATGAGCCAACGATATCATCCGCGATTGAGATAAACTCACCTAGTTATGTCGTAGATATCTATCATAGTTCTATAAGAACAATACTAGGATGGCCTGAAATACCACCTGAGGAATCTTGTGAAATACCGAACCAAACAAATCTGATGATGTCACGGATATACAATCATATCATGAAATCAACCCATCATATCGAAAGTATTTACATGATATAAAAAATTCAAAATTAACTGATATAAAAAATACACGATTAACTGATAGATTTATATTTATCAATAACAATAACATGCAATGGGATTTTAGTATTGAAAAAACTCCTCATTCTTCCTTTGCCATTGTATTTACGTTAACTAACGTCATTGATTATTTTAAAGAGATTAATCAATTACATAGAATACAACTAGAACGACTACGAAGGAACTTCCAAGAGCATCTCTCTGATATAACAAAAACACGCAGTGAGATCATAAAACATGTTAGGATATTAAATCAGCTTGTATCCGATATGGAATATATCAACAAACGAATAATTCAAGTAATAATTAATGATAAGAACGATGATAAACAAAAATTTCTAACTGGTTACAATATAACAGAGGCCAATTTACCCGATTTCAAGTTTCTGGGGTATAACGCAAATGAACTAAAAAAGTTTGTTAAAGCAGCAGAGAAGCTGAACAGACCAAATTTTTAGGCGTCAACGAGGCTTCCTTCTAGTTAATATTTATTAGAATGGTCTATTTGACAAATTGAGGCTTCCTTCTATTAAATATTTACTAGGAATCCTCAATTTGTCAAATCGACTCTTCTAGTTAATATTTACTAGGAAGTCTCAATTTGTCAAATAGACCATTCTAATAAATATTAACTAGAAGGGTCGATTTGGCAAAAAAAAAAAGGACGCCATATATTTGGCGTTTACCCTATGTGCTGCTATACGCTAACTTAATTAGCTATAGATACGATCCAATCCAATTCGATATCGTGTCCGAGGATCGTGTATACTTATCGTTACAAATCCATGTGGGGTAGCTCTTGCACCGCTGAAGAAATTTTGAAATCGATTATAATCCATGTCAGGACACCATGTCTGCCAAATATTTCGTAACGTATGGGTGTCAACACCGTTGAATACGCACAATAGATTACAGTTATCTCTGATTACTTTGGGTATTTGTGTATAACGCTGAGTTACATATATCACGTCGGAGATTTTGTGACGTCCTCGGGAAAATATTCTAGCGGGATTTTTTTTTGGTCCAACATCACATCGTCGTATACAACAAGATTATTAACGGATCCATCTAAGTCTTCCACAGATGGTGCCTCTTCAATGTCGGTGATAAATTCAATTACGCTTCCGCCGTAAGCTTCTGAGGCTGCTTCGTCGTAATCTTTTAACACCTGATAACAATGCTGATAATCTACGCTTGGTGCGATCAGATATAATTTATCCCAGGTTACATACTTCATTATCATCGTTAACAGCAACTGGGTTTACCACTTCCGGAAGGTCCAATGATAATCATTCTAATTGAGTTTGGTAACATCGGATGATGTTTTACTGGTTGCTGTTTCTTCAACGCGGAGAAATCGATCACTTCCATTTGTTGATATAACATAAATATAATTATGGATCTATATTGTGTGAAATGTAGAGCGCGTACACCGACGTTTGACCCAACGACTGTTACCACGAGCAATAACAGAAGTGCGGTCACCGGCGAGTGTGAAATATGCGGTACAAAAAAATATCGATTTGTGAAAAATCCTTTGAAGGAAAATCCTTTAAAAAAAAAGCGGAGGAGATATCGTATCTAAGTTAGCTAAACTTCCAGGGTTACCATGGTCAAAATATCCAGGTGAAAAACACCTTCCCGGTTATAGTTATTGCGGACCGGGAACACGACTAGATATAAGACTTGATAGCGTTGATAATCCTAATCCGGGGGAAAATCCTATAAACGCTATCGATTAAGCGTGTCGTGTACATGATATAGCTTACCGTAGTGGTGATCTACAACAGCGTCATCTCGCAGATGTAGCGTTGATTCACGCGTTGAATGCTATTCCAGATAAATCGTTGAAAGAAAAATTAGCATCGGCGTTGATAAAATCCGCCATGAAAGGCAAATTAATATTTAGTGCGGGTAATTAATAACAACATGGAATCTATTTACTATTCTCCGAGAGGATACTGGAGAGGTAAGGCAGCAATAAGTAAACTCGCTAGCGCTGCAGCGGTGAAAAAAAACTACAGCGGCGGATTGGTTATCCAAACAGGCGATATGGCAAATTTATCTACCAGCGCCTAAACAAATTAACTACTCGCATTTTGATGTGACAGTTCCTAATGAAGTTCATCAAGCTGATATATTATTTCTGCCGCATGATCGCGGTTACAAATACGCGTTAACCGTAGCTGATATTGCGAGTCGATACAAACAAGCAGAACCTCTGAAGACAAAATCATCAACTGAAGTAGCTTCTGCATTTGAAAAGATTTATCGACGAGGTCCTCTGCGTTGGCCAAATCTATTACAAGTTGATCCTGGCAAGGAATTTCAAGGTGTTGTTTTAACAACGATGAAACATCATAATGTCACAATACGACGAGGACACACTGCGTTACATCGCGATCAGGCAATTGCTGAACGATTTAATCGGACGCTTGCTGAGCGGTTATTTGGATATCAATACGCGAAAGAATTCATCCAGAATAAACGATCCCGTGAATGGGTTAAGAGATTACCAGGTGTAGTTACCGCAATCAATAATGAGATTACTAGAACAATTAACATGAAACCTAACAACGCTATTAAAAAGAAGTATATACCCGTACAACCACAAAAAGATTTTTCAAAAGAACCATTTCTTGGTAGTAATGTAACTGTAAGGTACTTATACGAACCAGGAGAGCTTGAGGGTGGTAAAAAAAGAGCTACTGATCCTATTTGGAGCGTCACTACGCATAAGATATCTAGTATAACACGATCAACTGGTGGAAACGCTAGCGTTTCTAGACCAGCAATCTATAAACTGGATTCAATTGCTCCTCAGCCAGGATTTACTCGACAACAACTACAGGTAATTCCCGAGGATACTCAATTACCACCGCGTGGTCTTAACTAGCACACAATGTGCCGGCACCCCGGCGTCTGTTGCACTCAAGACAAGTCAGCATAACGTTATCGTTGGTGTGACCAATGCTGCTATTCTTTCTGTCTACGGTAAATTGGCGAGGATCTTTATTCGACCAACTCCAACGCATTATACAATTGCAACTCGCGCAGTGATTATTCTGTTGTCGCTTCAGCGTAATTATTAATTCAGCATCAATGTCAAATTTTCTATTATTTTTTTTATCCTGTTGTTTATAACCAGATAGTTTTTTTCTGATTATATCCTTGATGATATCATCGGCGCTGATAATATCACTTATTGTAGTGTCATTATCGTCACTGACTTCGTCAACAACAATTCTTCGGAGTTGATCTATTCTTCGTACTCTGGATACTGCGAGATAAACTAAATTCGACCACTCAATACGATTATCTACTATCCAAACAATTGTGTCTGTGATAGTTAATCCCTGTGAAGAGTGTATTGTCATTGCGTAACCTAACTTCCACGGGGATTTATCAGCACGCAATGCATCTTCGACGACGCTGATATCAACCAGCACAATATCATTTAATACTAAATTCTGCTTTTCACGTTGTCCAGGAATGTCAACGTCGATATTTTGTCGCCGTGTATCCGAAGGTCTATAACAGAGCGGTACTGGAATTGTTGCAAATTTACACTTATGCAATTCAAATAATTTCATCTGAAGTTTATCTCTGACTATTTTTCTACTTGCTACTATCAAATCATTCGGTCTCCACAACTCCCAAAAATCATTCATGGGAGTTTCTGAAATTATTTCACGCATTATTTCACATTGGATTCTATCCGGTTGTAATCTGATTAGTTGTTTAAACTCACGTAATACTTCATCTAGAGCTCTAAAGTCATCATTCATCTCTTCGTAATGATCAACGTGTTCTTTGAGCCAGTCATGAGGAGGTTCACCGAAGAATGGTGATGGTTGTCCGTGATCGCCGCACATAATAATTTTTGTATTTTTCGTTGACAGCCATTCTAGAAACATTTTTAATATATGTAATGGTACCATACAAATTTCATCCCAGATTATCACCGGTGGAATATATTTATTTCCCATTTGCTCAGGGGTCCACTTATCACCGCTCCATCGGAAGAATCTGTGATAAGTACAAACATGTTTTACACCTCGTTTTCTCATATCTCTGGCAAGTTGATTAGTTGGTGTTAACACAATCATGTTAATTTTATTGTTGTATAAATTAATCACTCGTTGGGATTTTCCTGCTCCTCCACAGCCGTTCAAATAAATAGTTTTATATCGTGTAACAGGATCTGATATCGGTGGTGCATTAGAAAATTCTGAACACTGGTTGCTTTTCAAGTATTTATCGTCGTTGGTAACATCTGCAGATTTACAATACTCATGTAGCGTCTCCTTTTTAAATCTCTAACATCCCCACGCTTCCTCCGGGGATGTGAATTCAGCCACTGCTGATCTGTATTTGTTGTGGATATACATCGAATCAGTAGCTACTCTAACCGCGGTATTAGGAAATCTATTTATCATCGAAAATAGATTAATAGTAGAATAACTGAGCAAAGATGATCTTAAATGTGTGTATTGGGGACTATATCCATCACAGTAGGTAACAACTGTACCTAATTTAGTCCCATTGGATAGAAAAGCATCTTTACGAGTTACAAGGTTTCCTTGTTTCGTTAAATCCGCTATGATAAACTCGTATTCAGCTTCGTCTATGATCAACCGCGAAGAGTATTTTGCATTGTCGTATCTTCCACCTTGAGGAAATTTACCGATTATTTTTCGTCCAAAATCCTTTGCTTGTCCATTTTCAATTTCAAATAACTTCCTAGACAAATCCATGATTTGTTGTTCATTGAAATCTGGAAACTGTTTTCGTTGTTCGCGCATTATTTCATCTAAATATGGTTTTGGTAGCCAAACTTCTTTCTGAGCTCGATAGCATATAATTGCTTCGCTGATAATCAACGATATCAGGATACCACTATCAATCATATATCGTAGTAACACTATTGGCATTCAGTGTTTCACAGACATATGTCTACCAATCCAAACATAACTACACGGGTGTAATCCTGACGCTAATTCAAATGATACCACACAAGCGAATCCGGTTAAGTCAAAATCAGGCAATGGGCCATTTACCGAAACACGAGTCATTTCATGTGTGGGGTGTCCAAATCGTTTAAAGTACTTAGCGGCTTCTCCATATCCGAGAAAACTCCCTGGATAACACGCAGCTATATCAATTGAAATCATACCCTCGCGGTGGTATTTTGTATTCCACAGTCCTCCATGACCGAATTCAAGACAGCTTGATTTGACATCTTCGAGAAAATCACTTTGTGTTGGACGCCATGAGTTCTTTTCTCGTGCAAAATGAGCTACCACTGATGGAATCGTAAAACTATCCGTGAGTAGTTTTTCATGGAAATTATTCGAGTATTTTACAGCTATATTTTTCATCCTTGAGTGTAACCTTGAGTGCGATATAATTCTCCATTCGGTCTTACAAACTGATCAAATCCTGATTCGGAATCTTCAGCGCTGCGAAGTAGCCACACTGACACAGGATCATCTCTACACAACGCATGAATAACATCGAATAACCTCTCTTCGTGGAACACATCCTTACAACCCCCTCTGGAAAATCCCCCGGGGATATATCTCACGATTCGTTCTCGTGGAAATACCATTACTGCAGGTGTCCACGCGTGTTTGTTATGATCAATAATTTCAATTGGAGCTCCTCGCGATTGATATTTCGGTTCGTATAATACTTCTCCGGTTATCGTCGCTACCGATATTGGAAATTTTAATGATGCTTCTAATTTAGCTATATCGGAAATCATTGCTCCGCGCTGTTTCACTGTCAGTTCCCATTCGGTTATTTTCTTACGTCGTTGTTCAGTTAGTTTATTTCCCCGGGATGCATTCGTGAAGTGTTCCATTACCCGTGTTGCTACACAATTGAGCCTTGACGAAGTTAACGGTGACGCCGTTTTCATAGGTGCTAGTTTTGCAATACTTGGTTTATCATTTAGCGGATATATTCCGTAAACAACTGCTGTTACAGGGTAAGATCTCTCGTAGTATGGTTTGTCAATTCCAGTTAGAATTCCTGGTTTGGAATCTCTACTCACAATGACAGTTTTTTATCCTTGATAATTGGTTCAAATTTATCTCTGATAATCCATTCACCTTCTACTTCGATAATGAATTTCATTCTGAAAAAGTACCGTTGTTGAAATCCTTTGGATTTCCAGCGAAGATGTGAGATTATCTCAGCTGCTCTTGTATCGTTCATGGTAGCATCGATTACGGGTACATTGACATCTTCATCAATAATTCGAAATGTCGACCACGCATGAGATGCTCCATCGCGCTTAAATTCATTAAAACAGTCGCTGATTTTACTCAATATGGTTTTGTCATCTATTATACTTTTTGGTTTATCAGAGAATTTATCGAGATTAAACCTAGTATTTTTCCAAGGCGTAATTTTCGATAATCTCTTGAATTCTTTCATATTATAATTAAAACAAGTATTTAAATAAAAAGTTTTTATATAATGAATCATTGCAAATGGCTCATGATTGGATCAGTAACCGCATGTAACAAATCATGCAGAAATGAGTTCTGTGGGTATCATATGCAAAGTGTGAGAAACGGTTCAAAAGGTCCTCTCCCGTGCCTGTATTGTGGGGTAGGTGTTAGAGGCAAATCGCAGTTATGTATTAGTTGCGGTGGTAAGCGTTATAGAGTTGAAGCGTTATTATGACAAAAAAAATATCAAAACTCCTGACGTTGTCAATGACGTTGCCAACGGCAAAATCATAAAAACTGCTCAGGACTACATAGAAAGATTTTCAAATGTTATAATTCAGCCAATTAACGAATTAGACAAATAAAGTATTATGTATATAAATGAACCAAGAATTTCAAGGACATCCAGTGATCACCAATTACGAAGCCTCTCGTGATGGTGTTGTCAGACACTGTAGACTCAAGAAGCCAATTGGTACTATGACTAATCTTGGATATTTGAGGTTTGGCATCGGAAAGAAAACTTATCTCAATCATCGTTTCGTCTTCGAGGTGTTTAATGGATTGATCAAGGATGGTTTTGTTATTGATCATATTGATGGCATTAAGACTCATAATTCTTTATCGAATCTTCAATCTATCTCTCAGAATGAATACACCAAACGAGGTGGGACTGGTAAACACTCGAAAAAAAATGCTAGACCTGTAAAGTCGTTTAATACGGCAAATAAAACGGAGATAGTTTTTCAGTCTATGAAAAGCGCCGGTAGATATTTTGATATTTGCACCTCCTCAGTACGACTTGTTGCAGAGAATATAACCAAGACGGCCTTTTCAAAGCGTTTTAAAAACAGCATTCAGTTTACTTATGTATAAGTCATAATCACGCATTTGTTCAAGGGGAATAACTCCCTTAGGTAACGCGCGTGTGATAAATCACCAATGACAGAGTTACCGCTGGTGAACGCGGAAGTAGGTTTTGATTGGCTGTTATAATTGTCATAAATATCAACGGAGTATAATCAATTTTGTCTTTTTTCGAGTATTAACAGAACTGTTTTATATGCACGTCGTATATAATTCTTTTTTTTAGGGTGTTTTTCAAGTATTATGTGTTAATTCAACGTTGTCAGTGATAATTATTAAACACAACAAGGAATAAAAAGCACACATCTCTTTATCTACCTTCGTTGTAATGAGTGGTTATATACAATTCCGTCTGTGTTATATTTGGGCTTTAGCTCGAAGTTCAAAGTGCAAACTCAAATCACACCGTCACACGTGGTGTGAATGTTATTATTGACATTCCAAATCGGGTTGGATTTTGTGGTTTGGTTTTTGCACTTGAATGTAGAATAGCCCGTCATCCATTGTCATTGTACATACCATTATCATTCATTGTCATTTTACATACCATTATCATTCATTGGTCACCCTATAATCTATTGTTGTGCCGTCGTCATTCATTGCCATTGAATCAATTCATTGTATTATACCATAATCGCCTATAATCTATTGTTGTGCTGTCGTCATCCATTGCATCTGTATATACCATAATCGCCTATAATCTATTGTTGTGCTGTCGTCATCCATTGCATCTGTATATACCATAATCGTTATAATTGTTGTGTACTGTCCGTGTGTGTGTCCACGCACTAAACGTATCCTCTTGTAGGCCAAACCCGCTATCCGCGAGTTAGACTCTACTCGTGGGGAATACGTTTCGTGATTATATGTGTAACCGTTGGACGCCGCTTGATGTATATTTGTACACCAAGGGGGTTCAAAACGGTGATGTGTAATTGTGCGTCTTATGTATATATCAACCGCCGTTGAATGTGATGTCGTCATCCATTGTATATAACCATAATCGTTATAATCGCATTAAGCTTCTGGATATGCTAAGATGACCAACACCTTAGCGTGTCCAGAATTCATTTTGTGTGAAACTCAGAGTTTCCATCCTTTGGATTTTCACTCATCAATTGAAATTGCAATGAAAATCGAAGATTTTTAATTCAACAAATATACTTTTTCATATATATGAATTCTGAAAATATCAGATGTATTATTGTTGAAATTAATAAGCTCAAAGATCAAAATATTAAGCTATGTTCAGGGTTAGATTGTGATCAAATCATGACCGATTTTGACGATATTGAATTTGCACAAAACAGCGGCAAATATGTACTCGCTAAGCAGTATTCTTTAATTAAACGCGTACAAAAACTTATCCGTGAGAGTTTAGTTAATACCGAAGACGTTAATGTGTTTGTACCATTATGTAAGATCGTAGAACATATTAGACAACAATTAAGTTCTGAGTATGAACAAAGGAAACTTATGAATTGTAAAGTGAGACAGTTAAAAGCGTTAATCGAACAGGCTGATTCCCACGCGTAGAGAGCCTCCTTTGTTGTATAACCTAGTACAGGTAAAACGCATGCATACTACCTGTTTGTGAAATCCTTTAGATTTCCACTCTTTGAGTTTCCACGCGCACTCAACTAGAACAAAGTTTGTAAACCTGACCTGTTAGTGTGTATGACAACAAGGAAGTATAATTGTATTGTGTGATACCTGTTATAGTGTGTCAACAACAGGTAAGTATAAAAGTTCATGTAGTGGGTTGGTGGTAATTTTTAGTGATTTCGTTTTTTTTACTCGTGAAATTCTTTGATTTTCACTAAATAATTTTGCATGATTTTTTTAAGATTTTGCACGGATAAACATGAATGGGTGTATTGTATTATTTGATCACGGGTTAATCTCACAACCGTTATAACGTTCCGCTGAAGATTTAACATTTGATAATCAGTCAATAGAAACTTCTCCGGTGAAATCCTTTGATTTCCGTACAAGTATTTTTCGCCTAGGTTATCTATGACTATATCCACGTAGAATTCACTTGTTGTGTTGCCCCCTAATACCTCTCTGATAGCTTGTTCAAGGAGTTCTTTATCATGGATAGATACTAGCACGTGTTGATACATTATTGAACATGTTTTTAAAAATCTAAAGGATTTTTCATTTACGATTTTGAAGTCCTTTTTTGAATGGAAATTGCAAAGCAATTTTACAAAGCAATTTCCATTTCAGGAACTTTTCACATCTAGCGTTATTTGTAGTGTTTCCCCGCGAAGGCCAATTAGGTTAAATTCTTGGTCGGTTATTGAAAAATACATCTTGGACAGGAACGGATTAATGAGCTCAAGATAAGTCAAATTAGGTGGATTTTTTACTATAAGACTTCCGGGGGATACGTCAGGAGAGAACGTGTACATGATATATCCCTGGGTTGCTTTGTTTGATTTTGAAACGTCAATTGAGAAACTTCCTAAGATACCATCACAGATAACGTGTATTGCAATAACAGATGATATATCAACGTTGCCGGGAGATCTATGTTTGTTGTTGCGGTACACTGAATTCGTTGATGTTAGAATTTCCTTGGTAGGATTTATCTTAAACCATAACGCGTGAATCTGTGGGAAGAATTCATCAATGAGTTTTTTTCAATGATGCTTTTAACTCTGATACATTATACCCAGGAAATTTCATAAATACTAAATTATCATTGGTGCGTGAAAACACTTTTAGGAACTTTTCTTTGTTTGGTGACTTATCTTCGTATACAAACGAGAGTAATCTATCATTGAGGAAGTTCATATCGGCGATAATTTGATTTAATTGTTGTTGTTGTTGTTTGATTGTATCACGCTGAGTTGTTAAATCTAGCAACAGAGATCGTTGTAGATAATCTCTCAATTGTCCCAATTTCATCTGGAACATTTGTGTCATTGAGTTGAAGATCCCAGTAAGAGATTTCTCTGTGATTACAAATACACCTTGATCACCAAGAGCAAATCTCCATATTATTTTATCGTTTTCGTTGTATTCGTATTTGCTAAGTGCATCAGTTTCTGTTCCATCGTAGACGTTGTATGAGTATTTACCGTAAATATCTTGAGGTCGTAGAAAACTAATGTCGAAGTTGTAGTTGAATTTGGGATCTATCGCTGGTAAATCATCAGTGAAAAAGTCGGATTTGTTAGGTTCTGACAATTGGTAATGAACCGCGGGAAGATTATCCAGCCAACCTTGACGAATCCGTGGGAAGAATTCGTCGATGGTGTCACTGAATTTTTTACGCATTGCTGGGACGTTATATCCTGGAAACTTAAACGTGAGAGTTTCTCCGAAGCTGATTTGATTATCCGTTAGAAATTTATTAAGTAGTGGTTCAGATAATTCATTACGGACATGCCTAATATTTAAAGCATTATTAAATTCCATAACGGCGATAAGTTTATTACACACTTCTATATATTTGATGGCATCATGATGACGTGGTGGAATTTCATTTATTGCGTTTATTACATGACCTAGAAATCGATTGAAATCATTATTCATTAATCTATACATATTTCCAATAACGCTAGAATCTATCATAGAAGGACTTATTACTGCTGAATTATCAATAAATGTTAACTTAGGTATATTATCAATATCATTACGACTAAAACCATGATAATCTTCTTTCGTGGATACAAAGTCGGATTTCAACGGCTCACGTGGTAGATCTTTTATGTCAACGGTGCCTGGAATAAACTCGGGATACCCCAATAAAGTTCTTATTGAGCTGTTGTATATATCCACGGTGTAGTCAGGTGAGTTAACTTCGATGACCGTTGACAACAGCGGCTCATGTCCTTTTATCTCAATTGGGTATTTATCAGGTTCATCTTTGATGTCAATTTTATTTGGTCCTGTAATTGCCTGGATTGATTCTATGATTGCGTCATTGATATCTTCGATATCGTATGCGCCAGTTGGCAGATGTATTGTGTGTGTGATTGGTTCTGTTTTTGTCCATCAGGGTTAGTTTTTCTATACGTGAATGTAAAACTGTTATTGGGTGGTTTACCATTGAATGGCGCTGATCTGACATTAGGCCAACTGTAGTAGCATCTTAATTGTGTTAACGCGATTGCAGATACTGCCAACGGAGGATTAAATTCAACGCTGAATTTTGGTGTTTTCGTTACCACCGAGATCAACTTTGTTTTTTTCGTGGCGGTGTTTGTTGCTATTCGTTGAAGGATTTCTTGCGACGATGACATTATTATTATTGTTTTTCAACTTTGAAATCGTTGAATCATATAACCGTACCATCTTAGAGAACTCTTCATCGGATATTATTTGATCATCAATCGATGACGAGATCAGCATTGATAATTCCGAATAAGCGTTTGACGCAGTAATAAGTTTAACAGCGTAATCGTGTAATTTTTTGTTGAGAACACGATGATATTTTTTTTGTTATCGTGGTAAATATTCGAGTGATTGTTGCAACCGCGGAAATACAAATTGGTACAACAACTGGAGCTATCATTACCACCGAAGATAGTATTATTCCAGCGCCGGCAATTACACCTGACACCGAGTAAACAGTTACATCTAACACGGTGATTCTGCGCTGGTATTTTTTCTTTTTATTGCTATACTCGGCGATTAACGCTTCAAGTTTGTTTTGAAATTCTTTAACGGTGTTATAACGATATTCAAATGCTGTTGGTGCCAATGACATCGCTGATGACAATAACTTTGTTATCGTTGTTGACATTTTATCTATTAACGACGTCAACAATTCTTTGATGGAAAATCCAAAGGATTTCAATCAAAGATTTTCCCCTTTCAATTGAAACTTTGAAAATCTCATAGAGATTTTTCAGTTTAACTGTTTACTTAAATCAGCTACAAATTCAACATACCATGTCATTAAAACCCTAGCTAGATTATTATCAGTGGATATAATCGTGAATTGTTCAATCGTATCCTTGTCGATAATTGTTGATATCGTATTATTGACTCCAGATGAACTCGATGATGATATATTAAACAACGTTGGTGTCACTAACGTTAATCGATAAATTCCCTTTACTGCTGCAGTAATATGCAAAATATTATTTGTAGGTGTCCACGTATATGATCCGTGTTGAATCGTGTATACTACGTTGATAGTTTTATCATGAAGAATTTTTGTTGTTTCAACTATTGCTATCATCCTTGTTGCATCCAATATGATGTTATTGGTGGTCGTTTTAAGATCATCGATGGATTTATTAATATCAGGAAGTTTTATATCGAGTTTATCAAAATGTAGATCCGAGAAATTTATCAACGATATTTCTTCGGAATGTATTAAAGGATTTTACATGTTCTTCATATTTGGTTTGAAGTGTTGCTAGTTCTAACATAGAATCTTTTATCTCTGTAAGCTTCGGTGTAGTCACACGCGGAACACCAAAGAAATTATTTATGGGAGTTTCAATGGCATCAATGATATCCTGTTGGAGCTGATTAAACCTGGTTATATGATCGTTATAATCGTCACGTAGTTTTTTCATATCGCTGACGGAGTTACCAGCAGTGACTTTAATGTCATCGATGGTTTTTTGTAATTGTGTGTTAGCGCTTATTTGATCATGTATTTTTTTAAATTCATCTAAGTTTGCTATCGCGGAGATAGCTTTGTTGATTATTTTTTTTACCTGTGAGATAGTAACCGATTCAGAAACACGTGGTACTGATCTTCCAAAAATATCTGACATTGTTGTTATATTAAATTTATCTCTTAAATTATGATGATTTCATCATTGTGTATTCATGGATGGCTTTATGAGGTAATTTAGGATTTGCCGAGATAACCATTAACGCGTTAAGAGTTTCTTGTCCACATATCGGAGGATCTGTTAATGTCTGCGTGGGCAACGTTGAATACCAAATTGGGATTGATTGAGTCGTAAACGATTTCGAAGAAATCATAGACACGTATTTGACAAATTCAATCGGAGGTGGTAATCCATACGAGTCAAAATAAATAATTGATGTTGGAGTTCCAGGTCCAGTGTTATCATCAAGATTAATTATTCCAGTTTCTGGTATTTGTGGTTTTGCTGGTAATTGATCTTTCATGAATACACCTCTGAAATGCTTTATTGGGAGTTTTTTTACTTCGTCGAGTAAATCAAAATTTGACATGGGTAAAAATCCTTTGGATTTTCCTGGTGAAATTTCATTGAAATTCTTTGAATTTCCATTCACTAACTGGTTTTGTAGTATCTTGTGAATCGACTTCCTGGTAGTCTGAATCCGCTTCCCTTTTTTTTCTCGTTGATTTTCCCTTTAGACCTTTACCCATTATTTTATTGACAACACAAGAAGCAAGTGCACCGGCTGCACCAGTTCCTAACGCTCCAAGAAGTACCGGAGCCGCTGATGCAATCAACCCTGGAATTGCAGCCAACAATGGGAAAAATCCTCCAATTTTTATCATATTTGCTATAGCAGCTGCAGATAAGGTAATCTGAACTCCCTTTTCTTCTTTAAAAGCGCTATTGAAATGATTAACCTGAGTTTTCGTCAACGATAGTTTATTTGATCCGCCGGTCATTTGATTATGTTTTAGCGTAATCGTAGTTCCACATTTTTTAGTTGAACTCGATTGAAGTTTTTTTATTTGACCGGGTGTTAATGTGACATTAATAGTGTTATACGACATTTTATATAACACCGATTGATTCAATTACATGTCTTTGAAATCCTATGGATTTTCATGAAAAAAATTCTCGAAGTGAAAGTGAAATTCTAAAAGAATTTTCAAAGAATTTCCAATTACATGTTATCCACTGGTGCATCAATGACTCTCATTTTTCCACCATCGCCTTCAAGTATCATATTTTTATCACTGAGAAGAACAGCAACTGCTCTAAACCCTACAAGAGCATCACCGATACGAGCTTGAAATTTTACATCAACGGTAGAGTGTTTAGATAGATCAAGATGCTGCAACGAAAAGTAATAAATCGGATATAATTCTTTAAAATCCACCTGTGATATTTGAAGTCCAGTATCGATGTTTGATCACGACCCATAAATGACCACAATCGATGATAAACTCGTCCTATTTGATTATTATCGTAGTCGATGATAAGATTTTCTGCGGGTTCTTGTTGATTACTTATTCGCAATGATACTTCACTGACATCACATTTGTCAAATATCATATGAGATCGCAATTGTTGACTATCATTTGCAACACCGGCTATTTTTTGAGTTCTATTCAAGTTCTGCAATACAACAAAAACATGTCTTGGTGCGGAAACATTTTTCGTCAGCACAAGTTGCCAAGTAAAAACTCCAGTACCTGTACCGGATGTAGTAGCCATTGTAACATCACACCAACTCATCAATGATTTTCCTCCTTGGTCCATAAACGACAACAATTGAGTCTCAACGGTCAACGATGGGGTCATAACTGGCATCCACAACGCTAATTTTGTCAATGCTACAGTACCATCTCGTACAGGATCAGGACCATGCCAAAGAGCATAATCGTCAGTTGATCTTCGTGTGAGAATTACAGTATGACTAGCACCAAATATTACTCGGCGGACGTCTCGGCAAAATTCAAATATATGCGACAACGGAATAGTACACGAAAATCTACCATTGGCGTCGATGTTCTTTTTTCGTGCTGCAAATCCTGCGTTGTAATTAGGATTATCACCCACAATAACAGGTTCACTTTTAGAACCGTCAGCGAAGGCAGAATTATCAAGCTTATTTGGGGTTCTTATCGTAAATTGACGATGATCAGCGCTATTGGTAGTATCCTTCGCAAACATCATTGAATGACCCGCAGATTTAATAAAATCATCAGAGTATCTAGCTAAACCTGCAACTGTGGTTGCGAGATCAACATCGTTATCGATGGATTCAATTCTAGTAGAATTAATTACATACTGAGCGTTGTTGAATAACGCCATTATGCCATTGTTGACAAATCCTATTGGGATATTTTCAAGATGATCACCAGCTGCAAATAGAGTACCATCATGTTTCCGCAGTTGTCCTTCTACTTCGATGAATGCTTCACACGGCAAGAAGTATTTAGATGTGTCATCGAATCTAAGTTCAATTCGTGATCTTGCGTTTGGATCCTGAGCTTGATATGAAAAATACTGATAATCGCGTATACAATTGTTTCTTGCTACGGGATCATTTACTTTAAAAGCATCATCAATTTCGTCTTGAAACATTTTATATTAACTTAGTTAATCTAAATGTTTAACCGCGCCAACCCAGAGCCAGCAATTGCTCTTAACCTCGCCGTTGCAAGTTTATTAATCGAGTTACCTATTTTAGTTGACATTTGTTCCGTAGACTGTAGTTGAAACTTTCTTTGTGAAATTCCATTTTTCTTTGAAAATCCTTTGGATTTTCCACCTCTCGCCAACGACATAGGTTTTTCTTTTGCATCCCCCAACATATCAAATGCCTTGTTACCAATAACTGTACCAGTTCGTTCACCCAAAACCCCAATAGCTTTTGACGCTATTTCTTTACCAACCGGTAACAACTTTGGAGCAATTCTAGTAAATAATCCAGTGACAATATCACCAAGTCCATTTCCATACGTAAGTTTGTAAACCGGCAATCTTGAGTTTACAACGTAAACAGGTCTTGCTCTGTTCATACTACGATGTACTATCATTTTATTTAAATGCTATATATCTAATCGCTGTAATAATCATCGGTAAGTTCATCGATGAAACTACGATATAGTCCGATATCCATTACACGTCCTTGAAATAATCGCCGACAGATTTCAGTCGCTTCATTAATTATTTCCGGGGAATTATTTCCAGCTCGCTTCCCCCCAATAAGAACTTCTAACCGTGATATATAATCGAGGACACTTCTTGAACAAGGCATTAAACTACCACCGCGATATCCCTCGCCGGATTTTTCTTCTTCAGGTTCTTCTCGTTGAACATCAAAAGGGTCAATAACAGGTTCTTCTTGTTTTCGTTGTCGTCCTAGTTTTTTTGGAGTTGATTTTACACGTGCTCGTTCTTCTGCTCGTTCTTGTTTCTTTCTTTCTCGTTCTTCTTTCTCTCGTTGTTTTTGTTCGGTTGCTAGTCGTTGTTGTTCAGTTACTAATAAACCCCTTTTTTGTTGATTTTCGTAATATTCTCGTTCAACAGCAGTTACATACGCCTGATATATGGGATCATCATTCTTGGCTTGTGGTAGTTTATTTTTAATTTTGTAAACTGCTTTAGCAAAATCACCTACGTTTTTTTATATAACCGTGTTGTCCAGGTTTTAAATAATTTTCTTTAGTGTAATATCCCTGCGCAGCAAACCCTACTAATTTAGTTATATCATATTTATCAAACGTCGCTAAGGTTTCCTCAGTAAATCTATCTCTGAGTTCTTGAACTTTAACATCATATGACTTTTTAGGTTTTACCTCTGGTTTTAATTCTTGTACCGCGGTTACAACTTCCTTAGTTGCCGTAGTTATAGGCTTAAATAATTCTTTAGTGTCAGTAGTAAAATCTTCTTTTGCTTGTTGACGCGCTTGAAGATTATCTCTGAAAGAATCTCTTACCGGGATAAATTTCGTAATCGCAGCCAACCGTTCTCGTGTTAATCTAGTTATTTTTGCTTCTCCGATGTTTGACATTTATATAAAAAATATATCGCTAATTCATCATCGTATCTATAGCTAATTAAGTTAGCGTATAGCAGCACATAGGGTAAACGCCAAATATATGGCGTCCTTTTTTTTGCCAAATCGACCCTTCTAGTTAATATTTATTAGAATGGTCTATTTGACAAATTGAGACTTCCTAGTAAATATTAACTAGAAGAGTCAATTTGACAAATTGAGGATTCCTAGTAAATATTTAATAGAAGGAAGCCTCAATTTGTCAAATAGACCATTCTAATAAATATTAACTAGAAGGAAGCCTCGTTGACGCCTAAAACTTTGGTCTGTTCAGCTTCTCTGCTGCTGTTAATGATCTTATTCATGAAAACATTTCTCTGATACTCGCTAAATGGAAACTATAAACAACTATCTTGACATATAATAATGACCCAGACGGCTATGGTAGACATATCGCTCCGTTCAACGTAACTATATTCTCGGTGATAGCATTGAATTTATTATGTGATGTTATCTATCAAATAAATCTCGAGCGATCAAATCAAGCTCATCAAGGATATATTTTATAATCATTTGCACCAACAGCTCCTCCAGGTTTCTAATCATTGAACATCCAACTAACCCAGTCTATATGCGATGTCATAATGATTTGTTAATGAGAATTAATTTTAAACTCAATGACCAGTCCAAAATCTAATTGATCTACGAGGTGAGGTTTTACAAATTAGTCTGTTTGTGAAGTCGTGAAAATTCTTCGAATTTCGACAATGATTTTCATCTTAAGACTTTCATCGTAGCAACTTTTATCGTAAAAATTATTGTTATCCTGAATTATTAGTGTAACGAATTGAGATAAAGTTTGCCTGACATAAAACCAACCAATGAAAATTAATGGAAAAACCCATTAAGGGTAACTATTTCATAAGCCGTACATATAAACGTACGAGCTATCTCCCTTTGGTGTTCTCAAATATATGCAAATTGAATACTGTTTTTAAATTTTTAGAAAAAGCCGATCGGGTTATATTCTCTGCAACATATCGTACTGAGGGCATACAAATATAGAAATACCTACCAACTTCGGCTATTGATTTAAATGTTTTTCTTCGTTAGTTTCTGTATTAAATGATTTTATTGGCCTCGCAATTTTCGAGTTTTACCAGTCTCACCTCGATTGGTGTTTTCACTCTGAGAAAAAGCTTGTAGATTCGATAAAGAATTATCGGTTTTAATATTATTTATGTGATCAATAATAAGACCATTCTTGATGAATCCATGAAAACACTCATACACGAAACAATGATTATATTAGTTCATTCTCCCAACAACAAACCTCAAATACCCCCGATTACTCAGAATACCAACTGGATTCTTCAGTCTGCGGTTTCTGACAATACCATCGCAAGACGATTCATAATTGGTAATCACGGGATGTGGCTGGAATTTTTGGTCCATTCATATATAATATTATTTATCTAATTCATTGTTTGGTTTAATTATTACATTATTTGGAAATCTTTTAATATAGTCTTGAGGTATTCTTATGATTTTGTCATTGTCATTGATGGAATTCTTAATTCGTTTATCATAATAACGCTTCTACTCTCTGTATCGCTTACCACCGCAATTCAGACATAATTGCGATTTTCCTCTCACATCTACCCACATCGTATGCAAGAGAGTGGTCCAAAACTTCCGTTACAAAAACTTTGCATATGATATCCACAGAATTCCTTTCTGCATGATTTGCTACATGCGGTTACTAATCTTATCATAAGCCATTTGCAATGGTACATTATGTAATAAATTCTTTATTTAAATACTTGTTTTAATTATAATAATTGAGGAGACCGAGAGATTATCGAAAATGAAGCCTTGGAAAAATATTAAATTCAATCTTGATAGAGTCTCCGTAGATGTATCAAAGGGTCTAATAAGTGATAGAAGCATGATAGGTAAAATCCGCGCTTGTTTTAATGAATTCAAGCATGATGGAGCATCTCACTATTGGTCAACATTTCGAATTGATGGTAGTGTTGATGCTACCATGAACGATGAAAGAGCAGCACTTATAATCTCACATCTTAACAAGAAAAAATATTTCTTTAGAGTGAAATCCATTATCCGCTCCGAAACGGGGAATTGGATTATTCGAGATAAATTCGAACCAATCTTGAAAGATAAAAGAACTATCAATTTGAATCATGATTCCAAACCAGGATTACTGACTGGGATTGACACACTGTACTATGAAAGATCTTATCCTGTATAAACAGTTGTTTACGGGGTATATTCGTTAAATGATAAACCGAGTATTGAAAAATTAAAACCCATGAAATATTCGTCAAGAATAAATTGTGTAGCAGAACGAGCATTTTACAAATGCTTTGCGTGGAAACAAATTGACGGATCTACGACCCCAAAAAAAAATAAATGAATGCGAATTAACAGTTAGTAAGAACGGAGCATGAATTCAAGATATAACCAAATTAAAAACATCATTAAGATTTCCAATTACCATAATGACGATAACAGGAGAAATATTACACAAAACAAAGTATAAATCAAAAGGAGCTCCAATCAAAATTATTGACCATAACGAACACGCGTGGACACCTGCGGTAACAATATTTCCACGGGATAGAACAATAAAATTATTACACGGGAAATTTATTTGATTTTATTTATCAGTTAAGTAAAAACGATCCTGTGTCAGTGTGGTTACTTCACAGTTTTGAAGACGAAGAGGCTAAATTCGATCCATTTGTAAGACCAAACGGCAAATTATACCGTACTGAAGCCCTCCACAACGAGATGAAAAAACTAGCCAGTGGGTTTTCAACAGAAGATAACGAATAATTATTAACAAATTATTTTACAATTCCGTCGGTTGGAGCTCATTTTGCGAGAAAGAAAAACATGTGGAAACCAACAAGAGCTGAATTTCTATCTGAAATCAAATCAAGCTGAGTGGATTATAACCATGGTGGATTATGGAATACAAAATACACCTCTGAAAGCATTATTTCAGTTGATATGGTTGCGTGTAATCCAGGGAGTTTTCTCGGGTACGGAGAATGTGCTAAGTATTTTAAACGATTTGGACATCCCAAACATGAAATGACCCGTGTTGCTATTAATGGACATCTACCCGATTTTGATTTAACCGGATTCGCTTTTATGGTATCATTTGAATTGGCTACAGGACTTCATCCGTGTTGTTATGCTTGGATTGGTAGACACATCTCTGAAAAACACTGGATGCCAATAGTGTTATTGCGGTATATGATTGATTATAAAATGCTGATATCGCTGATTGTTAGTGAAGCGATTATATCATATCGAGCGCAGACTGAGGTCTGGTTACCACAACCTGATAGCGATTTAATTATTTCGTGGAAACGCTAGCGTTTTTAAATCAAACATGATTGTGCTAACACCGACCCAGAGACTTGCAAGAGGAATGAAACAACGAGGAATTAATGTTTGTACTTATCACAGTTTCTTTCGATGAATTATTTCGTGGAAACGCTAGCGTTTTTAAATCAAACATGATTGTGCTAACACCGTCCCATAGGCTTGCAAGAAAAATGAAACAACGAGGAATTAATGTTTGTATTTATCACAGTGTCTTTCGAGGGAAAGGCGACGAATGGACTCCTGATCGAATGGGTGAAAAATATATTCCTGAAGTCATTATTTGGGATGAAATATGCACGTCATCGTTAGATGTATTACAAAGATTTCTTGATTGGTTATTGCTAGCGAATACAAAAGTGATAATGTGTGGCGATCATGGTCAACCACCACCATTTGTCGGTTTGTCTCCACATGATTGTTTGAAGAATTTTGTAGATTATTATGAAGAAATTAATACTGATCAACGAGCACTTGATGAACAATTACGCCAGTTCAAAAACCTAATTAGATTACAGCCGGATAAAATCCAATGTGAAATAGCACGTGAAATGATTTCGGAAACGAAATTAAATAATTTCTGTGAAGCGTGGAGACCAAACCATTTGATAGTGGCAAGTAGAAAAATAGTCAGAGATACACTTCAGATGAAGTTGTTTGAATTACATAAAGAAAATTTTGCAACGCTTCCAACGCCGTTGTGTTATAGACCCAAGGATACACGAAAAGAAAATATCGAAGTTGATATTCCCGGGTTGACAGAGAAGCAAATTCTAGTATTAAATGATATTGTGCTGATTGATATCAATGTCGTCGAAGGTGCATTACGCGCAAGATAAATCCCCTTGGACGCTAGGTTACGCAGCGACGATACATTCTTCACAAGGATTAACTATATCCGATACAATTGTTTGGATCATAGATAATCACATCGAGTGGTCGAATTTAGTTTATCTTGCAGTGTCCAGAGTACGAAGAATAAATCAACTTCGAAGAGTTGTTTTAGATTATAATGACACTACAATAAGTGATATTGTCAGCGATGATATAATCAGAAAAAACTCTCTGGTTATAAACAACAGGATTAAAAAAATAATAGAGAATTTGATATTGACGCCATATTAATAATTACACTGAAACAACAACAGAATAATCACTGCGAGAGTTGTAATTGTATAATGAATTGGTGTTGGTCGGATAAAGATTCTCGCTAATTTACCGTATATATATATATATATATATATATATATATATATATATATATATATATATATATATATATATATATATATATATATATATATATATATGTATATACATATATATATATATGTATATACATATATATATATATGTATATATATATATATATTTATATTTATATATATATGTATATGTATGTATATATATATATATATATATATATATATATATATATATATATATATATATATATATATATATATATATATATATATATACCCTAGGCAGATGCAGTAATTGAAAAAATATTATTTCGAGGTGTCGAGGTGAAAGATCATTGTTTTATCGAGTACACTGAATTAATATTTAGGTTATCCTGTATTTTAATATTATCAAGCCTTTCAGCGATAGCAGGAAACTCACTAATAATATCATTCTGTGTTTGTTGAATCTTGTCAATGCTCGTCTTGATATCAAAATGTTTCATACCAACATTTATCGGTTTTCCAAAGAAATTATCCACGATTTCATTTCTACGGAGATTTACCAAAAACCACGTTTACATGAGCATGTTAAATCAAGATGTTTCAACGAAAATAATAAATGGGATATAGATTTTCAAAATCTAGTTGTGATATTTGCAGATCGGTATCTATATTCGGACCACGTCCCATAAATGTGATCAACCGATGATATGCACTTGCTATTTCGTCTGTATATGACCTGTTGTTATTGTTAGCTATGATAGTAATGATTTACCAACTGAAGCCATAAATTACAATAACGTATCCTCCTCAGTGATTGATGGAGTCATTACTGGCATCCACAATGAGATTTGTGTTATCTTTACTTTACCATCAGCAACACCAATACCATGCCAGATTGTATCATTATCATCACCTTTTCTTACAAGCACTACTGCAAGTTTAGCTCTGAAAAAAATCCTTTCCAATATGTCTGCAAAATCCGAAAATATGAGACAGTGGAATTGTACATGTAAAACTTCTGCGTGGTGCTTTCAACATTGCTGCACGTGTTCAAATTCCTATTTTGTAAGTAGAACGAACACCATTTATAATATCAAAATCAGAAGCTGGTCTAGCTGCATGTTCAAAATCATCTGGTTCTACAACTGCAGTATTTTACGCTGTCCGTAATTTAACACAACGAACACGATTAGCAATATCAGTAATAACATTTTAAAAACATCATTGATGGACCGTTTGATTTTATATGATCATCAGAATATCTCGCTAAACCCAATATTGTCCTGGCAACGTCAACATCCCTCTGAACATAATTAATCTCTTTTCAATCAATCATGCATATAGCGCTACTAAACAAAGCCATAATCACATTATTAATAAAACCAACTCGCAATTGTTCAGCATATGTCGTATTATCCTCCACATTTTTTACAAGTTCTCCTTCTACTTCAATAAATGCGTCAGAGGGTAAGATCTACTTGCACCCTGAACACGTAGTTCAAGTCTACCTCGTTGATTTGGTTGTATTGCGGTATAAGAATAAAACTGGTGGTGGTTATCCATGATCGCCACACATTATCACGTACGGATTCATCCTTTAGAAGCGGTGAGTCCAAAGCAAATGATGTGCAAGGTATTCTTTTGAACATTTATTATATGTTTTTCGATCTAGATTGAGATCTCGCTGACCTTGTCTAACCACTTCCGGCTATGAAATTTGCAATAATATTTCTTCGTACTTCATCAGATATTTGATTCATCAAAGCTGCTAGGGTTTGATCCGCCGCTTGGTTTTTTTATTTTATTGACAATCGCGGCCATAATTTCAGTAGATGCCAGTTTCACTGGCTGCGGTTTTCTTTGTACTAATCCTACTAGCCTATCCTTAGCAGCAGTGAAGGCCTGACTGGCAATATCACCAATAACATTACTAACCTTCATCGATGATTGGATTGTGATTGGTTCTATTTTCGGAGCAATGTTTGGAAATAACATTTGAATAGCATTACCAAGATCACCACCATAAATTGCTTTATAGACTGGTAATTGTGAATTTGTTACTCTGACCATTACAGGTCCAGGGTGTCGTTGATATATGATAACTTATTTGTTATCGTTATATTTAATCAGACATTTAGTCACTAGTAACAATTAGTTGCTCTGGTAACCATCAACAAATTCGTCGATAAATTCCCGGTATACGTCTATATCCATGATAACGCCTTAAAATAATCGTCGACAAATATCAGCGGCTTGATTAATTATTTCTGGGGGAGTTAAGTCTAGCCCGCACTCCTCCTATCAGAACATCTAATCGTCCTATGTCGGAAAGAATATTATTAGGACAGATAACAAGACGACTTCCTTAAGGACCGCTTGGAGAAAAACCACTACCAGTAACACCAGATGCATTATAAAAATTCTTCTGAAGATTATTGCTTGGACGTATTTTTTATTGATTCTTCTTTCTCCATTTTTATTTTGTTCTACTCTTTCAGAAATATAAAAAACCTAAATATCTTTACTAAATCACCCTTATTATGACATATTCTTTAGATTATCTTACGATATTCATCATCATATATATTCCCTTGATATTTTGGTAACACATCATGTTCTCAATTTCGATCATCTGCAGTAGATTCAGCAGTTGATATTGTGAGCTGGATTATTGCTAACCATTTTCATTGTAGTATATATATATATATATATATATATATATATATATATATATATATATATATATATATATATATATCTACCTATCTATCTATCTATCTATCTATCTATCTATCTATCTATCTATCTATCTATCTATCTATCTATCTATCTATCTATCTATCTATCTATCTATCTATCTATATCTATCTATCTATCTATCTATCTATCTATCTATCTATCTATCTATCTATCTATCTATCTATCTATCTATCTATCTATATATATATATATATATATATATATATATATATATATATATATATATATATATATATATATATATATATATATATATATATATATATATATATATATATATATATTAGGGTGCATCAAACGCCCCATATTTTTTTTTAACTTCAATGGATCATTTTGTCCCTTGTCTCGATTTTTTTATATGAAAAAAGAAAATTTATGGCAAAGTTTGGTGAAGTTTGAAGTACATTTAGGTGGTCTACCATTCAAATGAATTTTTTGTCAAAATATCGAAAACTTGCCATTTGGCGCATATTTCCAGTTTTTCCACTCATTTTAAACATGTCATTATGTTATATAATATTGCATGCAGAGTTGTATATAGATATTGCAATAGTACATGCTCATTTTGTATCTGATTATATTCAATAGTATGATACTAAATGTATACAACAGGTGTTAGAAGTATTTATTATATAACAAATTAACCATTCACTACATCTTTTAATATTTTTCAACTCATCGGAGACAATAGTTTCATCGCAATGAATTCAGACAGTATATGTTGTTTTCAACATTTTTCTAAATGATTTGTTCGATGTTTAAAATGTTAAATATAGTTAAATATATTCTACATTTAGCAATGTTTTAAAGTCAATGTTTGTTATTTGGTAGATTCTTCAGTTAGTCGCTATGTCCTTTGCGTTTTCGCAAGTTGGGATGTTCTTTACGTTCCTTCTCAACAACTTATAGCACGTTCTGGTAATGTTCTTTGCTCCTTGCTGATGCCAAAATATCTGAGCTGAGCTTAACACCTCTCTCAGCACAGTCATTGACAACGTTCAGCGATTGAAGGTTGCCGAGAGAAGCTTGGTATGCAGCAGAATTTGGCCAGTTCGCAACTTCTTCAGTCATGAACTCAGCGTTCAGCTGAAAAAGAGTGAATGTGTACCAGGAATCAATACTAGCAAAATCAGCAAGAGTTTTGGTCAGAGTAACAGTTGCTGGAAACTTTGGCTTGCCAAAGCCTGTTCCAAACCGGTTCTGTGGTGCCAAGAGGGCCGTTTCTGGTTTAACAGCCAACAGACTGTCTGCATGGGCTCGCCGTTCAGCATCAGGTACCTTACTGCTCCACAGAGCAAGAGGAATCATCTCTGCAGTCAGGTACCAGAGATGCAGTTTGAAGGCATGCAGTGCACTCTGAGAGACACCTTGTACTGCAATAAAGACTTGTACAACTGCAGGTCGTTCCACGGCACATCTACCGCTAAATTGCACGTCATCCACCAGCTGCTGTAGACTAGTGTTGCGAAGTTCACAAACGACCTCACCTTTGGAACTTGATGCAGTGTAGTAATAGTGTTACGTGGTAGTTGTTGAATTTGCAGCTCATACAGGCATATCTTAATCGAATAGATGAGTTTAGCCATCCATCTGGCTTTGTGTAAGGCTCCTGGTCGCTTAAAGGTGACAGGATGATCTTCAGTTTCTCCATCAAGGAACACTGTGCACAGCTCAGCAAATTCTTGATAATCATCTCGGCGTAGCGAAAGCTCTGATTTGGCAAGCTGGAGAACACTGGTTCGACATTTATCTACCATCTGAAGTGCCTCGTGGTTGAATGATGTCAAGTTCAATCGTGATAGCTGTTCATCATTGCTCTTAGATGGCACTGTCAACATTTGGAAGCTCTTAAGAAATCGTGTAAACAAGGTGACGTCTGGAGACTTGGATGCTCAATCTTCAGATCATCGAAAACATGAGACAGGATAATCTCACCAACATGGTGAAGACAGGCTGACCAAAGGAGAGCTCGTCCAAGCTGCTTTTGGACTGTCACACAGGCTGCAGTTACGTGACCTGTATTTGATGCTGTGGTATCGAATGTTATATTCACAACAGACTCGGTACATTGCCATGATTAGAGCAAAACCATTGTCAGATCAGCAATTATATCTCTAGACTTTCTGTCTGTTCCAGGTTGGTATGATGGGATTCCATGAAGCTTCAATTCTGTGGCATTTCCGACGACGACAGTGAGACGTTCTTCTGTGATATTCTGGCTTGACAGTGATAACATCAGCTTTGAGTCCCATTGCAGGGATACCAATTTTGGCAGGATCCATTGGTCCTTACAATTCTCTGCTATCAATCTTCCTATCTGATGCCTGGACTTGTCTGCGGTTGAGTATGATGTGGATATCTTTGAAGTATCACCACCTGCCTCTGCCACTAATGCCTCCGTGTATGCAGCTTGTTGCACTGGAGTCATCTTCAGACGTGTGGCTAGTTGAACAAGTTTGGGTCGTTGAATGATGTTATGAGGAATGAAAGCAGGTGTTCCGGTGCGAGCAGTTCGCTTGTGACTTCTCGAAGTTCTTGGTGTGATGGATGGACCAACAGCCAATGAGACAACTTCTCCATCACTAACAATATCCTCATCACTGCTGCTACTGTCGCTGTTATGGAGTATTTTAGGTGCAGTCATCGACATCACTTCAGGTGACTCTGCATTCTCTCGCACCGCCGTGCTTCCATGTTGTCCCTTTGTTCGTGACGCTGGACTTTGGCTGCAAGGACTTTTCCACGTGGTCCTAATGTTGCCAGACGGTCGTTCTTCATTGACTGCTGGAAAGCGACATCTTATAGATTTTTTATGAGTTGTTCTGCATTTGCAGGCCACAATGGGAATGTATGAGCTAGCATTTCTTCCATCTTTTTTAGCTTGTTCTTGTTTTAGCCTTGCGTTCTGTAATCATCGGAATATGGGCTTTCTCATAAAACACAGATACCTTTGACAGGACAATTTTAGCTGCTTCCTATCTGGTACAGTTTTCATGCGCCCCATCAGCTAGATGATGCATCAAACACCGCAAGACTTGCAGTCATGTAGGGCTTGTAGGCAGACGCGAACCAGTAATTGTTGAGTCTTCTGGCGTTATCTTGCTGCCAAGACCGAATATTGTCGATGACTGTCTTGTTGGAGGAGTTTTCTGGGACAGGGTAGCCGAACGAGGGGTTGATTGCAGACCTGGATCGGTACTCTCTTCACTGCCTTCCATTATTCAACTGGCGTCTGGCAACAACATGAATATAACAATAGTGATTAACACTTAACAGTCAACATGTGCTAAATCTAACAGCCCTGTAATGACTAAAAACAGTTTGCATATAACATTTGTAAAACAGGCTAAAGAATTGCAACAACATGAAATTATAATATAATAAGTTCAATAAAAATAAAAATGTTTAATACAAAATTAGATAAAATTGAAATATTTTGTAAAAACTCATTTTCAAAGATTGCAGACTTCACAAACAACTTGAATAAACAAGCAAATAATAGTTATTTAATCAAATTCAATACCATTGTAAAATATTAAATAAGTAAAGAGGTCAACAGCAAATAACATTCAGCTCAATGAATATCGCAATATAATGCTTCATAATGCAAATCTTGCTAATTGAGGCGGACCCCCTAAACAATGTTGGAATTAGACAAAAATTGGCAGAAATTCTTTTTATGACCAAAGGAATGTTCTAAAACTAGGGACATCATAATTGGTTGACAATGGGGCGTTTGATGCACCCTAATATATATATATATATTTATTGGATCTTTATTTGAAATTCGACCGTTGTCATCATTTATGCTTTTACCGGTTTTTCTCTGCCAACGGGTTTTAATTATGTTCTTTGTGTGACTAAAACATGCAAACCCCAAACCACCTAGATCAATCGGATTCTATTATTTTTAATCACATTAATAGCCTCATTAGTAAATTTTTCAGATAGTGTAAATTATTCTCTCTCTTTTACTTAGATACTTCTTCTCTTGTAGGGTCAACAACTGTTTTTGCAGCAGCTATATCAGTTGGAAGATCTAGTAAAATTATTTTGTTTTGTTCTGTTCTTTTTATAGTTTGTTCAGCAATTTGTTTTGATACCGGAAGAAGATCCTCTTTACTGTCAGTTGTAACTGTTTCAGTAGCTTTTGTGACAGGTTAAATAATCGTTCAGGACCTTCTGTAAATATAACTTGAGATTCTTCTCTTTCTTGAAACAATTTCCTAAGAAAAGCACGGACTGGGATAAATATTACGATATTTATACCAGTCCGTGCTTTTCTCAGGAAATTACATTACAGAGCAGCACCCACAGGGAACGTCTGGCGACCAGGTTTTAAAATTACCATGGTGCACTATTCCGACTAGGTGAATTGAACATGGGACTGTATAGTGTCAATCCATAGAGGAGTGGTTGTATAAGAACAGGATTGTAAGAAGCGACATGAAGTGACGCTAGCGAAGATTGGTAATAATTGTAGGATCAGGTGTACACAGGATTACCTCATTGGGGAGTAGAGATATACTCCCAATATTTATAGAGTGATAGAACACATACAACATACAATAATATACAGGGACAAACATTTCACATTAGTATGTGGGTTGAGGCCAAGAAAGCATATATTTTTCGAGACCAACGAGTGACATTGAAAAAGGCCTTTTGGTTCTTCTACTATCTCCAGTTATTCCACTACCTCCTGATTTTTCCAATGATTCCTGTCTTCTTCTTCTTCTCCTTCTCGGGAATCCAGTCAATGTATCCCATGGCTCTAAACGTTTCCAGAAGCTTATTGTTACGTATATGTGATTTAAATCAAATATAATTTGTCTGTCAGATTCAAATTTGACATTTTGGGTTTAAACTTCGTTAGCTGGTAGAGATTTTCTAAAATTTGATGACCTATGTACTTTACAGGTAAAAACCAGATGTTAACCTCATTACCTCATTTTCTGACCTTGCTTCAGAGTGTAAACAAGCTTCTAAAATGATTGGTTGGTTTCAAGGACAAAATGGAGTAAAGTATAAACATCTTTCTAATTTTAGTTGGGTCATATGGTATTTACGTGACTACTTGAACATAGTTTTGTTCTTATGGTTTCTAGAATATCACGTGGCCCCTTGTTTACATAAAAAACAGGTATTTAAATTATTGTTTGGGAGCGAACAAGTCAGTAGATGTTGGGCTTTTATAATATTAAGTTGTGTCTTATATTTGAGTTATATTTTAATTACCTTGTACTGGAAATTGTGTCAATTCGTTGGAGCAAGAGGAATTATTTTATTTATCTGGAAAAGAATATGTGCTCATCTATTTTCATTTGGATTATTATAAAACCAAGAACTGCATCATGTGACATCGTCAGCCATTTTGGATTAGATCGTCAATATTCGAACCTGGTACCATTAGAACATTATTTATCAGGACTCTTGGAATTCAATTAGTGGATTATTTTTGTGAATTGAATATTGGATTAATATTGGATTTGATTATCTAAAACCGTAAGTATAAATATTTTCTTTTATGAAAGTAATTGTACTTAATAAATCGTTTGTTAAAGTTTTACAAGCTTGTTAGTTTTCACTCTTTCTGTGTTGCTGCTTACTCGAGCCGAAGCAGGTAACAATATATATATATATATATATATATATATATATATATATATATATATATATATATATATATATATATATATATATATATATTTATTTATTTATTTATTTATTTATAATTGTAAGAATCTGCAAGATATATATATATATAAATAAATATATATATATATATATATATATATATATAAATATATATATATATATATATATAAATATATATATATATATATATATATATATATATATATATATATATATATATATATATATATATATATATATATATATATATATATATATATATATATATATAAATATATAAATATATATATATATATTCTCAATCTTATTATACAGACCAATATCAAATAATCAGACGCATTTCTGTATTGCACTTCAACAAATGTACATTGATTTGCACATATCCATGCGTTGAATTATCCTTACACATGATACTCCTTCAAAGTATACACAAATAGGCTATAGTTAATGTTGCACACCGCAACCATAACACAAAGTATATAATTCAATTCAACATTTGAAAATTTGGAATATCAAATGAATAAATGCTCGACGTTAGAACGAATTAACCAAATAGGGAATTACAATATTAATTTTTACATCATATTGCTCATATATCAAAATATGAATGTATATCAAACACAACGAATGAATCAAACTACAAAGTGTAATTCTACGTACTAAAGTATACAAACTGCAATAATTAAAGTTCACTTACGTTGCAGTAATATTTTACAACGATTGAACAAATAGTCACTGACATGTACTGAAGATCCTTGTTATTCCCAGAATAAATAATTTTCCCGTTAATATTGAATGACGTCGGAATAGCTTATGTTTCCTTAATCCGCACGATGCCTTTACACTACTGATGTTTTAATTCTAAATATAATAGATTTAAACTTGCGATTAAAATGTTTGACCGCGGCTTGCTCAATTTCAAGTGGATATCGGTTCATATAACGATCAGAAACTGCACCTTCCTTTCCAAACGTCTGTCAGGTTGTTTAACGATCCTCTTTGATGCTCCTTTAATCCAAACAATGAATTCCACCACATAATTATGAACAATGTTATGTAACTAGCATTGACAAGAAAAGCGCGTTACTAGTTTTACGGCTAAATCAATTAACTGGCTGGAAAGCTTTCGTTTGCCTAATTGACCGTCATACATTTTGATTGCGCAAACATATAGCATCAGGGTCTAACATATGCATGTTGAAATCTTTTTAATTCTTACAATGCGACAGTGGATTTACACCTAATCAATTTCAATTAATACCATCGTATACACAATTACCACCGCGATCACTTAACTAACGCCTCGAGGTCTATTATATTAAAAACAGGTAAACATCGTATTTTCACATGTACGACCAGACTACTATCTTTTCGATCTAAGGTAAATTGTCTTGGATCATTATTTAAATACCGCCACAGCATCACTTTATTTTAAAACATTTCACTGGTGCGAGATCGATAATATCAGGGTTTTCATTCAATAAGTAAATTCCATAAACAACCATGGTTGCAGGGTATGTTCGTATGGTTCATCAACCTCAATCAATATTTCTGGTTTGTAATTATTACTTAACATAGCTCATTTTTTGTTATATCGCGAATAATCCACACATCGGATTATGTTTCTGATTGAACATAAATTTTATTCTTTAAATAATATATGTCATCGTTGATACAGACAAATTTTTTTCTCTCGCTCATCCTTCTTAATTTAGACCAGTGATTTCGTCGACACCTTTGGTGTTGCGAGTAATTTCAAATGTTGACCATGCGTGAGAAATTCTTTTTTTACCACTTCGAATAATATTAATCATATTATTATTCTCAACCACAACGCTCCTCCGAAAGTGAGGAGTTATTCTGTCAAGGTCAAATATGGATTCAGAAAATGGAGCTTTCCTAGTCTTGATTGTAGATAACTCCTCCATATTACATTTTAAACAAATATTTAAATAAATAATATTTCATATATACAATGTGTCAAAAACAAAGAGTCATGCCACCAGGTGGATGATAGGATTTTCAAGCCCTTGTATTAAATCCTGTATAAATGAATTTTACGGACAGCATTTACAAAGCGTTCATAATGGAAGTCTAGGACCAAATCCGTGTTTAAGATTTGATGTTGGAGAGAGAAAACAGTTGTGGTTACAATGTGGCAGTAGAAGATATTGAGACCTGACGCGATATTATGATTAAACAACTAAAGATAGTGAAAAGTTATAAGAACCCCTGAAGATTATATATCTTGATTTGAAGACAAATCATAAATTAGACAAATAATATTATATATAAGTATTATCAAATAAAATTTGCGAGACATACAATCATCAAGAATTAGGAAGCGTCTCGTGATGGTATTATTAAACACTGTCGACTTAAAAAAATCAGTTAGCGTTGTCAGTAATACTGGTTAGCACTATTGACAAAAAAAAAATTTGTCATATGCTCATTTACGAGAATGTTCATGAGGTGATCAATGATTGTCTTTTGATCGATCATTTTAACGGTAACAAACTTGATAAATCGTTGAATATATTACGTGGTGTTACACAGAGTGAAAATTCTGCATTTATTAATGCTAGTAAATGTAAGATGGATGGTAAAAAGACCTATCAAATCCTCAAATACAGAGACTGGCGAAGAATTAATATTGCTGTCAATAAATGTAGCTTGCAAGGATGTTTTGTCATTCTTTGACTTCTGTTAAAATTATTTCGATTTAATTAATAGTGCAAAAGGGAATATATATATATATATATATATATATATATATATATATATATATATATATATATATATATATATATATATATATATATATATATATATATTCAGAAACAGAATTAATAATAAACATTATCTGTCTATAACAGTACACCAGCATGTTAGTAACTTAATAATCATTTCTGAAACATTTGTCGATTAGAACCAATATGATGATGCTAGCACATCTGATTCTCGTACTTGAGATCGGCAGTTTGAATCTCTGTGTCGGACATATTATTTACGGTTGACTAATAGCAGTTGTGCTATAAGCAGGGGTATAGCATCTCTTGGCCATGCTAAGATGTCATAAGGCAACTTGGGTGTTCACATGGGGTTGTATTGTTCTATATACGTGACCTCTAGACCCTCAAAGATGTCATAAGGTAACATGGGGATTACGTATATGCGTTTATATTTAACGGTTTATTTATTATATAATTAATTATGAAAATATTAATGATATAATTTCTGCTATTACAAATTCAAAAGATGAAGTAATGCCAATTAGCTGAAAAATTAAATCCTTAATGGTTTTTTGCATCTTGCCATATTGGACTGTAAGATTTTTTTTTATTCATCTTGTCATATAGGGCTTTAATATTTTCAATGCATCTTGACATAGAGGGCTTTAAGATTTGTACTGCATCTTGCATAGAGGTCTATACGATTTGGCAATGCATCTTGCCATATGTAATTATCCAGCGTGAACAAGGTCCTCAGAAATTGTATACAAATATATATTGTTTAACTATGCATTTACTCCAGGTAATCACCAGGTCAATTTTTAAATATCCTGTGTGTTTGCTACTATCTTGATAAACGCAAACGTATTTGCCCCACATCGAAAGTAATTTTCAGTAAACGCTAATGTTCCGTGTCGGAGCTCAAGTTGGACGTTCCGCAGACGTTTTGGCACGAGGTCGTACACAGTATGAAGACTGATAATATTATAGTATTGTATTATTCAAAGGCATCCGTGAAAAAGAAAATGTGCAGATGGTATCGAAAAAAGACAACATTGAGAAAAATCAAAGTCGTGGAAATTCTGGTTTGAAAAAATTCGTTGATTTTTTTTCTCGATATTGATTCCTCTGCACAAGCAATATTTAAACCATCCAAGCATTGAGATGTAACCGTATTTACAAAGACCAAACTCGGTTCTTGCACTAATTGTTAGTCCTGCTGAATTAGGAAAAGCACAACTGCTTTTGAATTTGTTTTTACTATGGTTCAAATGGAATTTTTTGTAAATTATTGCTCCGTCGGCTAATGACAAGCCGTATTTTTTGTTTTAAATATTTTCAAAATACGGTAACAATACAAGATCGTGAAGAAGCGGCAAGAACATCATGCGAAGAGAAGATTGCAACCATTTTTCTCACCATCCATGATGCACCTATCATTGATGATTTGAATGTAAAAGACACATCCTGCACATATAATCTCACTTGGAGAGCACACAAAACGATGTGATATATTTTATTCATCGATATCCATTACAGTCTTAAATAACCTATGTGGAGTAAATATCGAGCTGCTTCTGATGCGCCCACTTAAGAATAAAGAAAGAAAATATAATGTCATATAAGAATATGGAAATCGACATGGCAATTGCACCAAATTTCTGAAGCAATCTTTCTAGAAAGAATTAAAGAAACGTGACATTCAATTGGTTATCATCGAGTATCCGAGTATCCGGAAACCAAAGCCATCATTGTGGAATGTTTTCAACGCACCTTGAAAGAACGCATGTGGAAATATCTTCCGCATCGACACACTCTCAAGTACATCAATGTCTTACCCCAATTAGTCAATGTGTACAGCCAATTTTATCATCGGAGCATCGGATGTGTCTGTCAAGATGTGACACCCGACAACGAAGTGACTGTTTTTGAGCGCCTGTTTGGCACGTCCCTGACGATGGTTGTCCCCAAGAAAGGCGGATTGTTGGCAACTGAAGATTTGGCTCGCATTTTATATAACCAAACTCACTTTTGACAAAAATAATCTACCCAACTGGACCACCGACATGAACGAGGAAGTATTTAAACGAACGTATTACTTGCCTGAGTTACAACGCGTAACCAAACAAGAGGACGAAGTGTACGAAATCGAAAGCATTCTCGAACGAAGAACCCATAAAGTGAGAAGAGGTCGCGTCAAAGAAGTCAAAGTAAGTTGGAAATTGATATCCTGCCAGTTGTGATTCTTGGATCTACACTTCGCAAGTTATCGACTATAGAATAAGTGACCATCATGCCCTTCAACACAGCCTCAGCTGCCACTGACCACTATTTCACCCAGTTGTTCTCTACACGATCTACCAAAGCATGTCCTATATGTGTGGAGGTGGAATAGTGTACTGAAAACGCAAATTGTCTTTTTCTGTCAAATCTTTGTGGTGTATTGTGTCATCGGTGCAGCTATTGCCAATTTGAGTTTGCAACAATGAGACAAACAATTGTGGACCATTTTACTCAGCTGTTGCATCGGTTATCTTCTTCCCAATTCTTCCCTGATATACTCTTAAAAACGGGAACAACAACAACAACGGGAGCATTGCGTCGAAAGCCAGTCATCCATCCAATTACAATCCTCTTTTTGACACTCCTCTGAAATCGAGTGACCCTCTCGGACAGAAGAACTTTGGAATTATGAACAACAACAACAACAAATTTTACTTAGCGTTTCCCAGTGACAGTTCCATGGAGGTGTTTCCTAACAACACTTTGTGCTGTTACACGGCTAAATTACCTCAAGTCATTCATTTTGATCAAGATGCCCATTCATGCGGAAGTGTCTTTATTGGAAATGATTAACCCTACACAAATCAAAAACATCGTCAAAAATCAAACGTTTTACAGTAGACCTTCATGACGACCAAGTGTAACAAAAATGAATGCAGCACTGTCAATGACCCTATGGAAACAAAGAACCCCAAAACTAAACAGTCCACCTATCTGTTAACCATTCTTTCATACTATTATTATAGTGGCCAACATTTGGTGACTTCGATCGCTACCAGGTTCAATAGTGTGTTTGGTAAAGCAATGGACAATGCAAAAAATAGTGTTTTCTTTGAGTACTATAAGGAGGCTCGTAGGCTAATCATCAAATTGTCACCAGATACAATGTTTGCCATTACCTTTTCTCCCATATTGTGTGATCTTTGGGATGGAGATCCCCTGGATGGTCAAGACTAAAAACGAAATACTTGCTGTTACAGGTAACTTAGATTTTGGGAAATATTTTCAAATTAACTGTAGAAATGAACCAAGGACTCAAGTTGATTTTGATATACTCCGATGTGGTGGAGTACAACGTGGTGGGACACATGTCTGCACCGTTACTGCGTGTCAGTCCTTTCAATGTGGATTCATCCAAAATCGCTGTCGAGGAAAGTGGAAATACCTATCACGTTCTAAGCAAATTTGCACATCCTCATTTTTTGACCGTCCATAAGTCGTATTTTTAGATTGTTATCATTACTATCATATGAGATCTAAGACACAATATTCAATTTACCAAAGTAAAAGTCACAGTGAAACTCAATTTTCAAAAACGATTCTCTAGAGACTGAAATGTTATGTATCATGTGTACCGAGGAGTCACTCGACAACGTGGGCATGGTTATAAGATTTGTTAAAATCGACCTAACGTTGAGTGACACCCATTTTGAAACCGATGGTGACAAATTCAGATAAGATCAACAAATAATAGCTGCCTCATATACATACCGAGAAATAATCCAAACAAAAAAACATCAAATAAGATCTCAAAACATCATAGATTTCTTAAATCAACAGGGTTACAGGATAAAATATAAATTTATACTTGAAATAATAAAATCTAATAGGAAACAATTATAATATAAAACCAAACACTAGGGTATTCCTTGAGAAATTATTCAAAATTAAAGACTCTTTAAGGGTTGGATGCTGAAAACAGCAACATGGGGTGGGAATTAATACCTAAAGAGGTGCCCACTTACACTACAGTGGGTAATTTAATAACCTCATCTCGTGCACTGAGCTACCAAACCAAAATTAAAGAAGCAAGTCAGTCTTTCAACAAAACTAGGGGGACATTGATGGATTATCCTCAAACCTTTTTTCTTTTTTAACGACAAAAAACTCCAGCTTAACAAAACAATCAGAATATATTGAAAATATAAGGGATTATAAAAAACACTAACTTCAAATAAGCGTAGCAAGAGAGTCAATGAAATAACATCAACAAACCGTATAACATCAGCCAATCCACAGGGTATGCCTAAATACCAAATGCTTACACCTCTTTCTGTAACTTTTCTCTAATACAACCTCGTTTACAGAACCTCAAAATCACCATTAACAAATTAGAAAATTAGTACACTCCAAGCATTAAGTGTTTATAGATGATCTGAGATCAGACCATGAAAAAATTTATTCCGCCCAAATGGTCCAAATTAGACAATAAAAGGTAGTCAAAAAGTCTATAAGTCTGGACAACAGAAGGCTGAAAATAAGCTAACAATTTAGGTAATAGGACCCCAACGTAAGCAATATACGGTAGTCTAAAAGACCAAAGAATATCAGGCCACACAGTACAACGCAGCACACCGAAACTAACAATTAAGAATCAGAGCTCAAAATTAATGGATATAAGGTGTTAAAAACCCAAGACCTTCAGACATAGCGGCACGATGCTGCAACCAATAGTATAATTGGAAACTAGGCAATCAAATTTAATATATATAAGGTGGTTAAGACCCCAAGACCGTCAGAGCAATAACCACAAAACACTTAATTCTAGCTGTCATACGGGATTGTATACTCTATAGATTCTTAACAGCATGGAGTCTATCAAATTGATAGGGAAAAGTTTTAGACCTGAAACCTTAGAGTATGAAAGCACAACTGACCGACCAAGCGCAACCCTAAACGAGCCAAATCTCCTCTGCCACCATCAGACTCTTTGCCTCCACAATCCACACGTGCAATGAACGCCATAAGCATCAGTGATATTGCCTAGGATCAAAGGGTGAATGCATTCTGGGTCCAATCCCACTCACTAGGGCCCTCCATTCAGATCTATAGATGCTTAATAATGACTCCAATCGGACGGCCCAATGAAATAGTGTTCTGTAAACACATAAATGCCTTGGGAAAGTGACACATTTACTATCCCATGGTGTACTTCTATACTTAGCATATGCTACGATTAAACAATCACAATCCTACATGCCTCTAGTAGCAAAAGTACTAAAATTTCGTTCATTAAATCTGACCATGCATTGCTGACCCATCCTCCTATGAAGACGTGTTCAAGACTAGCTAAGCTGAATGAAGCTTATGGAATCTTACATCTTGTCAGACAAAGTCTGATACTGAAATCTGACGAAATAGAGAATGTCCGAATGTTAAAAGATACCGAACACCTCTTCAGAGAAAAAATTATGTAGGATAAAGAATGGACAGAGAATTACAGACTTCAGAACCAGGAGAGAGAGAGAGAGAGAGAGAGAGAGAGAGAGAGAGAGAGAGAGAGAGAGAGAGAGAGAGAGAGAGAGAGAGAGAGAGAGAGAAGAGAGAGAGAGAGAGAAGCAACAGCAACAAGAACCAGACAGGATTCGTTGACTGCAGTGTCGACACGACAGAGTTCTTCTCTTTCCGAAGAAGCAGACCTAATCCTGTCGGAAAGCCTGCCGAAAGACGGGGACAAAATCTTAGAAGATGCAAGATTGTCATAACTCCTTGTCAGGGGTGCAATACTCTAGAAAAAGATATACTAATACAATTGCCAAACATTGTATGTTTATGTGAAACAAAACAGAGTTGTGTCTATAAGCATTTCATTTGCTTGAGTTTGTTAGAAGAACGTGTATAAGTTTTCCTGATGAACACTCAGTCGTACTGACATTAAGAAATAATCAGAGCAGAGTCACAGCAAGTTGAAATCACCAGGAGAACCATGTTGGTCGCAAACTACAAATGCATGTGTTTGGTCATAGATGCTATTTGTGGTCTTACTACAGCAATGACTGTTGGTCTTTGTGTAACTGGAATCACACCAACATCAACCATCAAAAGGTAAATCAATCAGAGTTATTGTTGCCAATAGTAACTGGTTTCTAAGGTGGTGCTAGCAAACTCATTGTGTACAGACTATGTAATATTCTTTTATGTCACAATGCATGGATTCAAAATAATTATAAAGGTTAAATACTTTGCACACATTATTCCACAAATAACAAGTCCATGATTATTTAAAATAAAATTTATTCCAATATAATTTTGATTAAACAATATGATACACTGAAAGACACTTATCTACTAACAATCTTTTGAGTTCCTGTCATACTTTGTATCTATTTAACTATGAAGCAAGTATAAACAGTCACAACCTACTAACATTTATTCTGTCATAGGTGTTTTGCAAATTCTGTGTCTATCTTCTATTGGTTTATGGATGAGTAAATCGATCAGATGTTTTAGCACCTAAATAGTATATTTTGTTCCAACATACCTTATGGTTTTTGATTTCTAGTGAAAGAGAAAAAATGTTTGAAGTTGAGACATTTATACTTTATCAATTAGTCCGAAACAACTTTCTCTCTAGCGAAGTCCTATTGTTTCCATTCAACATCATAACTGAATAAAATAGCATTTGCTTTTAGTATTGGAAATGTGAAGTAATGAATGCCTATTTGGCATGTAATTTGTTATATTGTAATTTCATTCTGAATTGGATGGTGAATAACAGGCATGAAAAAAGAACGACTGTAAACTGACAGGTCAACTTAGAATATAACATGATGGAATTGTTGCTAGAATTTCCTTGATCAGCTCCCACATGTCAAAGAATCAAGAAGTTTACTTAATTATTGTTCATACCAATTTAAGTGTGTTTTTTACTCACAAACTTTATTAAAAAAGAGAATTCTCTCCCGAAATGGTTTTGAACTGTGCCCCTGATCTTCAAGTGGGATTTTGATCAATATGCTCTCAGACAAATGATAGAGATGAATGGCTGTGAAATGTTATGCAAATATTTGTAATTCGTTTCCAGTCAATTTAATATACATCCAGATGTTTACAAATGAGTGTACAAAACTATCATACATGTGTTTTATATGCATTCCTTGAGAAAATAGTTACAAAGCAACTGCTAAGAATATCTTACTTTTTGGTATCATCATATAGGAATTAAACTAAGTCACTAAGGTTTTACAGATTTGTTGTTACTATAAATATATTATCGCATGTAATAACTAAGTCACTAATGTTTATACAGATTTTTGTTTCTATAAATGTTATCATATATTGTAAATTCATTCCCACTATACAACCCTTCATTTTATTATCAGAGAAATGTTTAAAATTGTATCACAGTATATGTGTATAGAATCACCAACACGTGTTGACATAATTTAAATTGTATCACACTATATGTGTATAGAATCACCAGCACATGTTGACAGAATTTAAATATGCATCACAAGCAGCAGGGGGGGGGGGGGCGAATCGAACATTTGCTCCAGACATCATTTGCTCTAAATCTAACAAACATCTCGAGAGTATTAATTCGAATCCTTCTTTTTCAACCAAAATAAAAGATTACTTGCACGAAACATAAGTTTTTCGCAAATCATACTCAAAGACCGTTTTCATCGTTTAGTCAAAATACGGTCTCGTCGTGATGTCATCGCCCCCCCCCCCCCTGCTGCTATGGGTTAATAATTTATTTCAACCAAATATTTGATCAAGTCCGATACGATATCGTGTTCGAGGATCATGTAAATTTATTGTTATAAATCCATGAGGGGTTGACTGGGCTTTACTAAAGAAAGTTTTAAATTGATTGAAGTCCATATCAGAACACCATGTCTGCCAAATATTTCGTAGTGTATGTGTATCAACGCCGTTAAACACAACAAGAGTATTACAGTTATCTCTGATCACTTTAGGAATCTGAGTGTAGCGTTGAGTGACATATATCACGTCGGTGTTTTTGTGCCTGCCTCTGGAAAGTATTCTAGCTGGGTTTTTTTGATTGTCTAACATCACATCGTCGTGTACGACTAAATTGTTAAGGCTCCCATCAAGGTCATCCACGGATGGTGCCTCGTCAATATCGGTTATAAATTCAATGACGTTTTCACCTTTAATTTCTGATGCATTCTCGTTAAAATCCTTTAACACTTCATAGCATCGTTGATCGTCTACGCTAGGAGCAACTAAATACAACTTATTTCACTTCATCCATCTCACTATTAAATTGAGCAACAATTGCGTCTTGCCGGATCCAGATGGCCCGATTATAATTGCGCGGATAGAGTTTGGTAGCGCTGCATGATGCTTAACTGGTTCTTTTGTTTTAGTCGCTGAAAAATCAATTATATTCATATCTCTATACATAAATTATGGATCTATATTGTGTGAAGTGTAAAACGCGTACTAACACAAATGATGTGACGACGATTACAACTAAAAATAACAGATCAGCACTTACTGGTAGATGTGCAACATGTGGTACAAAAAAGTTTAGATTTGTTTCTATGAAATCCGGAGATGTTTTTAAAACAAAACGAAGAGGTGATATCACAGCCAAATTGGCAAAGCTACCTGGAACCCCATGGGAAAAGTACCCCGGAGAAAAGCACCTTCCAGGATATAGCTACTGTGGCCCAGGAACACGATTAGATATCAGACTTGATGATCAAAATCAACCCCGACCCGGCGAGTATCCGATAAACGCTATTGATAATGCGTGTCATGCTCATGATGTTGCATATTATAAAAGTAGCAATTTGCAACACAGGCATCTCGCGGATGTGAAATTAATTGATACAATTGCAACTCGCGCAGTGATTATTTTGTTGTTTCTTCAACGCGATTATTAATTCAGCATCAATATCAATTTCTCGTTGGTTTTTTTGTCTTGTTGTTTGTAACCCGATAGTTTTTTTATTAATGATGCTAACATCAATATCATCCATTGTGGTGTCATCATCTAAAACAATTCTTCGAAGTTGATTTATTCGGCGTACTCTAGACACAGCAAGATAGACTAAATTTGACCACTCAATGCGATTATCGACTATCCAAACAATTGTATCCGTGATGGTTAATCCCTGCGAGGAATGTATTGTTGTTACATAGCCGAGTGTCCATGGCGATGATTTAGCGTTCAATGCGCGTTCAACAAATTGTATATCAACGCATACAATATCATTTAGCACAAATATTTGTTTGCCTCCGCAGGGTATTTCCACCTCGATGTTTTGCTTGCGGGTGTCAGCTGGTCTGTAACACAATGGAACCTGTAGCATCGGATATTTTTGTTTGTGTAGCTCAAATAATTGCCGCTGAATTGTGTCTCTGACTATCTTTCTACTTGCCACTACAAAATCGTTTGGTCTCCATGCTTCGCAAAATTCCTCCATGGAAGTTTCAGGAATTATTTCTCTGATTATTTCACATTTGATTCTATCGGGTTTCAGTCTAATTAAATTCTTAAGTGTACGTAATTGTTCATCAAGTGATATATAGTCAGTATCGATTTCTTCATAATAGTCAACAAAATTCTTTAACCAATCGTGTGGACCCGCGCCGACAAATGGTGGTGGTTGGCCATGATCGCCGCACATTATCACCGCTGTATTCTTTTGCAGCAACCAATCTAGAAACATTTTTAATACATCTACTGAAGCCGTACATATCTCATCCCAAATAATAACCGCAGGGATGAATTTATCCCCCATTCGTTCAGGGGTCCATTCATCGCCCTTGTATCGAAAAAAGCTGTGATAAGTACAAGCGGAAACGCCTCGTTGTTTCATCTCTCTGGCAAGTCTGTGTGTTGGTGTTAGCACAATCATGTTTGTGAAATCCGTAGGATTTTTCCCACGAAATAACTCAATCGCGCGAGTCGTTTTTCCTGACCCGCCACAGCCGTTTAAATAAACTGTTTAATATCTACAAATTGGATCTGATATCGACGGTGCATTAGAACGTTCTGATAAATTATCACCGCGTAAGTAATTACTTTTACTTTCAACGTCTGGTGATTCAGAATACTCGCGCAGCATTTCTTTTTTAATTCTCCATGATCCCCAGCTTTCATCCGAATTAGTGAATTCAGCAACTGCGCAACTGTACTTGCTGTTAATGTAAAATGAATCAACGGCAACTCTAACCGCAGTGTCAGGAAATCTATTTATCATTGAAAATAAATTAATACAAGCATAACCCGGCATCGACGACCTCAAATGTGTATACGGGGATCTGTAACCGTCGCTGTAAGTAACGATTGTACCCAATTTTGTTCCATCGGACAAAAAAGCATCTTTACGATCCACATATATGTTTTTGGATACTGCATCCGCGATTACAAAGTCATATTCGGTGTTATCCATAATCAGCAGTGAACAATATCGTTTATAGTCGCATTTTTTTCCTCCCTGAGTGAATTTTACGATTATTCTTCTGCCGAGATCTTTTGCTTCGATGTTTCGTTGATTAAATATCCGTTTGGACCACTGAATGATATATTCTTCGCCGGCATCAATATGTTTTCTGAATTCGTCAATTATACTATCAAGACGTTCCGGTGTTGGTAACCAGAAATTGATTTGTTTCCGATATGATATAACTGCTTCACTGACTGTCAGTGAAATTAACATTTTTGAATCAATCATGAATCGTAATAGCGCTATTGGCAGCCACTTCTTTTCAGACATGTGTCTATCAATCCAAATATAACAACAGCGATGAAGTCCTGCTGCAAATTCAAATGATACTACACGAGCGAATCCAGTTAAATCAAAATCAGGCAGCGGCCCATTAATTGCTACACGAGTCATTTCATGTACGGGGTGTCCAAATCGTTTAAAAGACTCAGTACACTCTCCATAACCAGGAAAACTCGCTATATAACAAGCAACCATATCAATTGAAATGATATTATCATGGTCGTATTTGTTATTCCATAAACCGCCATGATTAAATTCTAAACAACTAGCCTCAATGTCTGGCAAGAATTCTACGCGTGTTGGTTTCCATGCGTTTTTGATTCTCGCAAAATGAGCTGCAACCGACGGGATTGTAAAACAGTTTGTCAATAAATAGCTGTTTTTTTCATTTTGTTGTGAAATGCTTCAGTGCGGTATAATTCACCGTTTGGTCTTACAAACTGATCAAACGTATCCATGTCGTTTTCAGTGCTGCGAAGTAACCACACCGACACGGGGTCGTTTTTAGTCAAATGCGCAATAGCATCGAATAGTGTCTTCTCAACGAGAAAACCTTCCCTGGAAAATTCTTCTAGTAAGATTTCGTCGGGTATATACTTTATCGTTCTGTTTCGTGGAAATATTGTGACCGCGGATGTCCACGCGTGTTCGTTATGATCAATAATTTTAATTGGGGCTCCCTTTGATTTATATTTTGATTCGTATAAAACTTCTCCAGTTATCGTTGTAACAGTTATTGGAAATCTCAGCGACGTTTCTAATTTTGCTATATCGCTAATAGTCGCTCCGCGGTCTTTCACCGGTAACTCCCATTGAGCTATTTTGCTACGCCGTAGATCGGTAAGTTTGTTCCCTCGGTGTGCATTTGTAAAATGCTCTGTTATTCGTGCTGCTACACAATTGAGTGGCAAAGCCACTGACGACGAAGTCGCCGGCGACGACTGTTTCATTGGTGTAAGTTTTTTTATATCAGGTTTTCATTTAACGGATATATCCCATACACATCTGCTGTTTCAGGATATGCTCGTTCATAGTATGGTTTGTCAATTTCAGTTAACAGACCCGGCTTAGAATCACGGCTAACAACGACTGTTTTCTTGTCTTTGAGAATCGGTTCAAATTTGTCTCGTATAATCCAACCGCCTGATTCTACACGGATAATGAATTTCACTCTAAAAAATACTTTTTGTTGCCAAATTGTGATAACATCAACGCTGCGTTGCTGTCTTTCATAGTGGCATCAACAGCGCCATCAATTCGAAATGTTGACCAGCTATGAGATGCACCGTCGTGCTCGAATTCATTAAAAAAATCGCGTATTTTATTTATCAGGGCTCTATCCGTTATTGCCCGTTTTGGAAAATCTTTGAGGGTTCCATCGAGATTGAATTTAACTTTTTTGAAAGGCTTAATTACTGATAATCTCTCGAATTCATCATTCATATAATTAAAACAAGTATTTAAATAGAAAAATATAGTATAATGAATCACTGCAAGTGGCTAATGATTGAATCAAGAACCTCGTGTAATAAATCATGCAGAAGCGAATTCTGTGGGTATCATTTACAAAGCGTTCGCAATGGTTCCTTTGGCCCCCTCCCGTGCCTCCGATGTGGGGTGGGGGTAAGGGAAAGTCGCAGTTGTGTCTCAGTTGTGGCGGCAAACGATACAGAGAACTAAAACGCTACTATGACAAACTAATCAATGACCCGTTCAATGACAAAATCATGCAAACCCCTCAAGACTACATTGATAGACTTAAAATTAAAGCAAATAATAAATTAGACAAGTAGTATTATTATACAAATGAGCCAAGATTTCAGACCTCACCCAGTGCTTGTTAATTATGAAGCATCCCTTGATGGTGTTGTCAGGCATCGCAGACTAAAGAAACCGGGATACTTGATGTTTACAGCCGGGGGGAAGACATCTCTGTCACAGAGCCATCTATGAAGCATTTTACGGATTAATCGAAGACGGATTTGTGATTGAGCACGTTGATGGATTCCCTCAAAATAACAAATTGGACAACTTACGAGTTGTTACTCAGCGTCAGAATGCAAAATTAGGTGGAACCGGCAAACACGCAAAAAGGGCAAAACATGTCAAATCATTTGATACAGAAACCAACGAAGAGAAAATATTTCAGTCAATAAATGAAGCCAGTACATATTTTGATATTTGTAGGTCTTCAATACGAGTTGTTGCAGAAAATATTACTAGATCTGCCGTCTCAAAGAAAAATAGCTATACAATAAAATTCGTATACATCTGAAACGATTCAAGGGAGATAAATCCTTTCTGGATAAGTCCGCCGCCACTCATAACACTTTACTCACTAAGTTCCCTTGTATTATGACCGTCCAATTTATTTATGTCGTCTGCTACACCTGTAGAGAGAGAGTTATAATTGGCATTGGCGCGCACACGTGACTGTAATGGAGTATAATACATGAGTTTCGGTAGAGTTGTATTTATGAACTTTTAACATTTCTAAAACTTTTTATTGTCGCTTTGGCTAAAACTGCATCATTAAACAGTTGCATTTATTTAAACCCTTAGACCATATAAATTCAGCTATTTATACACTTTTAGTACAGACGTTCTTTATAATCCAACGCGTTACGTATGTTCGCTCAGCCGGAACGAGCATGAAACACTGGTGTTTCCCATTCATTGAAGTAAGTGGGCGTGGTTAAAATTCCTCTGTATACAGCTCTTTGTGATCTAATCGATAACTCATTTTGTCTAGATAATTAGAACAGGGAGAATACACGGTGTTATCTAACAACTGTATTCTTTTGTTTAGTGTTTTATTCAAATATTTTGTCTCATTTAAATTTTGTAAAACAGCATTAATAAGTAATTCAAGGAAATAAAATAACACACCCGTGAATCAACGCTGCTGTATTAGTCACCTTATATACGTTTTGACTCGTAATAAGCTTGGGGCTTTCGAAGGCCAATTCGACCGATGAAAACTAACCCACGCCGTTTAACTCGGGCGTGTGGTTGACTTTTGTTCACAATCATGCAACCGGGTTAATTTAATTGGGTTGCTTTTGATTGGTTTTATTGGCCGTAGAAAATCCGCCCCGTCGTTTCATGTTTGTGCTGTCTTGTGCCGTCCCACATCATTACATCACAAATTCCATCATCGTTTCATTGAATATATCCATCCTTAATTAAGTTAATTAAGTACATGTTAAGCCTAAAATCTGCCACAACACTCGAGTGGAGATATACGGCATTGTACTGTCCATTAATTAAGTACATGGTTATGAATGTCCTCCCAAGCATATCTTCTGGGCGGTCTAAGATGATGTTTGTCACCTTTGGCCTCCCTTTCGGAGATGTATGCTTTGGGGACATCGCAAATTCCATCCTTAATTAAGTTAATAAAGTAACCTCTGGCTGGATCTCTCTGACGTCATAGGGCGCCAGCGAGATTGCCAAAAGGGGTTTTCATGTATGTGCTGTCCTTAATTAAGTTAATAAAGTAACCTCTGGGTCTCTCTGACGTCATAGGGCACCAGCGAGATTGCCAAATGAGTGTTATTTTTTTTAAATTTTATATTATATTATATTTTTATAAATAATGGATATCAAAGATGTAAATTCAATAATTGCTGAAATCTCAAATTTAAAAATCGAGGGATAGTATTATCTGAAGGTCTCGACTGTGACAGGATTGCCTCGGAATATGAAGACATTGAGTATCAGTCTAGTAAGGGTCGTTATGTTTTACTTAAGATGTACAGGCTCGTGAAAGGAATTCAAAAGTCCATCAATGCTTGCTTGTATAGTAACGACATTAATATATTTATAACGCTATTTAGCAACGTTGAAGCAATACGTCAAAAGCTCGGCCAAGAGTACCAAAAACGAGCTGAAATTAGTTCTAATGTTCGTGATCTTAGAAAAATGTTAAACGAGGAAAAACCCGCATCCTAATCACGTGAGCGTTACTATAAAAAACAGACTTTCAGTAATTTTTTTTAGCGTTTTTTGTAACACTCACATAGGATTTTCTCTTGAAAGGATACTGAGCAGTTTGGGCTTGTTCATGCAGTTATGTGCGTACTGGATGATCTGGTTGTGGTAGCAAGTAATCACCGCGAGCAGCAGAGAGGGTGAACAGACCACACTTTTCAGACAAAATTTTGATTGAATCCTCAAAACGGAAAATAGAGCCTTCCTACGAAATCTCATATTTTAACCCAAAAAAATAAATCTCCATTTAGCAAACGGAGACTTTACGATTTTTCAATCAATTTTGGTCGCAACGATGTGGTACTTCACCCTCTCTGCTGCTACAAGTTAACAAAAATAATAAATGATTTAAACCAAATATTTATGATTTCACAAACAACCTAATCGTTAACACCTCATCTTGTAGATCAATTAAATTATTTGACTGGTCGGTGAGTCGGAAATTAATTCTCGTTAGCGAATTATTATGGCATCGCATGTAGACAGGATTAATTGGGTTTTCAATAATTAGGAATCCTGGAGGAGCTGTTGGTGCAAACGAATAAAGAATATATCCCTGCTGAGCTTGATTTGATTGCTCTAGATTAATTTTATAGCTTCCTTCAATTGCATCACAAACTAAATTGAGCGCAATCACCGTTGAAATATTCACATTGTGCGGGGCAATATGCCTACCGCCACCGCCTGGGTCATTATTATGTTTGAGGATTTTTATTTCCTGTGATGCTGTTTTTTTCAATGCATCATGAATTATTTTAAAACCAACATCGATGGTGTCACTGAGAAGTTTCTTTAATTCTGGTGCTTTATATCCTGGTAGTTTAAATGTTGGAATATCCTTAACGGGATATTATATTTTTTTTTGCAAATTCTGTTCTCGATAGGGGATTATCGTCATCAAATATATCCTGAATAATTTTCAAATTAAATGTTTCCATATCGTCAATAATTTTGTTGCATGTTTCTACGACGCTGATAAATTCATCTCGGTGAGAGAGCCGGATTTGAGAGATATTAACAACAGCGAAAAATCATTATTCATTGCTGTGAAATTTTCAATAATTCTAGGTTCGTTAACAAAATGATGTCCCTCTATACTATCCCCTTCCTTCTCTCTTCCAGTTGGTTGGTATCCGAAACCAAAAAACTCTATAGTGATTCTGTGATCTTTATAACTTTTTATTAGATTATCAGGTGCTATCACGTCGGTGACATAATCAGATTTTTTCGGTTCGGGTATATAAACCGGCTCTTTTCGTTCAGGTCGTATTTCAGGCCATCCTAACACTGATCTTAACGAGCTGTTATAGATATCTACAATGTATCCCTCTGTGCTTATTTCGATCGACGACGAGAGCGTCGGTTCATGAAGTTTAATAGCTATTTTTGATTCTTTTCCAGTGATTGATTTTATTCTACGCTGAATTTCGACATCGATTTGCTCAATTTGGTACGACCCAGTTGGTAACGAAACAGTTTCCCACTCTGGAGTACCATCGGGTTTATTCTTATACGAGAACACCAGTGCGTTATTGGGTTGCTGACCGCCAAATGCAACCGATCTGATATTAGTCCAGCTATGATAAACTCGTGATTTTGCCAGCGCGATCTCACGCACTGGAATCGGAGAAGGGAAGTTCACACTAAATTGTGGGTTTGTTGATGTTATTGATATCATGCTTGTTCGTATCGGAGTGGTATTCTCCGCAATTCGTTGAAGCAGTTCGAGTGACATTATTGTTAACGCTGTCTTCAATTTCCAATTTCAACATCGCGGATTTATACAACTGGGTCATCGCGGAAAATCCAACATCGGATATGAACGAATTATCTATCGACATCAACTCGGATACTTTCGAGTACGCGTCAATTACCACCCTGTACCGAGCTGTATAATCGGTGAGTTTTTTCTGAGAACACGATGATAACGTTTTAGTTATCGCGGTGGCGACTGCCGCAATTGTTGTTGCCGCGGAGATAGCAATTGGAACTGCAATCGGAGCCATCATGGTCACCGTCGACAAAATAACCCCGGCACTGGCCATCACACCGGACACCGAGTACACGGTGATGTCGATGATTGCAACGCTGCGTCGGTATTTTTTCATTTTTTCACGATAGCGTTCAGAAAGTGATTTCAAGTTAGCGGAAAACTCTTTCACGGTATCATATCGATATCGATGCGATTGTGATACCTCTGGGATTATTATCGGTTCAATTGATTTCATCGATGTCATTACTATTTTAAACCCGGTAGTGTTTTCAATTATTCGCCGTCTTTAAGGGGAATTGCGGGCCTATAGTATAGAGCTTCAGCCGGAAAAATCATCTAAAAATTCTATTTTTGATCTAATGGTGGATCTATCAACCGCAACGACATTAAAGTCTTGTCCGTGACCCTTCATAATCAACGTCGCGGTGCCACCAGAGTAGGTTTTACCGTCCGCGATCATATTAAATTGATCGATAGAGATCCACGTTAGCCTGTAGATACCATCGACCCACTATGGCCTGTAGGTACCATCGACCCCCGCTTCGACCCCCCCCCCGAGACCGATGGACAATGTAGTATAAGCGTCTTTTATCCAATCCATGGTTCCATGATCGACCGTATACACTATATTTTTAACGCCTATGTCTGGATGTGGAATCTTTACTTTAACAGAGCTTGCTTTTAGGTTAAGAATATCATCGTAAATATCGAGATAATTTACCGTGATTCTGGTAGGATCTATTGTTCCCCCCTCCTCCTCCTTGTTAGAAAAGAATGAAACCAGAAGGTCTCTGGTTTTAAGCTGTGCTTGATCTTTAAGATATATGTCGATGTGATAAAATTTTGTCGTGAGATCTTGGGGGCCATAATCCCTAAAGAACGTGTTAACCATTTCGATGGTGCGTTTTTGTTCGTCAATAGCTTTTTTAACTTCAGCGAGGGTCGGGCCCGTCAGAGATGTGGTTTCAGACACAGGTGTTCTCCCCAAGAATTTATCCACGATGGTATTAAGTGTTGTTTGTCTCACCATAAACATATTAATATCTTTGAGAGTCATCGTAGATGTAACCGGGACACCAAAGAAACTATTAGCGACGTAGGCATTGTGAGTATGCTTGCCAATAAACTCGCTAATTTCAGCGAGAGTCATGCCTGCCACAAGCGGGGTTCCAAAAATCCTACCAACGACGTCGTTAGTGTTTTTTTTTACCTTTTCAAGATTTTCTACTATTTTAGAAATATCCGTGTAAATATCGAGATAATTTGCCTTGATTTCATTTTCATTCATCATCCTCCCCGCATCCTTGTTAAAACGGAATAAAGATAGAAAGTTTTTAATTTCAGCTAGAGTCATGCCAATCACAAGCGGGGTTCCAAAGAATTTATGTACGACATTTTTGCTAAAACTATTATAACCTCGTATATGATCATCCAGCTCACGGCCGCGGGTGGCAATCATGCTGTCGTGTGCGTCAATCGCGTCGGTGATCGTAGACACAAGTTCGCCTGGTTTAATTTGTCCGCCGCTGGAATACAGCGCAATAGAGTTTTCAGCGGCGTCGCGCTGCCTTATCAAAATGTCATCCGCGGATATATTACTGCTTTTCAATTTACCTTGGCGATCTTGAAATACAACTATTTCGTTCGGGTCAACACTTGCTTAATTCAACGTCTCAGCGATTTCATCTTCAATTATTTTTTTTACATCCTCCATAGAACCCGCAGATGTTTCCACGGTGGGTTTCAACATTGACAGAGATCGTCCCCAAATATCAATTATTATTGTAAAGACTCTAGTATTTTCAATTTATTGATTCTCTAAAATTACCTTGTAATTTCCCACTCGTGTATTTATTTACAACCACATGAGGTGGTTTCTGTGACGATGAAATCTCTGCGAGGACATTTAATACTTCACGGCCGCATATCGGTGGATCATTTAATTGTTGTGTTGGCAACGTGGAATAAAAAATCGGAAACTCTTTGAGTTTCATCGAAGAATTTATATACCGCATAAACGCGTTCGGTGGGGCTAACCCATATGAATCAAAATAGACAATCCCACGTGGATCAATCGCGTATGCAACCCAGTGAGTTCCCGATCCGCTGCTGTTATCAAGATTGATGATACCGGTTTCAACGCGTTTAGGTTTTCTCGGTAATTGATATCTCATAAAAACCCCTCTGAAGTTTTTTATCGCTAGTTTTTTAGCAGCATCAATTAAATCAAAATTGGTCATAGGGAGAATTGGGCTTTCAACTAATAAACCGTTCCTGGTATTCTCAGACCTTTTCCGCTGTACCATGAATACGGGATTCCTGGTAGTCTTAGACCCTTTCCCTTTTTTTATATCCTTTCCCAGTTGCCTTTTTCAACGCCATCCCTGCCGCGGTCCCAACGGCTCCCAACGCAGCCGCCTTCGCCACCGCTGGGGCAGCCTCTGCAATCAATGCTGGTATTGCAGCTAACAATGGAAATATACCACCTGATTTTATCATGTTGGCGACTGCAGACTTTGAAAATACAATTTGAACTCCTCTCTTATTCTTTAGCGCATCATTGAAATGTTTTATTTGACGATCCGTCAGTGTTATTTAATGTGTACCGCCGGACATCTGCGCTGGTTTTAACGTTATTGTTGTTCCACATTCTTTAGCGGATTTTGATCGCAATTTCTTGACCTGACCATCAGTCAGCTTGACACTAACAGAACTATATGTCATTTTATTGTAAAACACATTTATGCTTTCAATTGATCTAATTGGAAACTTTTCAAGTTTCATTTACATATTTTCCACTGGTGCGTCAATGATTCTCATTCGTCCGCCAACACCTTCAAGTAGCATTGATTTGTCGCTGAGAATAACAGCAACCGCTCTATAATTAACACCACCAGGATCTATACGAGCCCTAAAATGTATGTCAACGACGGATTGCCTTGTTAAATCAAGCTGCTCCAGCGAAAAGTAATAAATCGGATAGAGGCTTTTAAAATCAAGTTGCGATATTTGTAAACCAGTATCAACATTTTGATCACGACCCATATAGGACAGCATTCTATGATACACACGTGCTATGTGGTTAGTGTCGTAATCAAGCTGTATATCCTCAGATCGTTCTTGTTGTCCGTTTATTCTCAGCGAAACCTCACTTACCCCTAATCGATCAAATATCATATGACTGCGTTCTTGGGAGCGTAATCGATTCCGATCCTGCAGCGCTATAAATATATGACGTGGAGCAGAAACGCCTTGTTTGGCTGCTAAGTGCCATGTAAATGTACCATTAAAATCATCCTGTTTGACATCAGTTGTTGTTGTTAGCCAACTTATCAATGATTTGCCACCTGTGTCCATAAATGAAAGTAACCGCTCTTCCATGGTAATTGATGGGGTCATTACTGGCATCCACAATACTATTTTACTCAAAACAACTTTACCATCAGCGGCACCAGTACGCCAAATTGCATCATTGCCATCGCCTTTTCGCATTAACGCGATTGTGTTTGGCTCCATAGATGACTTTTCTGACATTTCTGCAGAATCCAAATACGTGATGGAGTTGAATCGCACATGAAAAATATTGCTGCTGTCCTTGCAATGATACCGGTTTCAACGCGTTTAGGTTTTCGTGTTGCAAATCCTAAATTGAAATTACCATTAACGCCTCCGAGAATATCAAACGCAGCTCCTGGTCTAGCTCGACGTTCTGGATTAACCGCTTCTTGTTGATTATCAACTGAAGTGTCTTGCGGTGTTAACACTTTAATGTATTGAAGGTGGTCAGCGTTATCAGAGGTATCCTTTGCAAACATCATAGATGAACCAGCCGACCTTGTATAATCATCGGAGTATCTTGCTAGCCCGATTATTGTTGTCACATCAACGTCACGGTCTATTGATTCAATTTCTTTTCCATCAATGAGATATCTTGCACTTTCAAATAACGCCATTATGCCATTATTAACAAAACCAACTCGGACATTTGCGTTATCTGCATATGGGGTATCACCTAAAACATTTGTTACGAGTTTCCTCTCGATTTCAATAAATGCTTCAAATGGCAAAACGTATTTACTGGTATCTTGAACTTGAAGTTCAATTCGCGATCGTAGGTCGGGTTGTATTGCATGATAGGAATAGTATTGATAATCGCGGACGGAATCGTCCTTGGGTACTGGGGCTTCCATATCGAAGGCCGGATCAGCTTGTCGTTTAAACATTTTATTAAAATACTAGTGTTTTCAATTGGGAAACTCTTTGTAATCATCGTCGTTTTTGTTTTCGTTACAAACCACTTCCTGCTATCGTGTTACCGGTGAAGTCGTCAATGGCGACGTTGTCACCGAAGCAGCTAAGGACGCTAGTTTTTGTTCCACTGCGTTATTTATTGCTTTCCTGATTTTTGCAGGCATCACTGTAGTTGATGGCAGCACCGTTGGTTTCTTTCGTACCAATGATGCTATTTTATCTTTCGCGGCAGAAAATGCCTTTCCGGCAAGATTTCCAACAGCACTGATTCCCTTATCACGAATAACATCAATGGCTTTCATTGATAATTGTTTAGCTAACGGCGCCACTTTTGGAGCCATTCTTGTAAATAACCCCGCAATGGTATTGCCGAAACCATCCTTGTAATATGCTCTATAAACAGGCAATCGTGAGTTCACCACGTAGACGCTTACGGGTTTATCATGGTGTAGTGTATACTCATCTTGTTATAAAACTAGTAGTTTATCAATTAGTGATCAATCGCTAAGATCCATAGGATTTTCATCATAAACATGGGCGTCTCTGTGATTTTCAACTAATTCAGCAATGAGTTCTCAATATACATCAATGTCCATGATACCGCCGGCAAATAATCGTCTGCAGATATCAGCTGCTTCATTAATTATTTCAATGGAGTTGTTTCCGGCTCGCTTCGCCCCGATGAGAACTTCCAGCCGTGATATATCACTGAGAATATTACCAGGACAACTAACTAGACCACTACCTGAAATTACTGGCAATTTCTGAGATTTAGAAAATCCCTCCCCACTACTATAATCAGGTGCTTTCCCCAGTTTTTCTAAATCCGTACTTTGTGAATAACTAAAAGGATCATCATCTCGATCAGATGGTCCAGGCGAAAGTCCAAGCGAAGCTTGCGGTGGTAGTTGTTGTTGAGATTCTTCTTGTTTAGCAGGTGAAAAAGACATTTTTTTGCAGGTTGTTGTCGCCGCTGCAGTCTTTGTGGTTTTCTTTGTGATTTTTGTTCTTTATATTTATTATACACTGTACTCACCATTTTGAGATATTCAATATATGACGCATTGTCTCTGTCAACTGTACTTTTTCAGTTTTAATTTTGTAAAATATATCAGCCCAATGTTGTATACCTCTTACATACTTGTGCTGTTCTGGTTTTAACATTTTTTTACTGTTTTCATACGTCGTAACAACAAGTGCAGGAAATTCTGCATGGTCAGTCTTATCAATTACTGCTAACCCTTCTTCGTTAAATCGCGCGCGTAATTCATCTACTATTTTATCATTGGTCTTTTTCGGACCAGGTGTTTTTTTTGTAACAACGCTGATGTCTTTTCAGTTTCCGCTGCTATCTTTTCAAGCGTATCAAGCAGCGGCGCCTTCTTTGCTCGTTCTTTTCAGAAATATCTCCGTATATCACTGCTTCAGTTAACTTTTTCACATCTTTGGTCGCACTTGTTATCGGAGTAAACAGTTGTTCACTTGACACAGAAAAGTCAGTCTGCGCTTGTTGTCGTTGTTGAAGTTTCTCACGAAGTCTGTCTCGAACCGGTATAAACTTTTTAATTGCTAATAGCCGCTCTCGGGCTAATCTTGTTGTAAGCGATTCACCTACCATATATTGTTTGTGAATTGAGTTTTCAAATGTGAAACTATCACAATTAAAAGCTGAGTTATTAAATAATGTACCATCAAGCTAACGTATCCATCTCGGACAAGGTTAAACTGTACGACGCTATCCGCGAGTGTTTCAGAAACAACATCGCTTGGGGTTTCAGAATTGTAATATCTGAGAACGGCGATGAACGATTTTTGTTAACTCCGAGGCAACAACAACAACTACGTGAAAATGGAGGCGTCGCGGTGATTACTTGCTACCACAACCAGATCATCCAGTACGCACATAACTGCATGAGCAAGCCCAAACTGGTGAGTATCCTTTCAGGAGAAAATCCTATGTAGTTACAAAAAACGCTAAAAATTTTTTTTATTTTACTGAAAGCCTATTTTTATACTAACACTCACGTGGTTAAGATACTGGTTTTTCCTCGTTTAATATTTTTTGTAGATCACGAACTTTAGAACTAATTTCAGCTCGTTTTTGATACTCTTGGCCGAGCTTTTGACGTATTGCTTCAACGGTGCTAAATAGCGTTATAAATACATTAATGTCGTTAGCGTACAAACAAGCATAGATGGACTTTTGAATTCCTTTCACGAGCCTGTACATCTTAGGTAAAACATAACGACCCTTACTAGACTGATACTCTATGTCTTCATATTCCGAGGCAATCCTGTCACAGTCGAGATCTTTAGATAATACTATCCCTCGATTCTGCAAATTTGAGATTTCAGCAATTATAGAATTAACATCTTTGATATCCATTATTTATATAATAATAGAATATAATATATTTTACCTCTAATTATTAAAACAAATGCAAAATAAATGGTATAAATTATGAGCGGTTATTCATTCATGAGTCTCTTATTCAGGCCTTTGTGTCTTTGTTAGGGTCTTTTCTTTTGGCTATCCATTCCGGATGCTCTTTTCTGATTATGCTTAACAGTAAGAGATTTTTAAAATAGACAATTTTACTGTATCAACAGAAATTTCATCGTATTTAGGAAATAAAATACTAAGTACAAACAAATAATAATTTAACTGTTGTTTAAAATATCATGTAAATATTATTCTGGGTCTTTTCAGTCACGCATGCCTGCGTCAGTGACCGATCATACAGGGTGGGGAACAATTCCATATATACTTAATTAAGGGTGGTATATTTCTTTGAATTACTTATTAATGCTGTTTCACAACATTTAAATGAGACAAAATATTTAAATAAAACACTAAACAAAATAATACAGTTGTTAGATAACAGCGTGTATTTTCCCTGTTCTAATTCTCTAGACAAAATACATTATCTATTAGATCACAAAGAGCTGTATACAGAGGAATTTTAACCACGCCCACCTACTTCAATGAATGGGAAACACTAGTATTACATGCTCGTTCCAGCTGAGCGAATATAGGTAATGCGCTGGATTATAAAGAACTTCTGTACTAAAAGTGTATTAATAGCTGAATTTAGATGGTCTAAATAAATACAACTGTTTAAATGATGCAGTTTTAGCCAAGCGACAATAAAACGTTTTAGAAGTTGTTAAAAAGTAAAATTCTACCGAAACTATGTATTTACTCCATTACAGTTACGTGCGCGCGCACATGTCAATTATACCTCTCCTACAGGTAATAGCACACGGCACAAATTCCTTTGACGTCATTATACAAGGGAACTTAGTAGGTAGAGTGTTATGAGTTGCGGCGGATTTATCCATGAAGGATTTATCTCCCTTGAATCGTTTCAGGTGTGTACGAATTTTATTTTATGACCATTTTTTTTCGACAGAGCAGTTTGAATTATATTTTCTGCAACAAATCGTATTGAAGGCATACAAATGTCAAAGTATCTACTGGCTTCATTTATTTATTGGAAGCTTCTCTCTTCATTATTTTTTAAATCAAACGATTTGACCCCCCTAGGGTGTTTTGCGTGTTTGCCAGTTCCACCTAATTTTGCATTTAGACTTTGTGAGACGGCTTGAAGATTCCCAAGACAATTATCAGTCTTCACACCTTTTATGTGATCAATCACAAATCCGTCTTCGATTAATCCGTAAAATGCTTCATAGATGGCTCTGTGACAGAGATAATTCTTCCTCCCAGCTGTAAACATAAAAAATCCCATATTATTTACCCATCCAACCGGTTCTTTTAGTCTGCGGTGCCTGACAACACCATCACGGGAGGCTTTGTAATTAACAAGCACTGGATGAGGTCTGAAATCTTGGCTCATTTGTATAATAATACTATTTGTCTAATTTATATCTGCTTTAATTATAAACCTCTTGATATAATTTTGAGGGTTTTTTATGATTTTGTCGTTGGGGTCAATGACGGTATTTTTTATTCGTTTGTCATAATAGCGTTTTAGTTCCCTGTATCCTTTACCCCCACAAGCAAGGCACAACTGCGATTTTCCCCTTACCCCAGCCCCACATCGGAGGCACGGGAGGGGGCCGAAGGAACCGTTGCGAACACTTTGTGAATGATACCCACAGAATTCGCTTCTGCATGATTTGTTACACGGGGTTGTTGATCCAATCATTAGCCACTTGCAGTGATTCATTATACTATATTTTTCTATTTAAATACTTGTTTTAATTATAAAATGGAGGAGTTCAAGAGATTATCGAAAAATAAGCCTTGGAAAAATACTAAATTCATTGATTATACCATGAAAGAATTCCAAAGATTGTCGAAAATTAAGCCCTGGAAAAATGCTAAATTCAATCTCGATAAGGAGTTCAAGAGATTATCGAAAATTAAGCCTAGGAAAAATACTAAATTCAATCTCGATAAGGAGTTCAAGAGATTATCGAAAATTAAGCCTTGGAAAAATACTAAATTCAATCTCGATAAAGAGTTCAAGAGATTATCGAAAATTAAGCCTTGGAAAAATACTAAATTCAATCTCGATAAAGAGTTCAAGAGATTATCGAAAATTAAGCCCTGGAAAAATGCTAATTTCAATCTCGATAGAGTCTCTGATACACCAAAACGTCTAATCGGTGATAGAACTATACTGGGTAAAATCAGGGAGTGTTTTAATGAATTCTACCGAGACGGTACAGCACACTGTTGGTCGACATTTCGAATTATTGATGAAGATGTCAATGTACCCAACATCGATGCTACTATGAACGATGCAAGAGCAGCTGAGATAATTTCACATCTTGGCTGGAAATTCAAGGGTAAATTGCAAAGCAATTCCCAACAGAAGTATTTTTCAGAATAAAATTCATTATCCAAGTCGAAGGCAAATGGATTATCAGGGATAAATTTGAACCAATCCTCAAGGATAAAAAACTGTCATTGTAAGTAGAGATTCCAAACCAGGAATTCTAACTGGAATTGACAAACCATACTACGAGAGATCTTATCCTGTAACAGCAATTGTTTATGGGATATATCCGTTAAATGATAAACCCGATATTGCAAATCTAGCTCCTATGAAATATTCTAGTTCACTGAATTGTGTAGCAACACGGATAATGGAACACTTCACAAATGCATCCCGAGGAAATAAACTAACTGATCTGCGACGTAAGAAAATAACCGAATGGGAACTGACAGTAAAACAACACGGTGCAAGGATTTCTGATATAGCTAAATTAGAAGCATCATTAAAATTCCCAATATCAGTAACGACAATAACCGGAGAAGTATTATACGAACCGAATTATCAATCGCGAGGGGCTCCAATTAAAATTATTGATCATAACAAACACGCGTGGACGGCTGCAGTAACAATATTTCCACGAGATAGAACCGTGAGATATATCCCTAAGGAGTTCGTCAGGGATGTTTTTTATAATGAGAAGTTATTCGATGCTATTCACACGCTGTGTAAGGATGATCCTGTGTCAGTGTGGTTACTTAGAAGTGATGAAGATCCCGAAATAGGATTTGATCAATTTGTAAGACCAAATGGTGAATTATATCGCGTTGAAGAATTAGATAACAGAATGAGAAAAATCGCTAGTGAATTTGCCTTGCAATTTCCATTTTCATCGGAAAATCCAAAAGAGATTTCATGCCATGAAAAACTACTCGCGGATAGCTTCACAATTCCATCAGTAGTAGCTCACTTCGCAAGAGAAAAAAACTCATGGCGTCCAACACGAAGTGATTTTCTCGAGGACGTTAAATTGAGTTGCGTCGAATTTGGTCATGGAGGACTGTGGAATACAAAATACCATCGTGGCGGTATGATTTCAATTGATATATCCGAGTGTTATCCTGGATGTTTTCTCGGGTATGGAGAATGTAGTAACTATTTTAAACGATTTGGACACCCCACACATGAAATGACTCGTGTTGCGATTAATGGACCATTACCTGATTTTGATTTAACCGGATTCGCTCGAGTGATATCATTTGAACTCGCTACAGGGTTACATCCGTGTAGTTATGTTTGGCTTGGTAGACATATATCTGAAAAGGCCTGGATACCATAGTGTTACTACGATATATGATTGATTGTGGTATGCTAATATCGTTGATTGTTTCCGAAGCTATTATATGCTATCGAGCTCAGAAAGAAGTCTGGCTACCACAACCCGATCTAGATCGTATAATTAGCGAACAGCGAAAACAGTTTCCAGATTTCAATGAAGAACAAATCATGAATTGGTCTAAGGAGTTATTTGAAATTAAAAAAAGAACAAGCAAAAGATTTTGGACGAAGAATAATCGGTAAAATTACCCAGGGTGGAAGATACGACAATGCAAAATATTCTTCGCGGTTGATCATAGACATCGCTGAATACGATTTTATTGTAACGGATTTAACGAAACAGGGAAAACTTGTAAATCGTAAAGACGCTTTCCTATCCGATGGAAGACGATTAGGTACAATTGTTACTTATTGTGATGGATATATTAAACAATATACGCATTTGAGAAGTTATATGGTAGCTTATGCTTCTATCAATTTATTTTCGATGATAAATAGATTTCCTAATACCGCAGTTAGAGTAGCCACTGATTCTATGTATATCCACGAGAAATACAAATCAGATGTAGCTAAATTCACAGATCCGGAGGCAAATTGGGGATGTTGGAGATTTAAAAAGGAAACGCTACATGAGTATTGTGAATCGGCAGATGTTACCATGGATGAAAAGTACTTAAAGTGTGATGAGATTCAATCCGAATTTTCTAATGCACCACCGGTATCTGATCCAATATGTAGATACAAGACAGTTTATTTAAACGGTTGTGGCGGGTCAGGAAAGACAACTCGTGCAATTGAATTATATCATAGAAACGCTAGCGTTTCAAAATCAAACATGATTGTCCTAACACCAACTCACAGACTCGCCAGAGAGATGAAACAACGAGGAGTAAATGCCTGTACTTATCATAGTTTCTTTCGATGGAAAGGTGATGAATGGACCCCTGATCGAATGTGTGATAAATTCATTCCTGAAATCATCATTTGGGATGAAATATGCACAGTATTGTTGAAAATATTACAAACATTTCTTGAGTGGTTGCTATTGAAAAATACAAAAGTCGACATGTGCAGTGATCACGGCCAACCACCACCATTTGTCGGTGCATCCCCACATGAATGGCTAAAGGGTTTTGTAGACTATTATGAAGAAATTAACACTGATTATAGATCACTTGATGAACAATTACTCGAGTTCAAAGCGCTAATTAGATTACAGCCGGATAAAATCCAATGTGAAATAGCACGCGAAATAATTTCAGAAACTCCCAAGAATGATTTTTGGGAAACGTGTAGACCAAACGATTTGATAATTGCAAGTAGAAAAATAGTCAAAGACACACTTCAGATGAAGTTATTTGAATTGCATAAATAAAATTTGCAACACTTCCAGTACCGTTGTGTTATAGGCCTTCGGATACACGAAAACAGAATATAGAAGTTGATATACCAAGACCAATATCCGAAGGATTTCAAAGATAGAATTTAGTGTTAAATGATATTGTGCTGGTTGATATCAGCGTCGTTGAAGATACATTGCGTGCTAATAATTCCCCGTGGACGCTAGGTTACGCAGCAACAATACATTCTTCACAGGGATTATTGACTAGACTATATCAGATACAATTGTTTGGATGGTGAATAATCACATCGAATGGTCGAATTTAGAATTTTGCAGTATTAAGAGTACGAAGAATAAATCATCTTCGAAGAATTGTTTTCGATGATGACACCACAATGGATGATGCTAGCATCGTTGATGTTAAAATTATTAATAAAAAACTCTCCGGTTACAAACAACTAGAGAAAAACAAACAACGAGAATTTGATATTGATGCTGAATTAATAATTACCCTGAAGCAACAACAGAATAATCACTGCGCAAGTTGCAATTGTATAATGCGTTGGCAGTATTCGGATAAAGTATTCGGATAAAGATCCTCGCCAATTTACCGTAGACAGAACAAATAACAATCTCGGTCATGTCAGAAACAATGTGATGTTAACTTGTCTTGAGTGCGACAGACGCAACGGCGCTAGTTAAGACCCCGCGGTGGTAATTGAGTATCGTCAGGAATCACTTGTAATTGTTCGCGTGTAAAACCCCGCTGAGGGGCAGTTAAATCCAATTTATAGATTGGAGGTCTACCAGTTGATCGTGTTATAGTAGATATCTTGTGTGCAGTAACACTCCAAATAGGATCAGTAGCCCTCTTTCTGCCACCTTCAAGCTCTCCTGGTTCGTATAAATACCCAACAGTGACATTACTACCAAGAATTGGCTGAGAAACGCTATCCCGCTGTGGTTGTGGTATATACTTTTTTTTTATTGCGTTGTTAGGTTTCATATTGATTGCTCTGGTAATCTCGTTATTTAGCGCTGAAACTACCCCTGGTAACCTTTTGACCCATTCACGGGATCGCTTTTCTTGGATGATTTCTTTTGCGTATTGATATCCAAATAACCGCCCAGCAAGAGTCCGATTAAATCGTTCAACAATTGCCTGATCGCGATGTAACGCAGTATGCCCTCGTCTGATGGTGACATTGTGATCTTTCATTGTAGATGCAACCACACCCTGAAATTCCTTGCCAGGATCAACTTGTAACAGATTTGGCCAGCGTAGTGGGCCTCGTCGATAAATCTTTTCAAATGCAGAAGCAACTTCAGGTGATGATTTTGTTTTTAGCGGTTCTGCTTGTTTGTATCGACTCGCAACGTCAACTACGGTTAGCGCGTATTTGTAACTGTTGTCATGTGGTAAAAACAATAAATCAGCTTGATGAACTTCATTGGGTCCGGTAACATCAAAATGCGAGAAATTGATTTGTTTAGGACGCGGTAGATAAATTTGCCATATAGCCTGTTTGGATAACCAATTAGCCGCAGTGGCCTTTTTCACTTTTGCGGCGTTAGCGAGTTTATTGATTGCAGCGTTACCCCTCCAGTATCCCCTCGGAGAATAATAAATAGATTCCATATTATTAATTACCAGCGCCCATCATCAATTTGCCTTTCATAGCTGATTTTACCAACCACGAAGCCAACTTTTCTTTGAAAGATTTATTAGGAATAGCATTTAACGCATGAATTAATTTCACATCCGCGAGATGCATGTTTTTCAGATTGCTGCTTTTATATGCAACATCATGAGCATGACACGCCTTATCAATAGCGTTTATCGGATACTCGCCGGGTCGAGGCAGATTTTGATCATCAAGTCTGATATCTAATCGTGTTCCGGGGCCACAGTAGCTATATCCTGGAAGGTGCTTTTCTCCGGGGTACTTTGCCCATGGGGCTCCAGGGAGTTTTGCAAATTTGGCTGCGATATCACCTCCTCGTTTTTTTTAGAACATCTCCGGATTTCATAGAAACAAATCTGAACTTTTTTGGACCACATGTTGCACATTTACCAGTTAGTGCTGATCTGTTATTTTTAGTTGTAATCGTCGTCACATCATTTGTGTTAGTACGCGTTTTACACTTCACACAATATAGATCCATAATTTATGTATAGAGAGATGGATATAATTGATTTTTCAGCGACTAAAACGAGAGAACCAGTTAAGCATCATGCAGCGCTACCAAACTCTATTCGCGCAATTATAATCGGGCCATCTGGATCCGGTAAGACGCAATTGTTGCTCAATTTAATATTGAGATGGATGAAGTGGGATAAGTTGTATTTAGTTGCTCCTAGCGTAGATGATCAACGATGCTATGAAGTGTTAAAGGATTTTAACGAGAATGCATCAGAAATTAAGGTTGAGAACGCCATTGATTTTATAACTGATATTGACGAGGCACCATCCGTGGATGACCTTGATGGGAGCCTTAACAATTTAGTCGTATACGACGATGTGATGTTAGACAATCAACAAAACCCAGCTAGAATATTTTCCCGAGGCAGGCATAAAAACACCGATTTGATATATGTCACTCAACGCTACACTCAGATTCCAAAAGTGATCAGAGATAACTGTAATACTCTTGTTGTGTTTAACGGCGTTGATACACATACACTACGAAATATTTGGCAGACATGGTGTTCCGATATGGACTTCAATCAATTTAAAAATTTCTTTAGTAAAGCTCAGTCAACCCCGCTTGGATTTATAACAATAAATTTTCATGATCGTCAGACACGATATCGTATCGGACTCGATCAAATATTTATTTGAAATCATTTATTATTTTTGTTAACTTGTAGCAGCAGAGAGGGTGAAGTACCACATCGTTGCGACCAAAATTGATTGAAAAATCGTAAAGTCTCCGTTTGCTAAATGGAGACTTATTTTTTGGGGGTTAAAATATGAGATTTCGTAGGAAGGGTCTATTTTCCGTTTTGAGGATTCAATCAAAAGTTTGTCTGAAAAGTGTGGTCTGTTCACCCTCTCTGCTGCTATGCGACGCCTCCATTTTCACGTAGTTGTTTTTGTTGCCGCGTCGTTAACAAATATCGTTCATCGCCGTTCTCAGATATTACAATTTTGAACCCCCCAGTGATGTTATTTCTGAAACACTCGCGGATAGCGTCGTACAATTTAACTTTGTCGGAGATGGATACTTTAGCTTGATAGTACATTATTTAATAACTCAGCTTTCAATTGTGATAGTTTCACATTTGCAAAACTCAGTTCACAAACAATAGATGGTAGGTGAATCGCTTACAACTAAATTAACCCGAGAGCGGCTAGCAGCAATTAAAAAGTTTATACCGGTTCGAGACAGACTTCGCGATAAACTTTAACAACGACAAGCGCAGACTGACTTTTCTGTGTCAAGTGAACAACTGTTTACTCTGATAACAAGTGCGACCAAAGATGTGAAATAGTTAACTGAAGCAGCGATATACGGAGATATTCCTGAAAAAGAACGAGCAACGAAGGCGCCGCTGCTTGATACGCTTGAAAAGATAGCAGCAGAGACCGAACAAACGCGCGCAGGGATACAACAGCTATCCAGTGATATAAAAACTCAAAGCGAAATTGAAGAACGCGAAGAAGAACAACAAGGTGCAGCTGGAGGAAAAGACAATTCACCTGAGAATATATTTACAGTCGCAGCATTAAATGAAATTGAAGAAATCCATACGGATTACGAATTAGCTGATTTTGCTAGAGAAAATTTTCCAAATGGTAAAAGAGAGAAATTATTAAAAGACGAGTTCAAAAATTTTATAAAAAGCAAAGACACTTGGGCATCAAAAATATATTTAGCGAAACGCGGCGGGGATAAAATTAGAGCGTTGCAGCACCCTGGTTATGATGACTTTCTAGCTGCGGTTGAATGCGGTCCACAACCACCACGTTATACGGAGGATCCAATCCCGGAAGAAATAGACATAAGAGCAGAAGCCGGTTCTAAGAAAACAAGCGGGAAAGGATATTCAATTAAAAATCCCTTGGATTTCAACGCAACCGTGACATGTCCTGGTAACATCCTAAGTGATATATCACGGTTAGAAGTTCTCATCGGGGCGAAGCGAGCCGGAAACAACTCCGTCGAGATAATTAATGAAGCAGCTGATATCTGCAGACGATTATTTGCCGGCGGTATCATGGGCATTGATGTGTATCGAGAACGCATTGCTGAATTAGTTGAAAATCACAAGACGCCGATGGTTATGATGAAAATCCTATGGATTTTAGCGATTGATCACTAATTGAAAAACTACTAGTTTTATAACAAGATGATCATACACTACAGCCATGATAAACCCGTAAGAGTCTACGTAGTGAACTCACGATTGCCTGTTTATAGAGCATATTACGGAGATGGTTTCGGCAATACCATTGCGTGGTTATTTACAAGAATGGCCCCAAAAGTGGCGCCGTTAGCTAAACATTTATCAATGAAAGCCATTGATATTATTCGTGATAATGGAATCAGCGGTGTTGGAAATCTTGCCGGAAAGGCATTTTCTGCCGCGAAAAATAAAATAACATCATTGGTGCGACGACGAAAAAAGCAACCAGTTGTACTGCCATCTACAACAAATTATTTAAAGATCTGAAGAGAACCAGTTGCAAAAGACACCAAAATATCAAGAATGTGCTTCCTTGTAATATTTTGTAACTTCCATTTTAGCCTATAATGTAACTAGTGTTGATAATTATTGTCATACTCAGCTGCAAATGTCTTCCCACATTCATATTTGGAAAAAAGTCTTAACATGCCCTTCCACATTCATTGATTGCCAAAAACAGCATGTGAAGCTTTTATTGGCAGAAAATGTTTAACAAACATACTGTAATGTATTTACAAAAGGGATGGAATATATTCCACAAATACAACATGTATGAATTAGAAAGGAAATGAGTTGAAACAAATGCTGGTGCTGTCTCAAGAAAAGATACACTTTGTATGGAATATATTCTTAAATACGTTACAAACAAGAGCAGTGTAAAATTATATAAGGAGCAGGAGAGAGTTTGGACAGACCACGTTTTCAAGCAAAAATAATGCTTCCTACGAAACCTTATTTTAACCAAAAAAAATAAGTCTCCATTTAGCAAACGGAGACTTTACGATTTTTTAATCAATTTTGGTCACAACGATGTGGTCATCCACCCTCTCTGCTGCTGGAAATTTCAGTTCTGGTTAACAAAAGTCATTTACGAGTTCAACCAAATATTTGATCGAGTCCGATACGATATCGTGTCCGAGGATCATGTAAATTTATTGTTACAAATCCATGCGGGGTTGACTGAGCATGACTAAAGAAATTTTTAAATTGATTGAAATCCATATCGGAACACCATGTCTGCCAAATATTTCGTAGCGTATGAGTATCAACTCCGTTGAATACAGCAAGAATATTGCAGTTATCTCTGATCACTTTTGGAATCTGAGTGTAGCGTTGAGTGACATATATCACATCAGTGTTTTTGTGACGCCCCCGGGAAAATATTCTAGCTGGTTTTTTTTGATTGTCTAACATCACATCGTCATATACGACTAAATTGTTAATGCTCCCATCAAGGTCATCCACGGATGGCGCCTCGTCAATATCAGTTATAAAATCAATGGCATTCTCACCCTTAATTTCTGAAGCGTTTTCATTAAAATCCTTTAACACTTCATAACATCGTTGATCATCTACGCTAGGGGCAATTAAATACAACTTATCCCACTTCATCCATCTCATTATTAAATTGAGCAACAATTGTGTCTTGCCGGATCCAGATGGCCCGATTATAATTGCACGGATAGAGTTTGGTAGCGCTGCATGATGCTTAACTGGTTCTCTTATTTTAGTCGCTGAAAATTCAATTATATTCATATCTCTATACATAAATTATGGATCTATATTGTATGAAGTGTAAAACGCGTACTAGCACAAATGATGTGACGACGGTTACAACTAAAAAAAACAGATCAGCACTAACTGGTAGATGTGCAACATGTGGTATTAAAAAGTTCAGATTTCTTTCTACAAAATCAAAGATTTTACAATTCGGAGATGTTTTAAAAAAAAACGAGGAGGTGATATCGCAGCCAAATTGGCAAAGCTCCCTGGAACCCCATGGGGAAAATACCCCGGAGAAAAGCACCTTCCAGGATATAGCTACTGTGGCCCCGGAACACGATTAGATATCAGACTTGATGATCAAAATCAGCCCCGACCCGGCGAGTATCCGATAAACGCTATTGATAAGGCGTGTCATGCTCATGATGTTGCATATAAAAGCAGCAATCTGCAACACAGGCATCTCGCGGATGTGAAATTAATTCATGCGTTAAATGCTATTCCTGATAAATCTTTTAAAGAAAAGTTGGCTTCGTGGTTGGTAAAATCAGCTATGAAAGGCAAATTGATGATGGGTGCTGGTAATTAATAATATGGAATCTATTTATTATTCTCCAAAAGGATACTGGAGGGGTAACGCTGCAATCAATAAACTCGCCAACGCCGCAAAAGTGAAAAAGGCCACTGCGGCTAATTGGTTATCCAAACAGGCTATATGGCAAATTTATCTACCGCGTCCTAAACAAATAAATTTCTCGCATTTTGATGTGACTGTCCCTAATGAAGTTCATCAGGCTGATTTATTGTTTTTACCACACGACAACGGTTACAAATACGCGCTAACCGTAGTTGACGTTGCGAGTCGATACAAACAAGCAGAACCGCTAAAAACAAAATCATCACCTGAAGTTGCTTCTGCATTTGAAAGAATTTATCGACGAGGCCCTCTACGCTGGCCAAATCTGTTACAAGTTGATCCTGGCAAGGAATTTCAGGGTGTGGTTGCATCTACAATGAAACATCATAATGTCACCATCAGACGAGGGCATACTGCGCTACATCGCGATCAGGCAATTGTTGAACGATTTAATCGGACTCTTGCTGAGCGGTTATTTGGATATCAATACGCGAAGGAGTTTATTCAGGATAAAAGATCCCGTGAATGGGTTAAGAGATTACCAGCTGTGATTACCGCGCTCAATAACGAGATTACTCGAACAATTAACATGAAACCTGTCAACGCGATTAAGAAAACGTCTATACCAAAAATGGAAATCCAAGGAATTTCACAAAAAGATTTCAAAGAACCAATTCTTGGTAGTAATGACACTGTTAGGTATTTATACGAACCAGGAGAGCTTGAAGGTGGCAGAAAAAAGGCTACCGATCCTATTTGGAGTGTTACTGCACACAAGATATCTACTATAACACGATCTACGGGTAGACCTCCAATCTATAAACTGGATTCAACTGCCCCTCAACGAGGATTTACTAGACAACAACTACAGGTAATTCCCGAGGATACTCAATTACCACCGCGGGGTCTTAATTAGCGCCGTTGCGTCTGTTGCACTCAAGACAAGTCAACATCACATTGTTTCTGACATGACCGAGACTGTTTTTTTTTCTGTCTACGGTAAATTGGCGAGGATCTTTATCCGAATACTGCCAACGCATTATACAATTGCAACTCGCGCAGTGATTATTCTGTTGTTGTTTCAGCGTAATTATTAATTTAGCATCAATGTCAAATTCTCGTTGTTTTTTTTTGTCTTGTTGTTTGTAACCGGAGAGTTTTTTATTAATGATGCTAACATCAACGATGCTTGCATCATCCATTGTGGTGTCATCATCGCCACCAATGATTTCATCATCGCCTGACTCTGTCAGGACAACTCTTCGAAGCTGATTTATTCTTCGTACTCTGGATACTGCGAGATAGACTAAATTCGACAATTCGATGCGATTATCTACCATCCAAACAATTGTATCTGATATAGTTAATCCCTGTGAAGAATGTATTGTCGCTGCGTATCCTAGCGTCCATGGGGATTTATTAGCACGCAATGTATTTTCGACGACGCTGATATCAACCAGAACAATATCATTTAACACGAGAATCTGCTTTTCACTCTTCCCTGGAATATCAACTTCAATATTCTGCTTTCGTGTATCCGAAGGCCTATAACACAACGGTACTGGAAGTGTTGCAAATTTTTCTTTATGCGTTTCAAATAACTTCATCTGAAGTGTGTCTCTGACTATTTTTCTACTTGCTACTATCAAATCATTTGGTCTCCACGTTTCCCAGAAATCATTCATGGGAGTTTCTGAAATTATTTCACGCGCTATTTCGCATTGGATTTTATCCGGCTGTAATCTAATCAGTGCTTTGAACTCGCGTAATTGTTCATCAAGTGATCTATGGTCGGTATTAATTTCTTCATAATAGTCTACAGAACTCTTTAGCCATTCATGTGGAGATCCACCGACAAATGGTGGTGGTTGGCTGTGATCACCGCACATGACGACTTTTGTGTTTTTGTTTAACAACCACTCGAGAAATGTTTGTAATACTCTCAACGATACCGTGCATATTTCATCCCAAATTATGATTTCAGGAATGAATTTATCACCCATTCGATCAGGGGTCCATTCATCGCCTTTCCATCGAAAGAAACTGTGATAAGTAAGGCATTTACCCCTTGCTGTATCATCTCTCTGGCGAGTCTGTGAGTCGGTGTTAACACAATCATGTTTGACCGACGATATAATTCAATTGCACGATGCCGAGTCACCTGATGTCGATGACTGCACCTAAAATACTCCATAACAGCGACAGTAGCAGCAGTGATGAGGATGTTGTTAGTGATGGAGAAGTTGGATCATTGGCTGCTGGTCCATCCATCACACCAAGAACTTCGAGAAGTCACAAGCGAACTGCTCGCACAGGAACACCTGCTTTCATCCCTCACGACATCATTCAACGACCCAAACTTGTTCAACTAGCCACACGTCTGAAGATGACTCCAGTGCAACAAGCTGCATACACGGAGGCATTAGTGGCAGAGGCAGGTGGTGATACTTCAAAGATATCCACATCATACTCAACCGCAGACATGTCCAGGCGTCAGATAGGAAAATTGATAGCAGAGAATTGTAAGGACCAATGGATCCCGCCAAAATTGGTATCCCTGCATTGGGACTCAAAGCTGATGCCATCACTGTCAAACCAGAATATCACAAAAGAACGTCTCACTGTCGTCGTTGGAAATGCCACAGAATTGAAGCTTCTTGGAGTCCCATCATACCATCCTGGAACAGACAGAAAGTCCGGAGATATAATTGCTGACCTGACAATGGGTTTGCTCTCATTATGGCAATGTACCGAGTCTGTTGTGAATATGACATTGATACCACAGCATCGAATACAGGACGCGTAACTGCAGCCTGTGTGACAGTCCAAAAGCAGCTTGGATGAGCTCTCCTTTGGTCAGCCTGTCGTCACCATGTTGGTGAGATTATCCTGTCTCATGTTTTCGATGATCTGAAGATTGAGGCATCTAAGTCTCCAGATGTCACCTTGTTTACATGATTTCTTAAGAGCTTCCAAATGTTGACGGTGCCATCTAAAAGCACTGATGAACACCTATCTCGATGGAACTTGACATCATTCAACCACGAGGCACTTCAGATTGTAAATACATTTCGAACCAGTGTTCTCCAGCTTGCCAAATCAGAGCTTTCGCTACGCCGAGATGATTATCAAGAATTTGCTGAGCTGTGCACAGTGTTCCTTGATGGAGAAACTGAAGATCATCCTGTCACCTTCAAGCGACCAGGAGCCTTACACAAAGCCAGATGGATGGCTAAACTCATCTATTCGATTAAGATATGCCTGTTTGAGCTGCAAATTCAACAACTACCTCGTAACACTATTACTACACTGCATCAAGTTCCAAAGGTGAGGGCGTTTGTGAACTTCGCAACACTAGTCTACAGCAGCTGGTGGATGACGTGCAATTCAGCGGTAGATGCGCCGTGGAACGACCTGCAGTTGTACAAGTCTTTATTGAAGTACAAGGTCGTGAATCCAGATGTCTCTAAGAGTGCACTGCATGCCTTCAAACTGCATCTCTGGTACCTGAGTGCAGAGATGATTCCTCTTGCTCTGTGGAGCAAAAAAGTGTCTGACGCTGAACGGCGAGCCATTGCAGACAGTCTGCTGGCTGTTAAACCAGAAACGGCCCTCTTGGCACCACAGAACCGGTTTTTAACAGGCTTTGGCAAGCCAAAGTTTCCAGCAACTGTTACTCTGACCACAACTCTTGCTGATTTTGCAAGTATCGATTCCTGGTACACATTCACCCTTCTTCAGCTGAACGCTGAGTTCATGATTGACAAAGTTGCGAACTGGCCAAATTCTGCTGCGTACCAAGCTTCTCTCGGCAACCTACAATCGCTAAACGTTGTCAATGACTGTGCTGAGAGAGGTGTTAAGCTCAGCTCAGATTTCTTGGCATCAGCAAGCGGTGAAGAACATTACCAGAACGTGCTGCAAGTTGTTGAGAAGGACCGTAAAGAACAGCCCAACTTGCGAAAACGCAATGGACATGTCGGCTAACTGAAGAATCTACCAAATAACTACCATTGACTTTAAAACATTGCTGAATGTAGAATATATTTAACTATATTTAACATTTTAAACATTGAACAAATCATTTAGAAAAATGTTGAAAACAACATATACTGTCTGAATTCATTGCGATGAAACTATTGTCTCCGATGAGTTGAAAAATGTTAAAAGATGTAGTGAATGGTTAATTTGTTATATAATAAATACTTCTAACATCCTTTGTATAACTTTAGCATCATACTATTGAATATAATCAGATAAAAACTGAGCATGTACTATTGCAATATCTATATACAACTCTGCATGCAATATTATATAACATAGTAACATGTTTAAAATGAGTGGAAAAACTGGAAATATGCGTTTTCGATATTTTGACAAAAAATTCATTTGAATGGTGGACCATCTAAATGTACTTCAAACTTCACCAAACTTTGCCATAAATGTTCTTTTTTATATAAAAAAAACTAGACAAGGGACAAAATGATCCATTGAAGTTAAAAAAAATATGGGGCGTTTGATGCACCCTAGAGACTATTGATTTCCTTACAGTCTAGTTCCTAAAACTTAGGATTGTACTCTTTTACCTTAGAACTACAAAGTTCCAGGGCCAATTTCCTCTCCTTATTAACATGCTTTTGATTATAATCCTTTATAGCCGTTGATGCCTATCTCTATCTAAAATGCTCAATGAACCAACCTCTCTAAACGTAATTGTCATAAATGGAAAATGAAACTTCCATGCTTTATGATTTTGTTAAATAAAAACAACAAAATTAGATTGTTGAATCTAATACAATTAAAATAAACTATTGGACTAGAAATTTAAGATCACATGACATTTTAAAGATCTTAATAAATCCAACTCGTAAGCTGTTTTGAAGTGAAATGTCTTTAAAATCAGCACATTTCATTTAGGTAACGTCCAGCTGTGCCACACGTGCTGTTGATTATACTGTGGAACTCCTTCAAAGTTTATGATGCCTCACTCTCTTCACAGTGCTCCTTGATGTAATCTGTTGAAAAACACCTGATGAAGCAGCAAGCTGATGTTTATTAGGCTTTTCATGCTCTTGTATTTCATGCTCAGTAGCGAAATCACATTACACAATTTGCAAAATGTAGAGTTTTTTCCTTTACCAGATTGTTTCGCAAATCCAAACAGGACGGCACAAATGTCATTCCAGCTCTGTTTTCTTGTCTTTCATGGAGAAAATTCTGAATTATTCTTCTTTTCTATACAACATAATTCATCATCAGTCTCTTGATCTAGTGTGGTCGTTGAGTCACTATGCTGCTGAACATCTGACCAGTTCCCTCCACTTGACTCGACAATGTGCCGATGCCTGTGTATCTGAAAACTTTTCCTGGTCCATTCTGTGATGTTGTCACTCCACTTTTTTCTCTGTCTACCTCTCCTTCTACCACCTTGGACACTACCATGCAGTACTGTTGTGGATAGACTATTAGCTCTACTGACATGGCCATACCATTTCAGCTTTCTCTGTTTGACTGTGGTGAGGTCTTCATAATGGCCAACTTTGTGCCTGATGGTGTTGCGCACTTCTTCTTTTGTGATGTGGATCATGTAATAGATGCCAAGGATGTTTCTGTAGCATCTCATTTCAAATGCCTAAATTCTTCGTTGTAATTCTGCTGTCAGGGTCCAGGTCTCACATGAATACAGAAAGATTGAGATGACTAGTGCTCTCAATAGTGTGATTTTAGTTTTCAGACAGATGTTATTGTCTCTCCAGATGGGTTTTAACTTTGACATAGCAGCCTTTGTTTGTGCTGCTCGTGACAAAATTTCTGCTCTTGATCCCTCTTCCGTGATTATGGAACCAAGATATTTGAATTGGCTCTCTGTTTGCAGTTCCTGTCCTCTGACTTTAATTTTGGTAGAGATTTGTTTGAAACTGTTTGTCATCAGCTTTGTCTTCTCGGCACTTATCTCCATGTCAAATCTGAAAGATGTTTCATCCAGGTTCTTCACTAAGGTGGCAAGCTCATCTTCACTGCCTGCCAGCCCATCAATGTCATGCAAAGAGGAGGCTGGTGATGTTATGCCCTCCAATGCTGACTATCCCACAGTGGTTTTCCAGGGCTTCGCTCATGATGCGTTCTAAGTAAATGTTGCAAAACGTGGGTGACAGGAGACAGCCTTGCCGTACTCCAACTGTAGTCTTGAACCAGTCCCACACAGAACCTTGAGCAATTACTGCACTGGTAGCCTTGGCGTACAGCTGCTTGATGGTGTTGATCAACTTATCACCCATGTTATACTTCTTCATTGTGACCCACAATGCCTCATCCCACACTCTATCGAAAGCTTTTTTGAAATCTATGAAAACATGATAGATGTCTTGTTGATGTCGTGAGTACGTTTCACACAGAACCCTAAGATTGAAAATTTGTTCTGTTGTGGTTCTTCCACTCCGGAACCCTGCCTGTTCTTCAGCGATTATTTCTTCTGCTTGTGGGTTCAGTCTGTTCAAGATGATCTTCAGCATCACCTTAGAAGCATGGCTGACCAAACTGATAGTTCTGTAATTTGGCACAGCTGGAGATTGCCTTTTTGGGGAGTGTTATAATCAGTGACTGGGTCCACTGTGTTGGTCATTCGCCTGTCTGCCAGATCTTGTTGCAGATTTTTGTTAGTAGTTCTATCATTGATTCCCCACCATTCTTGATAAGTTCAGCTGGGATGTTGTCTACTCCAGCTGCCTTCCCATTCTTCAGTGCTCTTATTGATGACTCAACCTCTTCTTTGAGGATGGGGAAATCATCATTATTTGTGGAGTTTGGAACTTCAAGGACCTCTGGTCTCCTGTGGACGGATGGTTGTAGAGTTCTTTACAATATCCAATCCATCTTTCTGCAATAGCACATGCTTCTGTGAGGCATTTTCCATTTTCGTCTTGAATGGTACTGACTCTTGGTTGCTTCTGTATGGTGAGGTCTTTCACAATTTGGAATGCCTTTTTGTTCTTATTCTTTATCAGACTGCTCTCTATTTCTGTGCACTGTTGTCCATCCAAACTTCTTTTGCTTTCGTTTTTTTTTTTTTTTGACATTCTTCTTTATTTCTCGATATTCCACTGCCCCCGTTGTGTGTCTGGTGTTTTTTAGATCTCTTCGGGCGGGCATCACACAGATTCAGAATCTTTTCTGTAACCCAGAGTTTTTTCTTTGGGCGATGGAGGCCAATGATGTCCTTGACAACTGTTGTCATGACTGTGTTGAAAGTGTCTGTCATCAATTTAGCATCGACATCCATCAAAAGGAGTGAAGCAAATTTTCTTCCAATTGTGGCTTGGAATGACTTGCAGATGTTAGGGTTCTTCAGTTGTTCAAGGTTGAATTTGAGCCTGATTTTCTTTGGCTTATTAATTTTCTTCAACATCACTCGGAATTATGAGGTCATGATCACTCCCAACATCGGCACCTGGGAACCTTCTTGTTTTTTCTCTTTTGATGCCAGATCGGCACCGGTTAGGAACCAGTATGTAGTTGATCTGGTTATGATGGGTTCGATTTGGTGCGTGCCATGTCCAGCATCGGGAAGCTTTATGTTGGCCCAGGGTGTTGGCTAGTACCAAGTTGTTGTGGCTTCCGAACTCGAGCAGCCGTGTCCCTTATTCATTGGTAAGCTCATTGCAAGACGGTCCACAATGATCATCACTGTCTTTTAGAGCATCTTTGCCAACTTTGGCATTCCAGTCTCCTTGGATAATAAGGATGTCATTTTTACTTATCATGTTTATTATACCTTGAAGTTTGTTGGAGAACTAATCTATTTCTGCATCATCATGATCAGTAGTTGGTGAATAGACTTCGACAATTGTGATGATAAATGGGGATTCTTTCAGACGAATGGTGATGATTCTGCTAGATATGAGGCGACATTCAATAATAGATCCCTTGATGGCATTGTTTACAAGGAAGACTACTCCATTTATGGACTTGTCCAACTCTCCACTATGGTATAATATATGCCCATGTTCAGTTTGGTGTTCTGCTAGGGCTTTCCATCTTACTTCACAGAGTCCCAGTATGTGCCATGTGTAGTGTTCCATCTCATGTGTCAACTCTTGGAGTCTTCCAGTTTGCGCCAGAGTTCTAATGTTCCAGGTGGCGATGACAACGTTTCTCGCTTTTGATTTTATGCAAAGTACCAGTAGCACACTTGTCACCTCCGTCCTGGTGGAAAACGGCAGGCACGGTCCTTGTTGGCGCAGGCGACGACCCATCAAGTATGATGAATTCAGATTTGTCCAGCATTATCAGTGTGTCTTGTTCAAAAGTTGTCTGGCGGAGCCCATCCCTCTCTAGACCATGCAGTTGCCAGAAGGTGATATAGTACATCGTCCAACTGCTTTAGGGTCTCCACTCCGGATTTTCTTTTAGGGTTTACTACCTTAGTCTTTGGCTAACCAAAGCCAACCTGCAAGGCAGCAGGAAACTCGTGTATGGGCGGGTTCGTCCATTTCCCTAACAGACAGAGCATCTGCCACTGCCCCTAAACATGATTAGAAGTTGCATATTACGAAGTTTTGATGGCGGTAACTGCTGAAAATCCAATATGGTGGGTAAATACTGGCATGGTAGCCTCGATTTTGAATGAACCAATCATATTGAAGAACTGTATTCCTATATACATGCGATATATTTCTATCATAATGGAACAGATAGTCCTACAGCAGCAGAGGGGGCGAATCAGACAACTTTTGGAGGCGTCGATTCGGCAAACCGAGGCTTGCTCGTAAATCGTAAAAAAGCCTCTATTCACCAATCAAACGCTTGTTCGAAATCGAAAAAAAGGACGCCAATGTCGTTGTCGTGCCCCCTCTGCTGCTACGGGTTAACAATTCTTGTTAGGATTTCACAAACAGACTAATTTGTTAAACCTCGCCTCGTAAATCAATCATATTATTGGACTGGTCAGTGAGTCTAAAATTAATTATTGTTAATGAATCATTATGACATCGCATATAGACTGAATTAGTTGGATCCTCAATAATTAACAATCCTGGAGGAGCTGTTGGTGCAAATGAATATAAAATATATCCCTGCTGAGCTTGATTTGATCGCTCGAGATTTATTTGATAGCTTCCCTCGATAACATCACATACTAAATTCATAGCAATCACCGAGGATATATTCACATTTTGAGGAGCAATATGCCTACCACCACCATCTGGGTCGTTATTATGTCTGAGGATAGGTATCTGTGGTTGTGACATTTTTACACATGCGTCATGGATTTTTTTGAAACCTTCATCGATGGCATCATTGAGAGCGTTTTTAGATCTGAGTTATCATACAGTGGAATCTTAAAATTGGGAATATTTTATACGCATATATTATATACTGTCGCAAACTCCGTTCTCCTTTTAGGATTATTGTCACCTAATGTCTCTTGAATAATTTGCGAATGAAATGTTTCCATGTCATTGATGATTTTATTACATGTTTCTACGACGCTGATAAATTCATCTCGGGTGAGAGAACCGGATCTAAGATATATTACTATTAGCGAACCTTCAGTAATCATCGCTGTGAGATTTTTAATGATTTTTAATGATTTTATCTTGTCAAATTGTGTAGTATCTATTAACGCGATTTTCTGTTTTTTTTTTCAGAGTAATATTCCAACTTCAAGTATTCGCTATAACTTTTTACTGGATTGTCAGGTTTTATCTTGTCGGTAATATAATCCGATTTTTTTGGTTCAGGTGGTAAATTAACGGGTTCTTGTCGAGGCGGTATTTCATGCAAGCCCAGTATTGTTCTTATAGAACTCTGATAGATATCTACGGCATACCCGGGTGAGTTTATCTCAATGGCAGATGATAGCGTCTTCTCATTAACTGTTATAGCGATTTTTGGTACTCGCCCAGTGATGGATTTTATTCTACGCTGCAATTCAGCATTGATTTGTTCAATTTGGTATGACCCAGATGGCAACTAAACAACGTTCCAGTCTGGAGTTCCATCTTCGCAGTTTTTATACGCGAACACCAAAGATCTATTCGGTTGTTGACCACCAAATGGTTCCGACCTAATATTAGGCCAACTGTGATACACTCGTAGTTTTGCTAGTGCTGTCTCCTTCACGGGAATCGAAGTAGGGAAATTCACACTGAATTCAGGATTGATTGATGTTATTGATATCATGCTTGTTTTCACCGGGATTGTGTTCTCCGAATCGGTTCGGTATTTATTACTATCTTCTGAAGTTGGTCTTGCGGGGTTGTCATTGTTATTATTATTGTCGCGCTCTAATTCTAACATAGTTGATTCGTACAACTGAACCATTCTCGAAAACTCATCATCGGTTATTGTCGGTTCCTCGAGCGACGACGCTGTCAACTTAGATAATTGCGAGTACGCGCAAAATACCGCATAACTAACGGTGTAATTATTCAGTTTTTGTTGACAACACGATGATATTTTGTTTCTATTGTCGAGGCTATTTCCGCGATGGTTGTCGCCACAGATATACAAATCAGAACAACAGCCGAAGCGGTCATTGTAACCGATGATATAACAATACCAGCGCCGGCAATTACACCAGACAGCGAGTATACAGCTACATCAATAGCAGTGATTATTCGTCGATATTTTTTCATTTTTGTTCGGTACTCCTCATAAAGAGTTTTGAGTTTTGTTGAAAATTCCTTGACGGTGTCATAACGGTATTTTTCTGCCAGGTTATTTTCAAATCATTTACAATTTAAATTCAGTTGTTTACTTAAATCCGCTACGAATTCCACATACCATGTTACTGAAACCCTAGCCAAATGTTTATCAGTGGATGTTATCGTGAACTGTTCATTTGTATCCTTGTCGATGATCGTTGATATAGTATTGTTGACCCCAGATGAACTCGACGATGATATATTAAACTGAGTCGATGTCACTAGTGTTAATCGATAAATACTTTTGACGGCCGCAGTGATATGTAAAATGTTGTTTGTAGGTATCCACGTAAATGATCCGTATTGAATCGTGCATACTACGTTGTTAATATTTTCCTTCGCGTGAGGAATTTTTGTTTTTTCAATGATTTCTATCATCCTCGCTGCGTCATTTTTAATTGTCTCGGTGAAGTTTTTCATTTCTTCGCGAACAACTTCTATTCGCTGATTAATTGCTGTTATTTCATTGAGTTTCGTGATAATATCATTGAGATCCATTTTAATATCATCGGGTTTCACGTCTTTACCAAAAAATTCATCGATGGCGTCATCAGTCTTTTTAAAGGTTTTACGTAGATTACCAAATTGAACAACCTGAGAGTCATACTCGGATCGCAAATTTGCAAAATTATCGATAGCGGTTTTTACTTGTATGATATGCAAATCGGGTTGCGAACGTGGAACCCCGAAGAAGTTATTTATCGGTGTTTCGATGGCATCGATTATATCCTGCTGGAGCTGATTAAATTTAGTTATATGATCGTTTTAGTCTGATTGTAGGTTTTGTTGGGTATCCACAAGCGTTGAAACAAGTACACCTGGTATGAGTTTACCCTGATCGGAAAATACCGCGATAGCATTTTCTGCTGATTCTCGTTGTTTAACTAAAATATCATCCAGGGAAATATTACTAGATTTACACTGGAGCAGCAGCAGGGGAAAATCGGACAACTTTTTACAGGCGTCAATTTCTCAAACCAAGGCTTCTTCGAAATCATAAAAGTGTCAATTTGGCAAATTAAGACTTCCTCGTAAATATTTTATAGATGCTCATTTGGCAAAAAAAAAACTCCACACTTGTTGTCCCCTCGCCCCTGCTGCTGCTATGGTTTTAACAATCTTTTTTTTACGATAGTACTTTGGACTTGTTGTAGAAACGCTAGCGTTTCCAAATCAAACAATATAACTATTTTTTCATAATTTCCGTGTATTTAAAAAAAAACTATGTCTATTTCCGCGTCCCTGCGCCTGTTCTAATACAAATCGATACGGCTTTTGATGTCCCAGTTAAACCCACCATACTACGGCCATGACGTTTATCGATTTCCACTCATACAGACGTTAATACTATGTTTACTAGTTAGCGGGGATCAATATAAATGCAATCTTACAGCATTCAAACAGACTTATATATCCTAGTCATTTTGTAGCTTCCAGATCTCGTCTACACTATTTAATTATTGCTTGTAACAAACTAATGTTGACCCGTGATCTCTCTGTCTGTCTGTTTGACTCCTTCCGTCAGACTGTCTCTCTATTCACTATACTAAGACTCGTTGTTTAATTGTTCATTTAGAACAAAAATAGAGCTTTGGATGGGAAGACAGTTTAACCATATTTTACTGTTTAAACTGTCATAATTCTCAATGTAGATATATCTGTAAGAAAACGAATCAAATATGTAGTATTACAAACAGTTGTATTCTTTTTCTTTTCAAGTATTCGGTTGGATAGAGATATATTATATTCAAAAGCATTTACTTGTAGATATCGAATTTAGCCTATTCGTAACACATTGCGGTACCGTCCTGAGGCCCATATTTCGATTCTCGCAACACACACACTGTTGGCGGTACCGATTTAGAGGTTTTATCTATATGATTGGGAGCGCCAGCCCAAAGGTACTTCAGTACACCTCCCGGTGATTTTATACACCCCCGGGAAATTAATTCTTGGGGGGAGGTGTACAAAATTACATAGACAGTCTTCAGAATATTCTAACATTTCCTTTCGCTTAGAAAATTCACATGGAGATATGTCTATGGGCGCCCCCAAAATATGTAATAGCATGGATGCTAAAGCTCTACGTCACACACTAGGGTAACCATCACAGGATAATTCAAAATGAACCCTATGAAAGATACAAAGGCTCCCCAGTGTGAATGATAACCGTTCATCATCGCTATTATATATTTTTGATAAATATATCAATATATAAATGAATTCAATATACATTTTTTCAAATTAGAAATATTTATTATTACATATAAAGGAATTCAATATCAATTTTTCAAATTAGAAATATATATTGTTATATATAAATGAATTCAATATTAATTTTTCAAATTAGAAATATATATTATTATATATAATATGAATTCTGAAAATATCAATTTTTCAAATTAGAGATATATATTATTATATATAATGAATTCTAAAAATATCAATGAGATCATAACTGAGATATCAAATTTGAAACATCAAAGAAATTAAAATATCAGATCCATTAAATTGTGATCAGATTCTTTCTGATTTTCAAGATATTTATTCTGTTGAGGTAACCAAAGTGGGGTTTTCAGTTTGGCAGATAATATCTCTTATTGTTTTAACCATCAAATTAGTTGTGCGTTTGTAGAAGCGCTATGAATAATAAATACGTATTACCAAAACAATACGCTTTTATAAAGAAAATCCAGAATGCTATTCTCGATTCCCTTGTATTATCTAACGACGTCAATAAGTTTGTCCCGTTATTCACTGTTGTCGAAAAAAATCAGAAAAGAATTGGGGCAGCAATATGAAATCAAACGCACAATTAATTTGAGGGTTAAAACAATAAGAGATATTATCCGCCAAACTGAAAACCCCACCTTGGTTACCTCAACAGAATAAGTTCTATACAATACAATGGACAGGTAGAACTCTTACTAACCTAACAAGTATGCGTGTGCTCTTCACCGTGAATGAATTTGTAGAGTTTGTTTTATTTTTGGTCATTTTTGGTCATTTTTAACTGCATTTAACAAGACAATATGTCGTTCTATCGTACATTTAACAAGACAATCTGTCGTTTTATATAATGGTAAACGAAGCACTAACGACTTGATTAGAGCATGAAAGATTAGCTGCAATTAAGAAATTCATACCAATCCGCGATTCTGTTAGAGAAAAAATACAAGCTAGACAGAGTATACAGACTGCTTTTACAACAGGGACCGAAAAATTGTTTAAACCAATAACCACAGCAACTAAAGGGGCAATATCAGCCACTGAGCAAGCAATATACTGAGATATCCCCGAGGAAGAAAAAAGGAAAAAAACACCTCTTCTTCCTGTACTTGAAAAAATAGCAAAAAGATCCAAACAAACAAAGACATTTTTAAAAACACTTCCTGGTGATATAACTGCCGAACGACTTCAAGAACAACAAGAACGAGAACGACAAGAAGACGTTGAACAACTAAGTGATATTATTGAAGAACAAGAAGAGGGTGCTATTGCAAGAAAAGAAGAACAAGAAGAGGGGGTTATTGCAAGAAAAGAAGAGAAAGAAGAAGAAAAGGGTAAAACAGAACGAAGAAATCTTGACCCTAAAAATATATTTAAAAGTGATGTGATAAATGAAATTAAGAAAGAATTTAAGATTGATAAAAAGTTTGCTCAATTTATCGTTGATTCATTTCCAAATGGTCAAAGAGAACAATATATGAATGAAGGATATGAAGACACTATAACTTCTAAGGGCACCTGGACAAAAAACTATATTTGGCAAAAATCGATTGGTCTCAACTACCACACAATGATAAAGAATTTGAGAAACTTGAAAGATTTATATCTCAAATTAAAAAACCAGCGATACCAGATGCGCCTTTTGTATTCCAACCCACCCAGCAAATATCAGAAGCTGATTCTAAAAAAGGTGCAACTGGTACAACAGGACATGGATATTCAAGTGGAACCCAAAGTGGTGGTCTTGTTCGTTGTCCTGGTAATATTCTCAGTGATATAGCACGATTAGAGGTTCTCATAGGAGGAAAACGAGCTGGAAATAACTCACCGGAAATAATTAATGAAGCAGCTGATATCTGTATGCAATTATTTCAAGGCGGTATTATGAATATTGAAACAAATCGAGAGTTTGTTGACGAGCTAGCCGAGCATCACGGTTATCATAGTGACTGAAAATCCCTTGGATTTTTCATCACCGCATTATATAAATATTCAATTAGAAAACACTAGTGTTTTTATAATAAGATAATCATATACTACAACCATGATAGACCAACCAGCGTCTATGTTGTAAATTCACGATTGCCTGTTTGCAAAGCATACTATGGTGATGGTCTTGACAATACCATTGCAGGGTTATTTGCAAAAATGGCTCCAAAAATAGCACCAATCGGAAAACATTATCAATGAAAGATATTGATGTTATTCGTGATAAGGGTATTAGCGCTGTTGGAGATGTTGCCTCGAAAGCATTTCCGCTGCAAAGGTTAAATTAATGTCGCTAGTTCGACGAAGAAAGAAAGCGATGACTTCGTCATTGGCGTTATCATCTACACAAGTGATGCCTACAAATGTTAGTAAAATAATAAAGAACGCAGTAGATCAAAAATTAGCATCGTTGGCGACTTCGGATGTATATGAGGCACAGAGAAGTAATATTGCAAACATGATAGCGGGAAGTGGATTAAAACCACGACGACGACGATAAAAATAATGATTTAGATCGAGGAATATATAATAAAATGTTCAAACAGACACTTGATCCAGCGTTTGATATGGACGACCCAGTGCGTAAAGATGATTATGTACGCGATTATCAATTTTATTCTTATCACGCAGTACAACCCGATCTTCGATCAAGAATCGAACTTCAAGTTCATGATACCAGTAAATATTTTCTACCCGCTGAAGCGTTTATCGAAGTAGAAGGAGAACTTGTAACAAATGTTGCAGCTAATACACCATATGAAATAACCCAACTATCCGAGTTGGTTTTGTTAATAATGGTATCATGGCGTTATTTGAAAGTGATAGATATATGATTGATAGAGGAGAAATTGAATCTATTGAACGTGAGGCTGATATTGCTACAACAACAATAGGGATAGCAAGATATTCTGATGATTATACAAGATCAGCGGGTCTTTTCTAAGGATACTACTAATAACGCTGAACAGGTCCAGTATTCTAGAGTAAAGGCAGCAAATGTTGCTGCAGTTAATCCAGCGCCACCGGGATATGTAAGACCAGGTGCTGATTTTGATGTCATAAATAATATCACTAATTACAATCTAGGATTTGCAACACACGTAGCAACATTAAAGGGACAGCATCGATGATTTTCATGCGCGATTCCACTGCATCATATATTTGGATTCTGTAGAAATGTCCGAAAAGTTATCTATGGAGCGAAGCATACAGTAGCACTCGTGCGAAAGGGTAATGATAATGATGCAATCTGGCGTGATGCTGGTGCTCCGGAGGGTAAAGTCATTTTAACAAAACTATCACTGTGGATGCCAGTAATGACTCCATCAATCACAACAGAAGAGTGATTACTATCATTTATGGATCATGGAGGAAAATCATTGCTAAGTTGGCTAACAGTGACCACGGATACAAAACAGGATGATGTTGATGATACATTTACATGGCACCTGGCATCAAAACAAGGTGTTTCAGCTCCACGTCATGTATTTATTGCACTACAGAATAACGCGTTAGTTGGTAATCAAGAACGAAGTCATATGATATTTGATCAGATAGGTGTTAATGAATTCTCGCTGAGAATAAACGGCCAGAAGGAATCATCCGAGGACATACAACTTAATTACACCACTAACCATATTGCACGCGTGTATCATCGTCTGTTGTCATATATGGGACGCGATCAAAATGTCGATACTGGTCTCCAAATATCATAGTTGGATTTTAAAAGTTTATATCCGATATATTACTTTTCACTGGAACATCTTGATTTAACAAGACAATCCGTTGTTGATATAAACTTTAGAGCTCGTGTGGCCCGTCCTGGTGGTATTGCTAATTACAGAGCGGTTGCTGTCATTCTCAGCGACAAATCAATGTTACTTGAAGGTGTTGGTGGACGAATGAGACTAGTCGATGCACCAGTAGAAAACATGTAGTGCTTTCCAAAAATATGTAATGTAACAATTAGATCAATCTGTTATTAATATAATGTCATATAGTCATATTAGTGTTACGTTAACTCCTAGTCAACTCAAGAAATTGCAATCGGAATCAGCTAAATATTTTGGAACCACGATAACGCTGAAACACAACCAGATGGCTGGTGGTCAGAATAAATTGTCGCTGAGAACTCGTCAAATAAAACACTTTCATGATGCTCTCAAAGATAAAAAAGGTGTTCAGATCACTCTCTCTGCATCTGCGATCAAAAACATAATAAAATCAGGTGGTATATTTCCGTTGTTAGCTGCGTTACCAGCGTTGATTATAGCAGCAGCCCCAGCGGTGGCTAAGGCGGCCACGTTAGAAGCCGTTGGTACCGCGGCAGGAATGGTACTAAAGAAAGCTACCGGACAGGGATACAAAAAAAAAGGGAAACGGTCTAAGACTACCAGGAACTTCGTATTCATGGTACAACGGAAAAGGCCTGAGTCTAGGAATGGTTTACTAACTCGGGAACCTTCGATTGTGGAATCCTCGATTCCCATGTCAAATTTTGATTTCCCCGATGCCGCCAAAAAACTATCGATTAAAATCTTCAGTGGTGTCTTTATGAAAGATAAGTTGCCGGCACAATCAAAAAGCGTTGAAACCGGTATTATTAATCTCGATAACAGCAGCGGACCTGGAACTCACTGGGTTGCATTCGCGATTGATCCGCGTGTAATCGTTTATTTTGATTCATATGGGTTAGCGCCGCCTAAAGAACTTATGTGTTATATACAACAATTAAATACTTTTCCAAAACTCAACGATTTTCTAAACATGAAGACTTGGTATTCTACGATACCAACACAACAAATGAATAGCCCACCAATATGCGCATAGAAGAGTATTAAATGTCCTTGACGCTATTTCATCATCGAGAAATCCACCTCATGAAGTCGTAAATGAATATACAAGTAGTCGCTGGCAACGACGAAGTCGTCAACGAAGTAATTAGAAAATCCAAAGATTTTTACAATAACAATTGTTTATATTTGATGGAGATCTTTATCAATGTTGAAAAAAACCCGGTGCCGATGGCACTACGGGAATATCTGCAATCGGCTATGTAAATAAATAATCGCAGATGAAATTGCTGAGATGTTGAACTTAGCAAATGTTGATCCCAATGAAATAGTTGTATTTCAAGATCGTCATGGTAAATTGAAAACGAGTAATGTTTCTCTGGATGATATTTAGTTAAACAACGCAACGCAGTAGAAGAAACTATCGTGTTGTTTTCCAATCAGGGTAAACTCAAACCAGGTGCACTTGTTTCAACAATCACATATAAAATATTAACACTCGATAACAATTATATATCCTCGGCGAATTCATTGAAATCACTCAATGATAAGTATGACGATCATATAAATACCTTTAATAAATTTACTGATTTACAAAAATCCATCATGACCAATATTGATAAACCACTATTAGAATTTTTTGGACATCCACCAGCGACCGCACCAAATTTTGCAGAGATAAAAACTTCTATATCAGAGTTTTTAACGTTTAAAAATGAATACGCGGATCATGTTAAAGAGTATGAAGATCATTTAAACGCATTTAATGAATTTACTAGTTTACAAAAATCCATCACGGACAATATTGATAAATCCGTGTTAGAATTTTTTGGTAATCCTCCAGTGACCACACCGAAGCTCACAGAGATAAAAACTTCATTGTTAGAGTTTGCAACACTTCAATCCAGATATGAAGATCACGTTGAAAAGTTTACATCATTTTGTAAAAATATCATTGATAAATATTCTGCAACCACGTGGGATAAAACTGACATAAAAGTCCCTGATATTAAAAAATCCATCGAATATATGAAAAACTTAATCGAAGCAACCAAAGATAATTTTCCGAGGATGATAGCAATCATTGAAAAAATAAAACACCCTCACGAACAAACAAATATCATAAATAATGTGTACGAGATCCAACACTGATCATTTACGTGGACACCTACAAATAATATATTAAATAACACTGCAACCGTCAAGGGTATTTATCGATTAACACTAGTATCACCGACTCAATTTAATATTTCATCAACGAGTTCATCTGGGGTCAACAATATAATATCAACGATCCTAGACAAGGATACAACTGGAATATTCGTGATAACAACGACTGAAATAATTTGGCTAGGGTTTCAGTAACATGGTATGTGGAATTCGTAGCGGATTTAAGTAAACAATTAAACCACTAGTGGTTTCAATTGAAATCTGTTGTAATAAATAAAATGTCATCACTAATGATTTCATCACCGACAATACCTTCGGTATCTCAATATCGCTATGATCAGGTCACAGAATTTCAAACTAAACTCAAAACACTCATTTAGGAGTACCAAACAAAAATAAATAAATTAATATCAGGTAATCAGTTTTCAGCAATGGTACGTGTTTATGATTCTGTGATGTCACAATTAGAGCGACAACATGAGTATAATAACAACAACAATGACAGCGTCAAAGTAGTCGCAAGAACTACTTCAACGAATAGCGGAAAATACCAACCCGGTGAAAACAAGTATGATATGAATACCTCCTGAATTCAGTGTGTATTTCCCTTTTCCGATTCCCGCGAATGAGGTAGCGCTGGGAAAACTACGAGTATATCACAGTTGGCCTAACATTAGATCAAAATCATTTGGTGGTCAACAACCGAATAATCCTTTGGTGTTTGCAAATAAGAATAAAGCCGAGGGCACTCCATACTGGAAAGTTGTTTCGATATCATCTGGGTCTTACCAAATTGAACAAATCAATAACGAATTTCAACGTAGAATAAAGTCAATTACTGGAAATGAATCGAAAATCGCTATAACAGTTCATGAACCAAAACTATCATCTGCAATTGAGATAAACTCACCAAGTTATGTCGTAGATATCTATCAGAGTTCAATCAGAACAATACTAGGATGGCCTGAAATACCACCTCGACCGTCTTATCAAAATCTACCGGAACCACAAAAATCCGACTATAATTCTGATAAGAAATCATATCATGATGCAATGATATCATACGATACAAATTTTAGAGTTTTAGTGTTCTTTATTTGGCGGTTAGTAGAAGGACCAAGCGTTGTTTGATGGTTTCAACCAATTCAAAGTAAAATTAATGAACACTTTATAAAAATAAATAATGAATCTGAAATACATAGAAATATATTGCAAGAAAAACTTTCCAAAGAATCACCGCGAGAAGAGATCATCAAATACATAGAAATATGTAACCAAATTATCGCTGATATAGAAGCATTTAATTCATGGATTATTCAAATAATCTTAAATGCTGTAAATCCTAAATCAAGAACAGAATTTGCAAAAACATATAATATACATATAGAGAATATTTCAGTATATAAACTCCCCGAGTATAATGTAGATCGATCAAAAAAATCATCCAAGGATCTCCTTGATGAGTACTTTCCACGAATACTTGCCGCATGGAAAAAACAACATCACAAACAACTATCTTGATATATAATAATGACCCAGATGGTGGTGGTAGGCATATCGCTCCTCAAAATGTGAATATATCCTCGGTGATAGCATTGAATTTAGTATGTGATGTTATCGAAGGCAGCTATCAAATAAATCTTCAACGATCAAATGAAGCTCAACAAGGATATATTTTATATTCATTTGCACCAACATCTCCTCCAGGGTTTCTAATCATTGAAGATCCAACTAATGCAGTCTATATGCGATGTCATAATGATTTGTTAACAAGAATTAATTTTAAACTCACTGACCTGTCCAATAATCTAATTGATCTACGAGGTGAGGTTTTACAAATTAGACTGTTTGTAAAGTCCTAAGGGACTTTCTAAATCGTGAAAATTCTTCGAATTTCAACAATGATTTTCATCTGAAGACTTACATCGTAGCAACTTTTATCGTAAACAATTTTTATCCTAAATTATTAGTTTTAAACCCATAGCAGCAGTGGGGTACGAATTGAGATAAAGTTTGCCTGACATAAAACCAACCAATGGAATTTAATTAGAAAAACCCATTGAGGGTAACCCTTTCATATGCCGTACACATATTTGCACGAGTTATCTCCCTTTGGTGTTATACACATAATACAAAATATAATTCAGCAATATGTAAACTTAATTCTGTTTTCGAAGCGCTTCGAAAAAGCGGATTGAGTTTTATTCTCTGCAACAAATTGTACTGAGGATCTACAAATATCAAAATACCTACTGGCTTCATTCATTGATTGAAATATTTTTTTCTTCATTAGTTGCTGTATTAAATGATTTTATACGTTTTACATTTTTTATGTTTCCCACTCTCTCCTCGTTTTAAATTCTCACTCTGAGAAATAGCTTGTAGATTCGATAAAGAATTATTCTGAGGATTGGAATCAATGTGATTACTAACAAGACCATTTTCAATCAATCCATTGTGACATTCGAACGCAAATCGATGACATTAATAATATTTCTTTCCAACAGAAAACTTTAAAAATCCCTTACCATTGTCAAAACCAACTGGATTTATCATTCTTCGGTTTCTGACAATACCATCACGAGACGCTTCATAATCGCTGATAACGGGAAAAGTTGAAATTCTTGGATCATTTATATATAATACTATTTGTCTAATTGATTGTTTGGTTGAATTATTACATTATTTGGAAATCTTCATTGTAGTCTTGAGGTGTTGTTACGATTTTGCCAGAGTCATTCACGGATTTCTTAATTCGTTTATCATAATAACGCTTCAACTCTCTGTATCGTTTGCCACCGCATCTCAGGCACAATTGAGATTTTCCTCTCACACCTACCCCACATTGTATGCAAGGAAAGGGCTCATAACTTCCGTTACGAACGCTTTGTCTATGATATCCACATAATTCCTTTCTGCATGATTTGCTACATGCGGTTACTGATCCTATCATAAGCCATTTCCAATGATTCATTATATAATAAATTCTTTATTTAAATACTTGTTTTTATTATAATATGAAGGAGTTCAAGAAATTATCGAAAATTAAGCCTTGGAAAAATATTAAATTCAATCTCGATAGAGTCTCCGTAGATGTACCAAAGGGTCTAATAAGTGATAGAAGCATGATAGGTAAAATCCGCAATTGTTTTAGTGAATTTAAACGTGATGGAGCATCTCACTGTTGGTCAACATTTCGAATTGATGGAGACGTTGATGCTACCATGAACGACGAAAGAGCAGCACTTATAATCTCACATCTTGACAAGAAAAAGTATTTCTTTAGAGTGAAATTCAGTATCCGTTCGGAAACGGGGAATTGGATTATTCGAGATAACTTTGAACCAATCTTGAAAGATAAAAGAATTATCACTTTGAGTCATGATTCCAATCCAGGATTGCTGACTGGGATTGACAAACCGTACTATGAAAGATCTTATCCTGTAACAGCAGTTGTTTATGGGATATATTCGTTAAATGATAAACAGAGTATTGAAAAAAAAAAAACCAATGAAATATTCGTGAGGGATAAATTGTGTAGCAGAACGAATAACAGAGCATTTTACAAATGGGCTACGTGGAAAAAAATTGACTGATCTTAGACGTAAAAAAATAAATGAATGGGAATTAATAGTTAGGAAGAACGGAGCATCAATTCAAGATATAACCAAATTATAATCATCATTAAGATTTCCAATAACCATAATGACGATACCAGGAGAAATATTACACGAACCAAAATATAAATCAAAAGGAGCTTCAATTAAAATTATTGATTATAATGAACACGCGTGGTCACCTGCGGTAACAATACGTCCCCGGGATAGAACAATAAAATATTACAAGGGAAATTTATTTGATTTTATTTCTCAGTCAAGTAAAAACGATCCTGTGTCAGTGTGGTTACTTCACAGTTTTGAAGACGAAGAGTGTAAATTCGATCAGTTTGTAAGACCAAACGGAGAATTATACCGTACTGAAGCCCTCCACAACGAGATGAAAAAACTAGCCAGTGATTTTTCAACAGAAGACAACGAACAATTATTAACAAATTGTTTTACAGTTCTGTCGGTTGCAAATCATTTTGCGAGAAAGAAAAACACGTGAAAACCAACAGAGCTGAATTTCTATCAGATATCAAATCAAGCTGCGTTGAATATAACCATGGTGGATTATGGAATACAAAATTAACCTCTGACAGTATTATTTCAGTTGATATAGTTGCGTGTTATCCAGGGTGTTTTCTCGGGTATGGAGAATGTTCTGAGTATTTTAAACGATTTGGACATCCCACACATGAAATGACCCTTGTTGCTATTAATGGACCACAGCCCGATTTTGATTTGACTGGATTTGCTCGTGTGGTATCATTTGAATTGGCTACAGGACTTCATCCGTGTTGTTATATTTGGCTTGGTAGACACATCTCTGAAAAACACCGGATGCCAATAGTGTTATTACGGTATATGATTGATTCTAAAATGCTAATATCGCTGATTGTCAATGAAGCAATTATATCATATCGAGCGTAGACTGAAGTTCGGTTACCACAACCCGATAGTGTAGATAATATAATCAGCGATTACAAAAAAACAATTCGCCGATCTCGACGAATAATATATCGTAAAACGGTCAAAAGAAATCTTTGAAGTTAGAAATAGACACGCAAAGGATCTTGGTAGAAGAATAATCGGTAAATTCACTAAGGGTGGAAAAAAATATGACAATAACAGATATTCTTCACGGTTGATTATAGATGAAGCTGAGTACGACTTTCGTTTTGTTTTTAATCATAGAAACAAATCTATTTTTTTTAGTACTACATTGTACACACTTAACATAAAGTGCTGATCTGTTATTTTTAGTTGTAATCGTCGTAAAGTCATCTGTGCCAGTACGCTTCTTACATTTAACACAATATAGATACATAATATATTTATAATAACATGAATTTAATTGATTATTCAGCAACCCGACGACCGGAACCCATTAAACACCATGCGATTTTGACAAATTCTATTCGTATGATTATAATCGGACCATCTGGAAGTGGCAAAACACAACTGCTACTTAATTTGATAATGAGATGGATGAAATGGGACAAGTTGTATTTCATAGCCCCGAGTGTAGATAATCAGCGATACTACGAAGTGTTAAAGGATTACAACGAAAAGGCAGCAAAAAACACCGGCGAGGGTATTATTGACTTTATAACCGATATCGAGGAAGCACCGAGCATTGATGATATTGATGGAAGCATTAACAACTTAGTCGTATATGATGATGTGATGTTAGATAATCAAAAGAATCCTGCTAGGATATTTTCCAGAGGCAGACATACAAACACTGACGTGATATATGTCACTCAACAATACACTCAAATTCCAAATGTGATCAGAGATAACTGCAATATTCTTGCTGTATTCAACAGAGTTGATACACATATTCTACGAAATATTCACCAGACTTTGTGCGGCGGTGATATGGATTATAATCTCTTTAGAAATTTCTTTAGTCATGCTCAGTCAATCCCTCATGGATTTGTAACGATACATTTGCATGATCCTAGATCAAGATATCGGACTTGATCAAATATTCGGTTAAAAAAAATTGTTAAACCCATAGCAGCAGCAGGGGAGGAGGGACAACAATTGTGGCGTTGTTTTTTTTTGCCAAATGAGCATCTATAAAATATTTACGATGAAGTCTTAATTTGCCAAATTGACGCTTTTTTATGATTTCGAAGAAGCCTTGGTTTGAAAAATTGACGCCGGTAAAAAATTGTCCGATTCGCACCTGCTGCTGCTCCTGGCGATCGTGAAATACTATTTCATTGGGATCAACATTTGCTAAGTTTAACATCTCAGCTATTTCATCGTCGATTATATTTTTTATATCACCGGTTGCAGTGCCATTAGCATCGGGTTTCTTCAGCGCTGATAAAGATCTCCACCAGATATCAATCATGTTATTCTATATAATTTCTCTTTAATATCTACGTTGAAAAATCTTCGATTTTCGCCAGCGACTGCTCGTGTATTCATTGACGACCTGATTAGGTGCTTTTCCAGATGTTGAAATAGCGTCAAGGACATTCAATACTTCGTTGCCGCATATTGGTGGGTCATTCATTTGTTGTGTTGGTAGAGTAGAATACCAACGAGGGATGTTTAAGCGGTTTATATAACGCAGAAATTCTTTAGGAGGCGCTAACCCATATGAATCGAAATAAACGATTACACGCGGATCAATCAAGTATACAACCCAGTGGGTTAAAGGTCCGGTGCTGTTATCGAGATTGATAATACCGGTTTCAACGCTGTTTGGTTGTGCCGGCAACTGATCTTTCATAAAGACACCTCTGAAGTTTTGTATCGCCAATTATTAAGCAGCGTCGAGTAAATCAAAATTTGACATCGGCGTTATCGGTGTTAGTAAACCGTTCCTGGGATTCTCAGGCCGCTTCCTTTGTACCATGAATGCGGGGTTCCTGGTAGTCTTGGACTCTTTTCCCGTTTTGTATATCCTTGTCCAGTTGCTTTCTTTAGGGCTATTCCTGCCGCGGTACCAACGGCTCCTAACGCCGCCGCTTTAGCCACCAATGGGGCCGCTGCCGCAATCAACGCTGGTATCGCAGCTACCAACGGGAATATACCGCCTGATTTTATCATGTTTTTGATCGCGGCTGCAGAGGGTGTGATCTGAACACCTTTTTTATCTTTGAGCGCGTCATTGAAATGTTTTATCTGACGAGTTGTCAACAACAACTTATTCTGACCACCAATCATCTGATTGGTTTCAGCGTTAGTGTGGTCCCATATTTTTTAGCCGATTCCGATTGCAATTTATTAATCTGACCAAGGGTTAACGTGACACTAATATGACTACATGACATGATACAATAGCAGATTAATCTAATTGTTACATATTTTCCACTGGTGCATCGATTACTCTCATTCGTTCACCAACAACTTTGAGTAGCATTGATTTATCGCAGAGAATGACAGCAACCGCTCTATAATTAACACCAGCAAGGGCTGAACGAGCTCTAAAGTGTATGTCAACGACGGATTGTCTTGTTAAGTCAAGATGTTCCAGCGAAAAGTAATAGATCGGATACAGACTCCTAAAATCCAACTGTGATATTTGCAGACCAGTATCAACATTTTGATCGCGTCCCAGATATGATAACAGACGATGATACACGCGTGCAATATGGTTGGTTCCGTAATCAAGTTGTATATCCTCGGATGGTTCCTATCGTCCGTTTATTCTCAGCGAGACATCACTAACACCCAATTGATCAAATATCATATGGCTGCGTTCTTCAGAGTCTAATCGATTTCTATTCTGTAGCTCAACAAATATATGACGCGGAGCTGAAACACCTTGTTTTGATGCCAAGTTCCACGAAAATGTACCACCAACATCAGAATCCTTGGTATCTGTGGTCGCTGATAGCCAACTCAGCAACGACTTTCCTCCTGTATCCATAAATGATAGTAATCGTTCTTCTGTTGTGATTGACGGAGTCAGTACTGGTACCCACAATGATAGTTTTGTTATAATGACTTTACCGGTAGTAACACAAGCACCGCGCCATATTGCATTATTATCATTACCCTTTCTCACGAGTAATACTGTATGCTTCGCTCCATGGATAACTTTTCGGACATTTCTACAGAATCCAAATATATGATGCAGTGGAATCGAGCATGAAAACTGTCGACGAGGCCTCTTCAATGTTGCTACGCGTGTTGCAAATCCTAAGTTGTAATAGGGATTAACGCTTCCGAGAATATCAAACTCAGCAGCTGGTCTTGGTCGATGTTCAAGGGTATTGGGTTGTGGGTCTTCTGCAGTAGCTCTTGCAGTATTTATTTTAATATGCGGGATATGATCAGCGTGATCAGTGATATCCTTAGAGAACATCATAGATGTACCCGCTGATCTTGTATAATCATCGGAATATCTCGCTAACCCGATTATTGTTGTGGAAACATCAACTTCACGCTCAATATATTCAATTTCTATTCCATCAATGAGATATCTTGCACTTTTAAATGGCGCCATGATACCAATATTGACAAAACCAACTCGAACATTTGGGTCATTTGCGTATGGTGTATTAGCTGCAACATTTGTTACGAGTTCTCCTTCTACTTCGATAAACGCTTCACACGCTAGAAAGTATTTACTAGTATCATGAACTTGAAGTTCAATTCTTGATCGAATATCAGGTTGTACTGCATGTTGGGAATAGTATTGATAATCGCGTACGGAATCATTCTTGAGCACTGGGGCGTCCATATCAAACGCTGTATCAGGTGACCGTTTGAACATTTTATTATATATTCGTTGATCTAAATCATCGTCGTCGACCACGTCGTGGTTTTGTTAAGCCACTTCCCGCTATCATATTTTCAGTTATATTATCTTGGTCACTTGCGGTCAGCGACGAAGTTGCCAGCGACGCCAGCGACGCTAGTTTTTCATCAACTGCGTTATTGATTATTTTACTTACATTTGCAGGCATTTCCGCTGTAGATGGTAGTGGTCCCAAACGCGCTTGTGGCTTCCTTCGCCGTCGAACTAACGCTGTTAGTTTATCCCGAGCGGCGGAAAACGCTTTCCCGGCAACAATTCCAACAGCGCTAATACCCTTATCAAGAATAAAATCAATGGCTTTCATCGATAATTCTTTTGCGATCGGTGCTACTTTTGGAGCCGTTCTTGTAAATAACCCTGCAATGGTATCACCGAGACCATCACCATAGTACGTGTTGCAAACTGGCAATCGTGAGTTTACTACGTAGACTCTGGTTGGTTTATCATGGTTGTAGTGTATGATCACAGATTAATCACTGTGGTAACCATGATGCTCAACTAACTCATCAATGAAATCTCGATATGTTTCGATGTTCATGATACCGCCTTGAAACAACGTCCTGCAGATATCAGCTGCTTCATTAATTATTTCCGGTGAGTTTTTTTCAGCTCGTTTCCCTCCGATGAGTACTTCTAATCGTGCTATATCGTTGAGAATATTACCAGGACAAGTAACTAGACCACTGCATGATACCCCACTCCCAAAAAATCCCTTCCTGATTGTACCCTGTGCATCATCATGATATTGTAAATGCCCAGAAATGATTATCATCATCGTAAGGGTCTTCTTGTTTTTTCGTTTTGGTGTTGTTTTTTGGCCTTTTCTTTCTTGTTGTTGTTCTTGTTTTTTTGTAGTAATCAAACTCTCTATTGAAGGTTCTATACTCCTTCATCCTTTTATATAAAGCCCCAGTATTTATTTTATATAACACATTAGCCCAGTCATCGGGTGACATTGTATAATCTTTATACTCGTCCGCGAAAAACTCATTTTGTGAATTATAGTTCTTAGAAGCAAAAACACTTAAATCGTCATAACTCTCTAGGAGAATTCGCTTTTTATCGCTCTCGGTAAATACCCTGTGGTTTTTGTTGTGTTTCACCAGGGGGTTTTTGCCCAGTTTGTTGTGCAATTTGTTCAAGTACACCAAGAAGAGGTCTTTTTTTTTCCTTTTTTCTTCCAGTGGGATATCTCCGTATATTGCTCGCTCAGTGGCTGATATTACCCTCTTCGTTGGCGTGGTTATCGGTTTAAACAACTCTTGAGATCCCACGGCAAAATAAGTCTGAAGACTCTGTCTAGTTTGTAGTTTGTCTCGTACAGAAAAAAGACGGATATTTACTTTCTAATCGCCGCCAGTCTCTCACGAGCCAATCGGGTCGTTAATGCTTCGTTGACCATTATTGAAACAGTAAAGCAATTTTCCAATTTGAATCTCAAAGAGATTTTGATCTAAATGCAGTGATTGGGTCACCAAAAATAATTGGAGCATCGAAGATTTTTAGTGGAAAAAAGTCTACAAGAAATCCCGTGCACCCAACTAAGTGGCACAACTGTGAAAATTTCATTGAAAAGTTGATTTTCTCTAAATGAAATGCGGGGGTTTCTGCCGAATTTTTTTTTAGTTATTGCTGGTCATTTTTTGCCCATTTTGGTGATTTTTTTGACTATTTTGGCCTTTTTTTGGCCATCTTTAGTTGTTGCTCGATGAAAATTTTATTGAAAAGTTGATTTTCGCTAAATGAAATCCGGGGGATTTTTGTCACAAAAAAGACCAAAATCAGTAAAAATCAGACAAAAAATGGCCAAAATCAGTCAAAAATAGACTAAAATCAAACAAAAAACGACAAAAAATCAATAAAAAAATATTTCAGAATTAACAAATAAAATGCTTTATTTTACTATGATATTTTACAACTTCCTGATAGTAAAACATATTCTTTGAAATAAGCCAGTATAGAATTATACCGCTGATGTTGACTAAAGCCGCCTCGTTCTAGTTGAACGCATATACCTGACCATTATGTTATCTGTTCGACAGGTATAAATACATGTCGATGTAGTGTCTTGTATTCATGCCTGTTCAACAGGCACACATTATAGCATTGTATAATGCGTAGTAGACTTATAGGACATACTGGGGTGGGTGGGTAAAATGGCGAACATATATGTTTTCAAGCTTTTCTAAGTAATTTCAAGTAGTTGTAAGTGATTTCAAGTTGTTCTAAGTAATTTCAAGTAATTTTCAAGTGATTTTCAAGTAATTTCAAGTGATTTTAAGTGATTTTCAAGTAATTTCAAGTGAGAATTTTTACTCGGTAGAAGGGAGATTTTCGTTTTATTGGATTAACGTTTTAATCTCCTTGATTTTTGAGTGTACGTTTCAATTCGTACTGCTGTCTCAATCGTCTTCTGATCCTTTCTACAACAGTGAATAACTGGACAAATTTACTGACGTCGTTACAGAATACAAGGGATTCACGAATGGAATTCTGGATTCGTTTAATGAAGGCGTATTGTTTTGGTAAGACGTATTTATTATTCATTGCGCTGAATTCTATATCTTCAAAGTCTGAAGTAATATGACCACAGTTTAAACTATCTGATAATTGAAATCGCTGGCTTTTGAATTTTGAAATCTCAGTTATGATTTCATTAATATCTTCAGAATTCATTATTATGCATAATAAAAATCTATAGTTTTCAAAAAAATGAGGGTCATAATACCACTGTTGACATCATTCATCATTCATCCATTCATCCATTCATTGTCGTATATATGTAAAATGTGACGTCATTCGCCAAGTATATCTACTTGGCGGTCTAATCCGCTATTTGGCGAGTTAGACCTCCTCTCAGGAGATTATGTTTGGATCTGTAAAATGTGACGTCATTTGCCAAACATATCTTCTTGGCGGTCTAATCCGCTATTTGGTGAGTTAGGCCTCCTCTCAGGAGATTATGTTTCGATCTGTAAAATGTGACGTCATTCGCCAAGCATATCTTCTTGACGGTCTAATCCGCTATTTGGCGAGTTAGGCCTCCCCTCAGGAGATTATGTTTCGATCTGTAAAATGTGACGTCATTCGCCAAGCATATCTTCTTTTCGGTCTAATCCGCTATTTGGCGAGTTAGGCCTCCTCTCAGGAGATTATGTTTCGTGATATACTCTGGGCTTGATCAGATGAAAACACACCGGAGAGGGACCCTACGAGATGTATTGTCTTATATGTAACCTCTGAACTTCTCCGATGAAAACGCACCTGAGTAGTGCCAAATGAGGTCATCGTCATAATCGTCATACATAATCGCATAAAAAAACGGATCAAAATTGACCCCAATTTTTTTGAAAAATATATCAGTGTCATATTAGAAATATATTTGTTATATATGATATGAATTCTGAAGATAACCATGAGATTATAACTGAAATTTTAAATTTGAATAATCAGGGATTTCAATTATCAGATAGTTTAAACTGTGATCATACTTCGGAGTTTGAAGATATCGAATACAGCGCTATTAATAACAAATAAGCATTACTGAAACAATACGCCTTCATTAAATGAATCCAGAATTCTATTCGTGAATTGTTATATAGGACAGCACAGGACAATGACAATGGATGACAATAACACTCGTACGAGTTATCTCCCTTTGATGCTATATAGAATAGTATAAAATATATACAGTCAGACATATGAAAATTGAATCTTGTTTTTAAAACGCTTCGAAAAAGTAGAATTTTGTACTCGTTCTGCTACTCTTCGTATTGAAGGTATACAAATATCAAAATATTTTCCGGCTTTATTCATATATTGAAATACTATTTCTTCATTAGTTACTGTATTAAATGATTTTACATCTCTCTTCCCAATTGATTTATAAGCAGCAGTCCTTCCTAGTTTGGTATTCTCACTCTGTGTAACAGCTTGTAGATTATTCAAAGAATTATCAGTCCTAATACAATTTAAGTGATCAATAACAAAACCATCTTCGATCAATCCATAAAAACACTCGTATGCGATTATGTGGTTAAGATAAGTTTGCCCTCCAGTCGTAAACTTCAAATACCTTATTCCATTGTCAGAACCAACTGGCTGCTTCAGCTTGCAGTGTCTGACAATACCATCAGGGGATGCCTCATAATTGCTGATCACGGGATGCGGTTGGAATTCTTGGTTCATTTATATACTATGATTTTGTCAGTGTCATCGATGGAATCTTAGATGGAATTCTTAGTTCATTTATCATAATAACGCTTTAGCTCTCTATATCGTTTACCACCACAACCGAGACACAACTGTGATTTTACTTGCACCCCTACCCCACATCGTAGGCAGGGTAAGGGCCCATAACTCCCCCTACGAAAACTTTGCATATGATATCCACATAATTCTTTTTTGCATGATTTGTTACACGGGGTTACTGATCCTATCATGAGCCATTTGCAATGATTCATTATATAAAAAATTCTTTATTTAAATACTTGTTTTAATTATAGCATGAAGGAGTTCGAGAGATTATCGAAAATTAAGCCCTGTAAAAATGCTAAATTCAATCTCGATAGAGTCTCCGTAGCACGAAAGAGTCCAAAAGATGATGGAACCATGTTGGATAAAATTCGTGATTGTTTTAATGAATTCAAGCGCGATGGAGCATTTCACTGTTGGTCGACATTTCGAATTGATGGTAGCGTTGCTCCTACCATGAATGATGAAAAACTAGCCAATATAATTCCACATCTTGGGCGAAGAAAGTATTTTTTTTAGAGTAAAATTTATTATTCGTTCGGAAAACCGAGATTGGATTATCATTGATAAATTTGACCCCATCTTGAAGGATAAAAACTGTGAGTCAAGATTCCAAACCAGGAATTCTGACTGGAATTGACAAACCATACTACGAGAGATCTTATCCTGTAACAGCAGTTGTTTATGGGATGAATTTGCTAAATGATAAAGCGAAAATTGAAAAACTGAAAAAATGAAATATTCGTCAAGAATGAATTGTGTAGCAGAATGAATAATAGAACACTTCACAAATGCGTTGCGTGGAAATAAATTGACTGATCTAAGGACGCAAGAGAATAAATGAATGGGGACTAACAGTGAAGGAGCACTGGGCAACAATTTAGGATATAACCAAATTAGAAATATCATTAAGATTTCCAATAACCATAAAGACGATAACAGGAGAAGTATTGCACGAATCAAAATATAAATCACAAGGAGCTCCAATCGAAATTATTGATCATAACGAACACGCATGGACATCTGCAGTAACAATATTTCCACAGGATAGAACAATAAAATATATACCCGCTGAGTTCTCCCCGGAGAAGAAACTATTTTATTTTATTCACCAGTTAAATAAAAACGATCCTGTGTCAGTGTGGTTACTTCACAGTTTTGAAAACGAGGAGGGCAAATTCGATTAATTTGTAAGACCCAATAGAGAATTATACCGCACTGAAGCCCTCCATGATGCGATGTAAAAACTAGGCAGTAGGTTTTCAACAGAACACGACGAAAAATTATTAACAAATTGTTTTACAATTCCGTCGGTTGCAGCTCGTTTTGCAAGAAAAACACGTGGAAACCAAAAAGAGCCGAATTTCTCACAGACATCAAATCAAGCTAGATCGAATACAACCATGGTGGCTTATGGAATACAAAATATGACCCCAAAAGTATTATTTTAGTTGATATAGTTGCGTGTTATCATGGGAGTTTTCTCGGGTATGGAGAATGTGCTGAGTACTTCAAGCGATTTGGTCATCCCACACATGAAATGACCCGTGTAGCGATAAATGGACCACTACCTGATTTTGATTTATCCGGATTCGCTCGTGTGGTATCATTTGAATTGGCTACAGGACTTCATCCGTGTTGTTATGTTTAGATTGGTAGACATATATCTGAAAAACACTGGATGACAATAGTGTTATTACGGTATATGATTGATTCTAAAATGCTGATATCGTTGATTGTCAGTGAAGCAATTATTTCATATCGAGCGCAAACTGAAGTCTGGTTACCACATCCTGATAGTCTAGATAGTATAATCAGCGAAAATAAAAACAATTTCCCGATCTCGACGAAGAAGATGTCTTGAAATGGTCCAAACAGATATTTGAAATTGAAAAGAAACAAGCAAAAGAACTCGGAAGAAGAATAATCGGTAAATTCATTCATGGTGGCAAATATAACAATACAAGATATTCTTCTCGGTTGACTATAGATAACGTTGATAACGATTTTATAATCGTGGATGGAACGAGTAAAGGTATATACGTCAATCGTAAAGACGCTTTCTTGTCCGATGGAACCAAATTGGGTACAATTGTTACTTACAACGTTGGATACAGTCTTCAGTATACACATTTGAAGGCGTCTATGCTGCTTATGTTTCTATCAATTTATTTTCGATGATAAATATAATTCCTGACACCGCAGTCAGAGTAGCCACTGATTCATTTTATATAAACGCGAAACACAGCGAAGTAGTGGCCGAATTTACTAATTCCGACGAGAGCTGGACATCATAGAGAATTAAGCGGGAAATGCTGTATGATTATTCCAAGTTAGCAGATGTTATGATTGAAGACAAATACTTGGAAAATAATCAGATATCAGAACTATCTAATGCGCAGTCGATATCTGATCCAATATGTAGATATAAAACAGTTTATTTAAACGGCTGTGGTGGGTCAGAAAGACGACTTGTGCGATTGAATTATTTCGTGGTAAAAATCCTACAAACATGATTGTGCTAACACCAACCCACAGACTCGCAAGAGAGATGAAACAGCGAGGAATTAATGCCTGTACTTATCACAGTTTATTTCGATGGAAAGGCGACGAATGGACTCCTGATCGAATGGGTGAGAAATGTATTCCTGAAGTCATTATTTGGAATCGGATATGCACGGTGTCGTTAGATGTATTACAAACGTTTCTCGAGTGGTTATTGCCAGCGAATACAAAAGTATTAATGTCCGGCGATCATGGTCAGCGGCGTCCATTTGTTGGTTTATTCCCACATGATTGGCTGAAGAATTTTGGAGACTACTATGAAGAAATTAATACCGATCATAGAGCACTTTCTGAGAAGTAGAAAGATTGTCAGAAACACACTTGAGATGAAGTTATTTGAATTGCATAAAGAAAAATTTGCAACACTTCCAACACCGCTGTGTTATAGACCCAAGGATACACGGCGAAAAAACATCGAAGTTGATATTCCTGGTCAGCGTGAAAAGCAGATTTTAGTGATAAATGATATTGTGTTGGTTGATATCAATGTCGTCGAAGATGCATTACGCGCTGATAAATCCCGATGGACGCTAGGTTACGCAGCGACGATACATTCTTCGCAGGGATTGACTATATCAGATACAGTTGTTTGGATAGTAGATAATCACATCGAGTGGTCGAATTTAGTTTATCTTGCAGTGTCCAGAGTACAAAGAATAAATCGGCTTCGAAGAGTTGTTCTAGACGCTAATGACACTACAATAAATTATATTGTCAGCGTTGACATACTCAGAAAAAAACTCTCTGGTTATAAACAACAGGATAAAAAAATATTAACGAGAATTTGATATTGATGCCGAATTAATAATTTTACTGAGGCAACAACAAAATAATCACTGCGCGAGTTGCAATTGTATAATGAGTTGGAGTTGGTCGGATAAAGATCCTCGCCAATTAACCGTAGATAGAAAGAAAAAGCAGCATTGGTCATACCAGAGATAATGTGATGCTGACTTGTCTTGAATGCAACAGACGAAGAGGTGCTAGTTAAGACCACGCGGTAGTTATTGAGTATCATCTCTTTTCACTTGTAGTTGTTCAAGAGTAAACCCTCGCTGAGGAGCAGTTGAATCCATTATATAGATTGCTGGTCTACCCGTAGTTCGTGTTATACTAGATATTTTATGCACGGTGACACTCCAAATAGGATAAGTAACCCTCTTTTTGCCACCTTCGAGCTATCCTGGTTCATGTAAATATCTAACAGTGACATTACCGAGTATTGGTTGTTTTGAAAAATCATTTTGTAGTTTTACAGGTATATACTTCTTTTTAATCGTGTTGGTAGGTTTCATGTTGATTGTTCGAGTAATCTCGTTATTCAGCGCGGTAATTACAGCTGGTAATCTCTTGGCCCATTCACGAGATCGTTTATCCTGAATAAATTCCTTCGTGTATTGATATCAAAATAACCGCTCAGCAAGCGTTTGATTAAATCGTTGAACAATTGCCGGATCGCGATGGAGTGCAGTATGCCCTCGTCTGATGGTGACATTATCATTGCTGATAGAACTGCACCTTGAAATTCCTTGCCAGGATCAACTTCTAATAAATTTGGCCAGCGCAGAGGACCCCGCCGATAAATCTTTTCAAATGCAGAAGCGACTTCAGTTCATGATTTTGTTTTTAACGCCTCTGCTTGTTTGTATCGATTCGCAACATCAACTACAGTTAAAATGTACTTGTAAACACCATCATGCGGCAACAATAGTATATCAAAATGCGAGTAGTTAATTTTTTTAGGCTGCGGTAGATAAATTTTCCATATCGCCTGTTTGGATAGCCAATCCGCTGCAGTGGTATATTTCACTGCTGCTGCGCTAGCGAGTTTGCAGATTGGTGCCTTACCCCTCCAGTATCCTTTCGGAGAATAATAAATAGATTCCATGTTGTTATTAATTACCAGCGCCTAACATCAATTTACCAGACTCGATGATCAAAACCAACCCCGGCCCGGTGAAAACCCAATAAACGCCATTCAAAAGGCGTGTCATGCTCATGAATGTTGCTTATAAAAGCAGCAATCTGCAACACAGACATATCGCAGATGTGAAATTGATTCAAGTGTTGAATTCTATCACAGAAAAATCCTTCAAAGAAAAGTTGGCTTCATGGTGAGTAAAATCAGCGATGAAATGGCAATTGATGATGGGTGCTGGTAATTAATAACATCATGGAATATATTTGTTATTCTCCAAGAGGATACTGGAGGTGTAAAGCAGCAATTGGTAAACTCGCTAGCGCCGCAAAGGTGAAAGATACCACTGCAGCGGATTGGTTATCTAAACAAGCAATATTGCGAATTTATGTACCGCCGCCTAAACAAATTAACTACTCACATTTTGATGTCAGCGTCCCTAATGAGGTTCATCATGCCGATATACTATTTCTGCCGCATGATGGTTTTTACAAGTACGCGCTAACCGTAGTTGATGTTGCAAGAGTCGATAAAAACAAGCAGAACCGCTAAAGACAAAATCATCAACTGAAGGCGCTTCTGCTTTTGAAAGGATTTATCGGCGGTTTGATACAAGTTGATCTCGGCAAGGAATTTCAGGATGCAGTTCTATTAACGATGAAGAATCATAATGTCACTATCAGACGAGGACATACTGCACTACATCGCGGTCAGGCAATTGTTGAACGATTTAATCGCACAGTTGTTTCAACGTGGTTATTAATTTACCATCAATGTGAAATTCTCGTTTTTTTATCCTGTTGTTTATAACCAGTTTTTTTTTCTTCTGATTATGTCAATGCTGACAATATCACTTATTGTAGTGCCTTTATAGTCTAGAACAACTCTTCGAAGTTGATTTATTCTTCGTACTCTGGATACTGCAAGATAAACTAAATCTGACCATTCGATGTGATTATCTACTATCCAAACAATTGTATCGGATATAGTTAATCCCTGTGAGGAGTTAATCGTCGCTGCGTAGCCTAGCGTCCACGGGGATTTATCAGCGCGCACTGTATCTTCGACGACATTGATATCAACCAGCACAATATCATTTAACACTAAAACCTGGTTTTCACTTTGCCCAGGAATATCAACTTCGATTATTTGTTTTCGTGTATCCTTGGGTCTATAACACAGCGGCGTTGGAAGTGTTGCAAATGTTTCTTTATGCAATTCAAATAACTTCATCTGAAGTGTGTCTCTGACTATCTTTCTAATTGCTACTATCAAATCGTTTGGTCTCCACGCTTCCCAGAAATCTTTTAATGGGGTTTCCGAAATTATTTCACGGGCTATTTCACATTGGATTCTATCCGGTTGTAATCTAATTAGATTCTTGAACTCGCTTAATTGTTCATCAAGTGCTCTATGATCGGTATTAAGTTCTTCATAGTAGTCTCCAAAATTCTTCAGCCAATCATATGGGGATAAACCGACATATGGACGTGGTTGGCCATGATCGCCGCACATTATTACTTTTGTATTCGCTAGCAATAACCAATCAAGAAATGTTTGTAATACATCTAACGCCACCGTGCATATCTCATCCCAAATAATGACTTCAGAAATATATTTCTCACCCATTCGATCAGGAGTCCATTCGTCACCTTTCCATAGAAAAAAAACTGTGATAAGTGCAAGCATTAATTCCTCGCTGTTTCATCTCTCTCGCAAGCCTGTGTGTTGGTGTTAGAACAATCATGTTCAATTTCCCACGAAATAATTCAATCGCACGAGTCGTCTTTCCTGACCCACCACAGCCGTTTAAATAAACTGTTTTATATCTATATATTGGATCAGGTATCGGCGGTGCATTAGATAGTTCTGATATCTGATTATTTTTCAAGTAATTTTCTGCAATCGTAACCTCTGCTGACTTGGAATAATCATGCAGCATTTCTTTTTTTAATTCTCCATGATCACCAACTCTCGTCGGAATTTGTTAATTTAGCCACTACTTCGCGTTTCGCTGTTATATAAAATGAATCAGTGGCTACACAAACCGCGGTGTCAGGAAATATATTTATCATCGAAAATAGATTAATAGAAGCATTAGCCAGCATAGATGCCCTCAAATATGTATACTGAAGACTGTATCCATCGTTGTAAGTAACAATTGTACCCACTTTGGTTCCATCGGACAAGAAAGCGTCTTTACGATTGACTTATATGCCATTAGATGTTACATCCGCGATTATAAAATCGTTATCAACGTTTTCTATAATCAACCGCGAAGAATATCTTGTATTGTCATATTTGCCACCCTGAGTGAATTTACCGATTATTCTTCTTCCGAGTTATTTTGCTTGTCTATTTTCAATTTCAAATAGCTGTTTGGACCATTTCAAGATATCTTCTTCGTCGAGATCGAGAAATTGTTTTTTGTTTTCGCTGATTATACTATCTAGACTATCAGGTTGTCGTAACCAGACTTCAGTCTGTCTGCGCTCGATATGAGATAATCGTTTCACTGACAATCAGCGATATCAGCATTTTAGAATCAATCATATGCCGTTATAGCACTATTGGCATCCAGTGTTTTTCAGATATGTGTGTACCAATCCAAACATAACAGCACGGATGAAGTCCTGTAGCCAATTCAAATGATACCACATGAGCGAATCCGCTTTAATCAAAATCAGGTAGTGGGCCATTAATCGCAACACGAGTCATTTCATGTGTGGGATGTCCAAATCGCTTGAAGTACTCAGCGCATTCTCCGTACCCTAGAAAACTCCCGGGATAACACGCAACCATATCAACCGAAATAATACTTTTTGTATTCCATAATCCAGCATGACCGTGTTCGATGCAACTTGATTTGATATCTAATATAAATTCAGCTCTTGTTGGTTTCCACGTGTTTCTCTTTCTCTCAAAATGAGCTGCAACCGACGGAATTGCGACAGTTTGCTAATAATTATTCGTCGTGTTCTGTTGCGAAACTACTAGCTAGTTTTTTCATCGCATCATGGAGGGCTTCAGTGCGGTATAATTCTCCATTGGGTTTTACAAATTGATCGAATTTGCCCTCTTCGTGTTCAAAACTGTGAAGTAACCATACTGACACAGGATCGTTTTTACTTAACTGGTGAATAAAATCAAATAGTTTCTCCTCCGGGGAGAATTCCGGGGAGAACTCCGCGGGTATATATTTTATTGTTATATCGTGTGAAAATATTGTTACCGCAGGGGTCCATGCGTGTTCATTATGATATATAATTTTGATTGGAGCTCCTCTTGATTTACATTTCGGTTCGTATAATACTTCACCTGTTATCGTCGTTACCGATATTGGGAATTTTAGTATTCGTTCTAACGCTGCCACATTTTGAATTGTTGCTCCGCGCTCATTCACTGTTAGTCCCCATTCGTTTATTTTTTTGCGTCTTAGATCAGTCAATTTGTTCCCTCGCAACGCATTTGTGAAGTGTTCTATTATTCGTTCTGCTACACAATTCATTCTTGGCGAATATTTCATTGGTTTTAGTTTTTCAATACTTGGTTTATCATTTAGCGGATATATGCCATAAAAAACTGCTGTTACGGGATAAGATCTCTCGTAGTATGGTTTGTCAATTCCAGTCAAAATTCCTAATTCCTGGTTTGGAATCTCGACTCACAGTGACAGTTGTTTTATCCTTCAAGATGGGGTCAAACTTATCTCTGATAATCCAATCCCCTGTTTCCAAACGGATAATGAATTTCACTCTAAAAAAATACTTTTTCTGGTCAAGATGTGAGATTATCGCGGCTGCTTTTTCGTCATTCATGGTAGCAACAACGCTACCATCAATTCGAAATGTTGACCAACATTGAGATGCTCAATCACGCTTTAATTCATTAAAACAATCACGAATTTTACCCAACATAGTTCTATCACCTATTAGACTCTTTGGCGTATTTTATATATAATGAATCATTGCAAATGGCTCATGATTGGATCAGTAACCCCGTGTAACAAATCATGCAGAAAGGAATTCTGTGGATATCATATGCAAAGTGTTCGTAATGGATGTGGGGTAGGTGTTAGAGGAATATCACAGTTGTGTCTCGGCTGTGGTGGTAAGAGATACCGAGAGTTGAAGCACTATTATGATAAACGAGTCAAGAACTCCATCAATGACTGAGTCCCTGATAGAGTCATAAGTACCCCTCAAGACTACATTGATACATTCTCAAGTAATATAATACTTCAACCAAATAATAAATTAGACATAATAGTATAGTATATAAATGAACCAAGAATTTCAACCCCATCCCGTGATCAGCAACTATGAGGCATCCAGTGATGGTATTGTCAGACACCGTAGACTGAAGAAGCCAGTCGGTGCTGTGACTAATCGAGGGTATTTGGTGTTTTTAGCTCTAGCGAAAATACGTCTTAATTATAGATTCGCCTACGAATGTTTCCATGGATTGATCGAGGATGGTTTTGTTATTAATCACATAAATTGTATTAAGACTCATAATTCTTTATCGAATTTACAAGCTGTTACACAGAGTGAGAATCCCAAACGAGGAAAGACTGGACAATACTCGAAAAAAGCGAGACCTATAAAATCATTTAATACAGAAACTAACGAAGAAATAGTATTTCAATATATGAAACAAGGAGGAAAATATTTAGATATTTGTTTATCCTCAGTACAAAGAGTAGCAGAACGAGTACAAAATTTGGCTTTTTCAAAAAAGATTGGACAAAAAATTAAATTCGTTGATGTCTGAATCATATTTTGTATTACATGTATATAACACCAGCGGGGATAACTCGTGCGGGTTTGTCGGCTTAGCAAAGAGAGGTAATCTCAATACATTTTTTGAAACGCTGTGTCATCTGATTTCTGATTGGTTGATTTTAACTATCATGATTCTCAGCTACTATATTAACAATTATCTGTTTTTTGTAAGAAAACGAATCAAATACGCAGTTTTTACAAACAATTGTATACTTTATTTTAGTTTTTTTTTTTCAAGTATTCGGTTCTGCTTCAGTGTTGTCAATAATCAGTATTAAGTACACGAAGGGTATAACGATCACAATTCTTTCTTATTGACTTCCTTCGCCAATTTGTATATACATATATATGCGAAATTTCTCTCTATATAATTGGGCTTTAGCGCGAAGCCCAAGTTATGAAGCCAAAATAAATCACACCGTCACACGTGGTGTAAATGTCTTTTTATTCAAACCAGGTTGATTTTGTAGGTTTGTTTTAGTTTCGTGCTTGGGGGTAGGAATGCCCGTCATTCATCCATTGTCATTGTATATATCCATCCTTTCATTCATTGTTATATGTCGTATTGTCCTGTACTGTCCCTTATCATCCATTGTCATTGTATATATCCATTCATATAATACCACGCCATTGACGTCATTCATTGTACAACTGCCATAAAACTCGATTGGGGTTGTCCTATATAATTCATTGTTATATATTGTATTGTCCTGTGACGTCATTCGCCAAGCATACCTTCTTAGATTCCTACCCCGCAATTGGGCGAGTTAGAAATCTTATCGGAGACTATGTTTCGTGATAGTATTGTCTTATATATGTAACCTCTGGGCACCTCCGATGTAAATAATACACCGGAGGGGTTTCCAAATGGGGTTTTAGTTGTAACTAATTGTGCCTATATGCGTAGAAATCCCCTAACAAAACGGGGTAAAGGCATTGTTAGAAACCTCCCTAACAAAACGGGGGTAACGGCATTGTACTGTCCTATATGTGTTCCTATAAACCCCTTAAGAAAACGGGGTAACGGCATTGTGCTGTCCTTAATTAAGTATTAATAGTGCCTAGACACCCCCTAACAAAATGGGGTAACGTCGTTGTGCTGTCCTTAATTAAGTATATGTAGTGCCTAGAAACCTCCCTAACAAAACGGGGTAACGGCATTGTGCTGTCTTCAAAACGAGTCAAAATTGACCCCTAATTTGTTTGTTTTTTTGTATTAGAAATATATAATTATCATTTGATATGAATCCTGAAAATATCAATAAGATTATAACTGAAATTTCAAACTTGAAATCTCAAAAAAAAAAATTATCAGATAATTTAAATTGTGATCAAATTATTTCAGATTTCCAGGAAATTGAATACGGCGCAATGACGAACAAATATACTCTACCAAAAAGATACGCGCTGATAAAGAAAGTACAGAATTATATCCGCGACTCCCTTGTATTCTGTGACGACGTTGGTGTGTTTGTCCCGTTATTTACTCTTGTGGAGGGATAAGAAAAGAACTGGGGCTGGAATACGAAATGAAACGGTCAGTTAATTCTAAAATTAGAAATATAAGATTGTTAATTAAACAATATGAAAAACCCCCTTCGGATGCCCCAGTTGTATAAACTGCGATTTGACTATCTTCTTACTACAAACATGTATAAATACTCCATGGACGGTATTGCAATACAATGGACAGGTATGTGCGCTCAACTAGAACAAAATTTGTAAAGCGGTTTAAGTTAACAATAGCGGCGAAATTCTATACTGGCGTCTATCAATGAACGTGTACTATAAGGAAGTTTTTTCATAGTAAATATTTTTTTATTTGTTAATTAATGAAATATTTTTAAAAATACTTTTTTTTGGTACTTTTGGGGGTTTTTTTAGTCGTTTTTTTGGATTTTTTGACTGATTTTAGGTGGTCTTGGTCGGGTCAAATGATCCATTCTCTCTAAATGAATAAATTAGAGGTTTTCTTGTTAAAAGACATTTTGTGTTGTTTTTTTTTAACTACAAATATCACAAATATGACCAGCAATGACTCAAAAATGACCAAAAAAACCGACAAAAGCGACGAAAACTGACTGTTGGTGTCAGTCGGGTCAAACGATCGATTTACTCTAAATGTATCAATTAGAGGTTTTCTTATTAAAAGTCATTTATAGTGACGTCGTCATTACATTTAGATTAAAATTACTTCGTTGAAATCTCTTCGAGATTCAAATTGGAAAATTGTTTACGATTTCAATAATGGTAAATGAACCATTAACGACTAGATTGGCTCGTGAGAGATTGGACGCGATTAAAAAGTATATACCCGTACGCGACTCTGTCAGAAATAAACTACAAGCTAGACAGAGTCTTGAGAAAGATTTTGCTGCAGCAAGTTAATTGTTTAAACCGATAACCACGGCAACGAAGGAGGTAATATCAGCCACTGAGCGAGCTATATGGGGAAATGTCCCTGAGAAAGGATCAAGGAAAGAATTTCCTCTTCTTCCTGTGCTTGAACAAATAGCAGAAAGATCTAAACAAACAAAAAAGTCTTTAAAAACACTCCCTGGTGATATAATAACTGCCGCAAGACAACAAGAACAACAATAACGACAACTTCGAGAAGAAATAGAACGATTAGGTGATATTAGCTCCCCGCCACCTGAACAACAACAAGAAGATACTAGACCACCACAAGAAGAAGAAGAGGGTGCTATTGCAAAAAGGGAAGAGGGCGTTATTACAAAAAAGGAAGAACAAAAAGGTAAAATAGAACGAAGAAATCTTGACCCTAAAAAGATATTAAAAAGTGATATGATAGATGATATTAAAAAATTTAAGACTGATAAAGAATTTGTCGATACATTTCCAAAAGGTCAAAGAGAACAATATATGAATGAAGGATATTAAGATGCTATAACTACTAGGGAGGTGTGGAAAACAAAACTATATTGGGCAAAAATCGGTAAGTCTCAATTACCACACAATGATAAAGAATTTGAGAGACTTGAAAGGTTAATATCTCAAATAGAAAATCCACCGATACCAGTTGCGCCCTTTGTATCCCCAAAAATGGCAGAAGTTGAAGATGTAACGTATATCACTGAAAATGATGAATATGGATATTCAAGTGGAGTTAGAAACTCCTTTTCAGGTAGTTGTTTAGTTAGTTGTCCTGGTAATATTCTCAGTGATATAGCGCGATTAGAAGTTCTCATCGGAGGAAAACGAGCTAGAAATAACTTACCGGAAATAATTAATGAAGCAGCTGATATTTGTAGGCTGTTATTTCAAGGTGGTATCATGGATATCAAAACATATCGAGATTTCATTGATGAGTTAGCCGAGCATCTTGGTTAGCACAGCGATTAATCACCACAGTAGATAAATAGGAATTCAATAAGATGATCACACACTACAACCATGAAAAACCAACTAGCGTCTATGTAGTAAACTCACGATTGCCAGTTTCCAAAGCGTACTATGGTGATGATCTCGGTGATAACATTGCAGGGTTATTTGCAAGAATGGCTCCAAACGTGGCACCGCTAGCAAAATAATTATCAATGAAAGCCATTGATGTTATTCGTGATAAGAGTATTAGTGCTGTTGGAGATATTGCCGGGAAAGCCTTTTCAGCCGCGAAGGATAAACTAACAGCGTTAGTTCGGCGGCGAAGGAAACCACCAGCGTCATTGGGTCCACTACCATCTACAACAGTGATGCCTGCAAATATTAGTAACATAATCAATAACGTAGTAGATCAGAAATTAACATCATTGACAACTTCGTTGACAACTCCATCATTGACCGCAAGTGACCAAGATAATATAACCGCAAATACGATAGCGGGAAGTGGCTTAAGATTTTCCAATCATGATTTAGATCGACGAATAGATAATACAATGTTCAAACGGTTACCTAATCCAGCCTTTGATATGGACGCCCCAGTGCGCAAGGATGATTCCGTACGCGATTATCAATTTTATTCCTATCACTCAGTACAACCAGATCTTAGAGGAAGAATCGAACTTCACGATACCAGTAAATACTCTCTACCGTGTGAAGCGTTTATCGCAGTAGAAGAGAACTCGTAACAAATGTTGCAGCTAATACAGCATACGCAGATGACCCAAATGTTTGAGTTGGATTTATCAATAATGGTATCATGGCGCTATTTGAAAGTGCAAGATATATGATTGATGGAAGAGAAATTGAATCTATTGAGGGTGAAGTTGATGTTGCCACAACAATACTCGTGTTAGAGAGATATTCTGATGATTATACAAGATCGGCGGGTCAATCTATGATGTTCTCTAAGGATATTACTGATCACGCTAATCACATTCAGTATATTAAATTACAGACACCGCAATATACTGGTGATGCACAACCAGCTGATTCTTTTGAACACGAAGTAAGACCAGGTGCTGCTTTTGATATTATAAAAAGCATTAAGGATAATTACAATCGACAGTGCTCATGCGTGATTCCACTGCATTCTGTAGAAATGTCCGAAAAGTTATCTATGGAGCGAAGCATACAGTAGTACTCGTGAGAAAGGGTGATGATAATAATGCAATCTGCGCGGTGCTTGTGTTGCTGCCGGTAAAGTCGCTATAACATAACTATCATTGTGGATGCCAATAATGACTCCAGCACTCAGCGCAGAAGAACGATTACTATCATTTAGGGATACAGGAGGAACGTCGTTGCTGAGTTGGCTATCAACAACAACAGATACCATCGATTCTTCTATTGATGGTACACTTACATGGCACCTGGCAACAAAACAAGGTGTTTCAGCTCCGCGTCATATATTTGTTTAGCTACAGAACAGGGATAGATTAAACGCTCAAGAACGCAGCCATATTATATTTGATAAATTAGGTGTTAATGAAGTCTCACTGAGAATAAACGGACAACAGGAACCATCCGAGGATATACAACTTAATTACGAAACCAACCAAATAGCACGTGTGTATCATCGTCTGTTGTCATATCTGGGACGCGATCAAAATGTTGATACTGGGCTGCAAATATCATAGATGGATTTTAAAAGCCTAAATCCGATCTATTACCTTTCACTGTAACATCTTGATTTAACAAGACAATCTGTCGTTGATATACACTTTAGAGCTCGTGTAGCCCCTGGTGGTGTTAATTTTAGAGCGGTTGCTGTCATTCTCAGTGATAAATCAATGCTACTCGAAGGCGTTGGTGGAAGAATGAGAGTGGTCGATGCACCAGTGGAAAATATGGAACAATTAGATCAATCTGTTATTGTATAATGTCATATAGTCATATTAGTGTTACATTGACTCCTGGTCAACTCAATAAATTACAATCAAAATCGGCTGAAAAATGTGGAACCAAAATAACGCTGAAACACAATCAGATGTCTGGCGGGACGAATAAATTGTCACTGACAACTCGTCAAGTAAAACACTTCAATGATGCTTTTAACGATAAAAAGGGTGTTAAGATCACACTCTCTGTAGCCGCGCTCAAAAGCATATTAAAATCAGGTGGTATATTCTCGTTGTTAGCTGCGATTCCAGCGTTGATTTCGGCAGAGGCCCCAGCGGTTGCTAAAGCGGCGGCATTAGGAGCCGTTGGTACCGCGGCAGGGATGGCACTAACGAAAGCTACCGGACGAAGATATAAAAAAGGAAAAGGGTCTAAGACTACCATGAACCCCGTATTCATGTTGCAAAGGAAGCGGCCTTTGACTAGGACCTTGTTTACTAGTTCCAATGTCAAATTTAGATTTACTCGATGCCGCTAACAAATTAGCGATTAAAAACTTCAGAGGTGTCTTTATGAGAGATCAGTTGCCGGCCAAACCAAACAGCGTTGAAACCGGTATTAATAATTTTGATAACATCACCGGACCTGGAACCCACTGGGTTGCATACGCGATTGATCCGCGTGCAATCGTCTATTTTAATTCATATGGATTAGCGCCGCCGAGGGAATTTATGAATTATATAAACCGCTTAAACACCCCTCGTTGGTATTCTACGCTACCAGCACAACAAATGAATGACCCGCCAATATGCGGCAACGAAGTATTGAATGTCCTTGACGCTATTTCAACATCCGGAAAACCAGCTCATCGGGTTGTGAACGAATACACAAGTAGTCGCCTTTTAGAAAGAAATTATATAGAATAATATGATTGATATTTGGGGACGACCTCTATCACCGTCGAAGAAACCCGATGCCGATGGCACTGCAACTGGTGATATAAAAACATAATCGAAGATGAAATGGCCGAGACGTTGAACTTAGCAAATGTTGATCCCAATGAAATAGTTGTATTTCAAGATCGTCAGGGTAAATTGAAAACTAGTAATATTTCCCGTGATGATATTTTAGTTAAACAACGAGACGCAACAGAAGATACTATAGCACTGTTTTCCAATCAGGGTAAACTCAAACCGGGCGTACTTATTTCAACTATTGTGGAACGAATTAACGATTTAGAACCATTTAAAACACTTTGCGATCAATACAACGAACATATAACTAAATTCGATCGGTTTACTGATTTACAAAAATCCATCGTGCACAATATTGACTAGCCTCTATTAGATTTCCTTGGAAATCCACCAGTGACCACACCGAAACTCACGGTGATAAACACTTCTATGTTGGAACTAGCAACACTTCAATTCAAATATGAAGAACATGTAAAACAGTTTTCAACGTTTCGTAAAACATCGTAGATAAATTTCTTGGAACCACATTCCATAAACTCGACATAAAACTCCCGGATATTAAAACATCCATCGATGATCTTAAAGCAACGAGTAATGTAATACCCGCGATTAATCGGCGAATAGAAGCTATCAACGCTGATATTAAAACGACCAACAATATCAATAGGGATGATCTACCAAGGATGGTATAAATACTTGAAAAAACAAAAATTCCTCATGAGAGAACCAGTAACGTAGTATGCACGATTCAACATGGATCATTTGCGTGGACACCTACAAACGATATACTAAGTATCACCGCGACCGTCAAGGGTATTTATCGATTAACACTAGTGACACCGACTAAGTTTAATATATCATCGTCCATTTCATCTGGGGTCAACAATACGATATCAACGATCATCGACAAGGATACAACTGAACGATTCACAATAACATCCACTGATGATAATTTAGCTAGGGTTTCAGTAACTTAGTATCTGGAATTCTTACCGGATTTAAGTAAACAATTAAACAGCTAGCGGTGTCAATTGAAATCTATTGTAATAAATAAAATGTCATCACATCAGTATCGATATGATCAGGTCAGAGTATTTCTAACTAAACTCAAAACACTCACTGAGGAGTACCAAACAAAAATAAAATTATACCGACGAAAAATCGTCGCAGTTTTTGTTACCGTGTACTCGGTGAGTGGTGTAATCACCGGAGCTGGTATAATACTCTCCTCGGTAACAATGATTGCCCCGATAGCTGTTCCAATTTATATATCAGCGGCAACAACAATCGCGGAATTATTTCAATTATAACATAAAAATATCATCATGCAGCCAGCGTAAACAGCAAGATTATGTAGTTAAATTTCATGTTGTGTCAACCGCGTACTCGCAATTATCCTCAATGATATCATCGTCGCTCGATGACACATTAATATCCGATAGCAAATTTTCAGCGATGGTACGTATTTATGATTCCGCGATGTCGAAATTAGAGCAGGATAATAATTATAACAATGGCGACACCGCAAGAACTACTTCAGCAGATAGTAAAAAATACCGAACCGACTCAACGAATAGCGGAAAATACCACACCGGTGAAAACCAGCATGATCTCAATAACATCAACGAATCCTGAATTCATTGTGAATTTCCCTACTCCGATTCCCGTGAAGGAGATAGCGCTAGCAAAACTACGAGTGTATCTCAGTTGGCCTAATATTAGGTCGGTAGCATTTGGCGGTCAACAACCGAATAATTCTTTAGTGTTGGCGTATAAAGACCGCAAAGACGGAACTCCAAACTGGAACGTTGTTTCGTTAGCATCTGGGTCATACCAAATCGAACAAATTAATGCTTAATTAGCCCGTAGAATAAAATCCATTACATTACACGAGCCAACATTATCATCTGCTATTGACATAAACTCACCCGGGTATGTAGTAGATATTTGTCAGAGCTCAATCAGAACAATATTAGGATGGCCTGAAAGTCCACTTCGACAGGAACCAGTTGACATACCACCTGAACCACAAAAATCTGATTATATTTGCGACAAGATAAAACCTGATAATCCAGAAAAAAATTATAACTAATAAACCAAGTTTAATTTTTTCACTGGAATAATAGAAAATCGCGTTAATAGATACGACACAACTCGACAAGATAAAATCACTGAAAATTTCACAGCGATGAATAATGATTTTTCACTGTTGTTAATATCTCTTAAAACCGGTACTCTCACCCGAGATGATTTTATCAGCGTCGTAGAAATATGATACAAAATCATCGATGACATGGAAACATATCATTTGCAAATTATTCAAGAGTAATCCTAAAACGAGAACAGAGTTTGCGACAATGTATAATATACGAAGAAGATATTCCCACATTCAAACTACACGGATATAATATCTCAGAACTAAAAAAATCTCTCAATGATGCCATTGACGTTGGATTCAAAAGAATCCACGACGCATGGAAAAAACAATACCACAACAAGCAACTATCCTGACACATAATAATGACCCAGATGGTGGTGGTGGGCATATCGCTCCTCAAAATGTGAATATATCATCGGTGATTGCATTGAATTTAGTATGTGATGTTATCGAAGGAAGTTATCAAATAAATCTTGTGCGATCAAATCAAGCTCAGCAGGGATATATTTTATATTCATTTGCACCAACAGCCCCTCCAGGGTTTCTAATCATAGAGGATCCAACTACTCCAGTCTTTATGAGATGTCATAATAATTCGTTAACGAGAATTAATTTTAAACTCACCGACCAATCCAATAATCTGATTGATTTACGAGGTGATGTTTAACAAATTAGTCTGTTTGTGAAATCCTTTAAAACAAAATTCTTGACCCATAGCAGCAGAGGGGGTGAGTGCCAACGACATTGGCGTCCCTTTTTTTGCTTCTAAAAGTATTTACGAGGAAGCCTTGGTTTGCCGAATCGACGCCTAAAAATGTTGATCTGTTCGCCCCCTCTGCTGCTATGCTCGTTTGCCTAGTCAAGGCAATTTTTCTAGGAGAATGAAACTCTGATTGAAAACCAATGGCTCCACTGCCTTGTGGATATCTTTGGGAGAAGGAAAGGCTAAACCCAGAAAGAAAATACGGAGTGGAGCCCCCAAGGCGGCTGGATGTCGACCACGACTTCCTTCCGGCAGCTCCTGCATCCAAACTGGTGCCAAATGTCATGCTCAGCATTCCTTTGGACAGGTACCAGCAAGGTCGAGAGGGAGATCCCGACGCCTGGGCAACCCAGGATCTCCATATTCCATGCCCAGGCTTGCGCCCTGGAGATTATACTCCAGTTTCGCTACTAAGTGAGGAAAGAACACGGAAGCTGACACTTTACGGGTTATAAGTCCCACTCGATTGGCGATGGGAAGGGGCGCCACGGGTCAGCTTTGACGGTGGGAGGGATCATCGTGTCCCACTGGACAACTACCGCCCGCCTAAAGCCGGACAGGCCCCGGTCAATAAGGTGTTGACCCGCCATCGTCTGCCTGCTCCAGTGGGTGTCTGGAGCTCAGTGTGTTGCTCAACATGACAAGCAGACGAAAATTCCACACCAGACAGAAAGAAAAATAATCCAATAAAGAAGACTCCAGCTCTTCGATTTGTAAGCTGGAATGTGGGCACTATGTATACAGGCATCTCCGATGACCTCAGAGAAGTGGATGACACCAGGTAAACGGCCATCATAGATAGAGAACTCACCAAACTAAATATCAGCATAGCTGCCCTCCAGGAAAATAGACTTGCCTCTTGTGGCTCCCTCAGAGAGGAAAACTACACTTTCTTCCGGAAGGGTCGCGAACCTGAGGAGCCCCTTCGCCATGAAAAACAATCTTCTGGGCTTGGTTGTACTTGGTTGTGAGAGACAGGGGGCACTGAGTGTCTCTTGTCCATCCGCCTCACCACTGCTGCAGGTCCTGCCAACATCATCAGTGTCTATGCCCCCACTCTCTCGTCTTCAGAAGAAACAAAGGATCAGATTTATGGGCAGCTGGACGAACAGATTAAAGGATGCCCCAAACATTAATCACTCGGCGACTTCAATGCCAGAGTAGTTGAGGATCACGAATCATGGCCTACCTGCCTCGGATTTCATGGTACTGGAAAGACCAATAAAAACGGTCAGAGACTGCTGGAACTGTGCACCTACAATGGCCTTTGCATGGCCAACACTTTTGTCAAGGGTAAGCCACAACATAAAGTGTCATGGAAACACCCCAGGCCCCATGACTGGCACGAACTTGATTTGGTCATCACCAGGCGCTCTGCCCTTGAAAAGCGTCCTCTCCACCAGAGCCTACCACAGTGCAGACTGCGACTCTGACCATACCCTCGTGCGCAGCAGGTTGCGACTTCAGCCACAGACACTATACCGCTCAAAACCAACGCACGCCTAACACGGATGGAACCACTAAGCGAGGAGAACGAGAAGGCTTTATAGCGTACAAAAAATGCCCCAATGAACGGACGCATACTGCTCTTAAAGGTGCTCGAAGCAACCCCCAACGCATCACTAGACAGTGCGCGAAAGAGTACTGACAACAATTGTGTGAAGGAATCCAGCGCAGTGCCGAGTCCGGAAACATAAAAGGTATGTACAGTGGCGTCAAGAAGGCTCTAGGCCCTACAGTAAAAGGGGTCGCTCCCCTGAAATCTATGATGGGAAAGAAGTCACAGACCGTGGGCAACATATGACCAGATGGGTGGAGCACTACTCAGAGCTATACTCCGTGAAACGTTAGTCACTGAAGCAGCCCTCATCAGCATAAACAATCTTCCTATCATGGAGGAGCTCGACAAATTGCCAACCTTAGAAAAGATCAGCAAAGCAATTGACTCCCTCTCAAATGACAAAGCACCAGGTAGTGACAGCATCCCGCCCAAAGCTATCAAATGTGGGAAACCAACACTGCTCCAACCACTCCACGAACTATCTTGCCTCTGCTGGGAGGAGGGAGCAGTACCCCAAGACATGCGTGATGCCACAAGTGTGACCAGTAGTAGAGAAGGTGAATCGGACAACTTGAAATAGAGGCGTCCTTTTGCCAAATGTAGCCCTAACTATTTTGGAGCTCTATTTGGCAAATTAGGGGTTTCTAAAAACCAAAAAGAAATGCAAAAATGATGAATCGGACAAGAGTTTACGGGCGTCTTTTTGGTAATCCAAGGCTTCCTCCTAAATGCTTAATAAAAGCGTCCATTTGGTAAAATCAGAATTAAAAAAAAACGACGCCGACATCTTCGATGTTGTCGTTGTCACCACCCTCTCTGCTGCTATGAAGCTAACCGAATTAGCTATAAATACGGTCTAATCCGACGCGATATCGTGTCCGAGGATCGTGTATATTTATCGTTACAAATACATGAGGGGTAGCTCTTGCGCCGCTAAAGAAATTTTGAAATCGATTATAATCCATGTCAGAACACCACGTTTGCCAAATGTTTCTTAACGTGAAATTATCAACTCCGTTAAACACGCATAACAAATTGCAGTTGTCCCTTATCACTTTTGGTATTTGTGTATAACGTTGAGTTACATATATCACGTCGGAGTTTTTGTGACGTCCTCGGGAAAATATTCTAGCTGGATTCTTTTGTTGGTCCAACATCACATCGTCGTATACAACAAGATTATTAACGGATCCATCCAAGTCTTCCACGGATGGCGCTTCTTCAACATCTGTGATAAACTCAATTACGCTTCCGCTGTAAGCTTCTGAAGCATTTTCGTTGTAATCTTTTAATACTTGATAACAATGTTGATCATCTACGCTCGGGGCGATTAGATACAATTTATCCCAGGTTAAATATTTCATTATCATCGTTAACAGCAACTGGGTTTTACCACTTCCGGAAGGTCCGATGATAATCATTCTGATTGAGTTTGGTAACATCGGATGATGTTTTACTGGTTGTTGTTTTTTCAACGCGGAGAAATCGATCACTTCCATTTGTTGATATAACATAAATATAATTATCGATCTATATTGTGTGAAATGTAAGAAGCGTACATCAACTATTGACCCAATGACTGTTACCACAAAAAATAACAGAGAAGCGGTCACCGGAAAGTATGAAATATGCGGTACAAAAAAATATCGATTTGTGAAAAATCCTCTGAAGGAGAATTCAAAACAATTTCAAAAAAAAACGAGGAGATGTTACAACCAAGTTAGCTAAACTCTTAGGGTAACCATGGAGGAAGTATCCAGGTGAAAAACACCTTCCAGGGTATAGTTATTGTGGACCGGGAACGCGATTAGATATAAGACTTGATAGTCATGATAATCCTAATCCGGAAGAAAATCCGATAAACCTCATCGATGAAGCATGTCGGATACATGATATAGCTTACCGGAGTGGTGATTTACAACAACGTCATCTCGCGGATGTGAAATTAATTCAAGCGTTGAATGCCATTCTCGAAATCACTAGTTTTTCGTTCAAAGAAAAATTGGCTTCATGGTTGATAAAATCCGCCATGAAAGGTAAATTAATATTTGGTGCGGGTAATTAATAACAACATGGAATCTATTTATTATTCTCCGAGAGGATACTGGAGAGGTAAGGCAGCAATCAGTAAACTCGCTAGCGCTGCAAAAGTAGAAAAATACTACTGCAGCTGATTGGTTATCCAAACAGGCGATATGGCAAATTTATCTACCGCGGCCTAAACAAATTAACTACTCGCATTTTGATGTGACAGTTCCTAATGAAGTTCATCAAGCTGATATATTATTTCTGAGGCATGATAAAGGTTACAAATACGCGTTAACCGTAGTTGATATTGCGAGTCGATACAAACAAGCAGGATTTATCGAAGGGGTCCTGTGCATTGGCCAAATCTATTACAAGTTGATCCTGGCAAGGAATTTCAAGGCGCTGTTTTAACACTGATGAAAGATCATAATGTCATCATACGACGAGGACATACTGCACTACATCGCGATCAGGCAATTGTTGAACGATTTAATCGGACACTTGCTGAGCGGTTATTTGGATATCAATACGCGAAAGAATTCATCGAGGATAAACGATCCCGTGAATGGGTTAAGAGATTACCAGGTGTAGTTACCGCGCTGAATAATGAGATTACTAGAACAATCAACATGAAACCTAACAACGCTATTAAAAAGAAGTATATACCCGTACAACCACAAAAAGATTTCAAAGAACATATTCTTGGTAATGTCATTGTAAGGTACTTATACGAACCAGGAGAGCTTGAGGGTGGTAAAAAAAGAGCTACCGATCCTATTTGGAGCGTCACTACGCATAAAATATCTAGTATAACACGATCTACGGGTAGACCAGCAATCTATAAACTGGATTCCACTGCCCCTCAGCGAGGATTTACTCGACAACAACTACAGGTAATTCCCGAGGATACTCAATTACCACCGCGTGGTCTTAACTAGCACCTCTTCGTCTGTTGCACTCAAAACAAGTCAGCATAACGTTATCTCTGATATGACCAATGCTGCTATTCTTTCTGTCTACGGTAAATTGGCGAGGATCTTTATCCGACCAACTCCAACGCATTATACAATTGCAACTCGCGCAGTGATTATTCTGTTGTTGCTTCAGCGTAATTATTAATTCAGCATCAATGTCAAATTCTCTATTATTTGTTTATCCTGTTGTTTATAACTAGAGAGTTTTTATTTGAGTATATCCTTGACGTTGTCAGCGCTGATTGTAGTGTCATTATCGTTACTGTCTTCGCCAACAACAATTCTTCGAAGCTGATTTATTCTCCTCACTCTGGACACTGCAAGATAAATTAAATTTGACCACTCAATGCGATTATCTACTATTCAAACAATTGTGTCTGTGATAGTTAATCCCTGTGAAGAGTGTATTGTTGCTGCGTAACCTAACGTCCACTGGGATTTATCAGCACGCAATGCATCTTCGACGACGCTGATATCAACCAGCACAATATCATTTAACACTAAATTCTGCTTTTCATGTTGTCCAGGAATGTCAACTTCTATATTCTGCTTTCGTGTATCCGAAGGTCTATAACAGAGCGGTACTGGAAGTGTTGCAAATTTACATTTATGCAATTCAAATAATTTCATCTGAAGTTTATCTCTGACTATTTTTCTACTTGCTACTATCAAATCGTTTGGTCTCCACAACTTCCAAAAATCATTCCTTGAAGTTTCTGAAATTATTTTACGAGCTATTTCACATTGGATTCTATTCGGTTGTAATCTGATTAATTGTTTAAACTCGCGTAATTGTTCATCAAGTGATTTATGGTCGGTATTAATCTCTTCGTAATAGTCTACATGATTCTTCAACCAATCATGTGGGGATAAACCAACAAATGGTGGTGGTTGACCATGATCACCGCACTTAATAAGTTTTGTTGTTTTTGTTGATAACCATGCAAGGAATATTTCTAATACTTTCAACGATACCGTACATATTTCATCCCAGATAATGACATCAGGGATAAATTTCTCACCCATTCGATCAGGAGTCCATGAGTCACCTTTCCATCGAAAGTAGCTGTGATAAGTACAAGCATTTACCCCACGCTGTATCATCTCTCTTGCAAGTCTATGAGTTGGTGTTAGCACATTCATATTTGATGCGTGAAAATCAGTAGGATTTTTCCTATGAAATAATTCAATCACACGAGTTGTCTTTCCTGATCCACCACACCCGTTCAAATAAACGGTTCTATATCTGCATACAGGATCAGATATCAGTGGTGCATTAGAAAATTCTGATAATTGGTTGCTTTTAAAGTATTTATCGTCCATCGTAACATCAGCAGATTTGCAATATTCATGTAGCGTCTCCTTTTTAAATCTCCAACATCCCCACGCTTCCTCCGGGGATGTGAATTCAGCCACTGCTGATTTGTATTTGTTGTGTATATACATCGAATCAGTAGCTACTCTAACCGCGGTATTAGGAAATCTATTTATCATGGAAAATAGATGAATAGCAGAATAACTAAGCATAGATGATCTTAAGTGTGTATACTGGGAACAATATCCATCACAGTAGGTAACAATTGTACCTAACTTAGTCCCATTGGATAGAAACGCCTCCTTACGAGTTACAAGTTTTCCTTGATTCGTTAAATCTGCTATGATAAAATCGTATTCAGCGCTGTCTATGATCAACCGCGAAGAGTATTTTGCCTTGTCATATCTTCCACCTTGAGTAAATTTACCGATTATTTTTCGTCCAAAATCTTTTGCTTATCCATTTTCAATTTGAAATAACTGCCTAGACCAATCCATGATTTGTTGTTCATTGAAATCAGGAAATTGTTTTCGTTGTTTGCTAATTATACTATCTAGATCGGGTTGTCGTAGCCAAACTTCTTTCTGAGCTCGATAGCATATAATTGCTTCGGAAATAATCAGCGATATCAGCATACCACAATCAATCATGTATCTCAATAACACAATTGGCATCCAGTGTTTTTCAGACATATGTCTACCAATCCAAACATAACTACACGGATGTAATCATGTAGCTAATTCAAATGATACCACACGAGCGAATCCAGTTAAGTCAAAATCAGGCAATGGACCATTAACCGAAACACGAGTCATTTCATGTGTGGGGTGTCCAAATCGTTTAAAGTACTTAGCACATTCTCCATATCCTAGAAAACTCCCTGGATAACACGCAGATATATCAATTGAAATCATACCCTCGCGGTGGTATTTTGTATTTCACAGTCCTCTAGGACCAAATTCAAGACAGCTTGATTTAACATCCAATAAAAAATCACTTCGTGTTGGACGCCATGAGTTCTTTTCTCGTGCAAAATGAGCTACCACTGATGGAATCGTAAAACTATCCGTGAATAGTTTTTCATAGAAATTATTCGAGTTTTCACATGAGTATTTTACAGCGGTTTTTTTTCATCCTCGAGTGTAACTCTTCAGTGCGATATAATTCTCCATTCGGTCTTACAAATTGATCAAATCTCAATTCTAAATCTTCAGCGCTGCGAAGTAGCCACACTGACACAGCATCATCTTTACACAACGCATGAATGTCATCGAATAACCTCTCTTCGTGGAACACATCCTTACAAAACTCCTCAGGGATATATCGTATGGTTCTATCTCGTGGAAATACATTTACTGCAGGTGTCCACGCGTGTTCGTTATGATCAATAATTTATATTGGAGCTCCTTTTGATTTATATTAAAATTCGTGTAATACTTCTCCGGTTATCGTCGCTACCGATATTAGAAATCTTAATGACGTTTCTAATTTGGTTATATCCTGAATTTTCGCCCCATGCTGTTTCACTGTCAGTCCCCATTCGGTTATCTTTTTACGTCGTTGTTCAGTTAATTTGTTTCCCCGGGATGCATTCGTGAAGTGTTCCATTACTCGTTCTGCTACACAATTGAGTGGTAAAGCCACTGACGCCGTTCTCATAGGTGCTAGTTTTGCAATACTTGGCTTTTCATTTAGCGGATATATTCCATAAACAACTGCTGTTACAGGATAGGATTTCTCGTAATATGGTTTGTCAATTCCAGTTAGAATTCCTGGTCTGGAATCTCGACTAACAATGACAATTTTTTTATCTTTGAGAATTGGTTCAAATTTATCTCTGATAATTCAATTTCCATCATCAGCGATAATGAATTTCATTCTAAAAAAATACCTTTGTTGAAATCCTTTGGATTTCCAGCCAAGATGTGAGATTATCTCCGCTGCTCTTTTGTCGTTCATGGTAGCATCGATTGTGGGTACATTGACATCGTCATGTATAATTCGAAATACCGACCACGTATGAGATGCTCCATCGCGCTTAAATTCATTAAAACAGTCATTGATTTTACTTAACATGGTTTTGTCATCTATTAGACTTTTTGGTATATCAGAGATTCTATCGAGATTAAATCTAGTATTTTTCCAAGGCGTAATTTTCGATAATCTCTCGAATTCCTTCATATTATAATTAAAACAAGTATTTAAATAAAAAGTTTTATATATAATGAATCATTGCAAATGGCTCATGATTGGATCAGTAACCCCGTGTAACAAATCATGCAGAAATGAATTCTGTGGGTATCATATGCAAAGTTTTTGTCGGGGAAGCAATGTTCCTCTACCCTGCATACAATGTGGGGTAGGGGTTAGAGGAATATCACAGTTATGTCTCGGTTGTGGTGGTAAACGATACAGAGAGTTAAAGCGCTATTACGATAAGAGAATCAAAGATGTAAAATCCATAGGATTTTCAATCAATGAATCTGACGGCGTCCTTGACTCTGTCAAGGACAAGATCATAAGAACTCCCCACGATTATGTTCAGAGATTTTCAAATAATATATCTCAACCAAATAATGATTTAGACAAATAAAATACTATGTATATAAATGAACCAAGAATTTCAACCGCATCCAGTCATCGTAAACTATGAAGCGTCTCGTGACGGTATTGTCAGACATCGCAGACTAAAGAAGCCAGTCGGTGCTGATAATTGTAGGGGGTATTTGGTGTTTACCGCTGGAGGAAAAATACATCTCAATCATCGTTTTGCATACGAGTGTTTCCATGGATTGATTAAAGGTGGTTTTGTTATTGATCACATTGACTCTAATCCTAAGAACAATTCTTTATCGAATCTACAAGCTATCTCTCAGAGTGAAAACACCAAACGAGGTGGGACTGGGAAATACTCGAAAAATGCTAGACCTGTAAAGTCATTTAATACTGAAAATAACGAGGAGATAGAATTTCAGTAAATATACGCAGCTGGTAGATATTTCGATATTTATCCGTATTCTATTCAATGCGATGCAGAAGGAGTACAAAAATCGGCTTTTTCAAAGCGTTTTAAAAATAGAATTCAGTTTACTTATATCTAACTATGTTATTTTGCATTCATTAGGGGGAATAACTCCCTTAGGTATATTTCAGCTTAACACAGTTACGGATCTTAAACACTGTCATTATTATTTCTAATTGGCTGGTTTCGCTATCTAAGCGGATGCCTTTTTGTAGGAAAACGAATCATACAACAGAGACTCTTAAAGGGTTTCATTCTGTTGAATTAGATTTTTATATCCCTAACTTTACAATTAATCATTTTTTTAATCTCATACTCTCGACCTAAATCCTTTATTACACGCTCAAAAATAGTACATAACGGGACAAACACATTAACATCTTCACAATAAACAAGAGAATTACGTATAGAAGATTGAATGCGCTTTATAAATGAATACTTCTTTGAAAGTGTATATTTATTGTTCATTGTTGCAAACTCAATATCCTGATATTCTGACATAATTTGATCAGGGTTCAAATCATCTGACAATTGTATTCCAGTATGTTTTAGCTTTAATACTTCATAAATAATCTGGTCAATACTTTCATGATTCATTTTTGAAAAATATATTTTTATATACAATTATATTTTCAATTGAAACTAGCGTTTTTTAAAAATAAAAAAAAATGAGTCAAATTTCACGTGAAAATCAGAAGGATTTTTAAATACATAAGGATATAAATACACTTACCTAAGACAGGAACTCCATTTGGACTCCTATGATCGAATGGCGTATATACGCAATGTTCAGTCTTTTATACTCCACAGGTAGGTAAATTTCCAATGACATCACATACCACGTCGCCCACACAGTCGATGAATCATTGGGTTTCAATGACTCATCACATACCACAGTTAATGATTCATTGGGTTTTAATGACGACATCACATACCACGTCGCCCACACAACCACCCACACAGTCACATACCACAGTTAATGATTGGGTCTTCAATGATTCATCACATACCACAGTTAATGATTGGGTCTTCAATGATTCATCACACATACCACAGTCGCCCACACAGTCACATACCACAGTTAATGATTGGGTCTTCAATGATTCATCACATACCACAATCGCCCACACAGTCAATGAGTCATTGGAAATTTACCTATCTGTGGAGTATAAAAAGACAGTGTGTATTCCAGGATTGAACAAACCATGTTGTGAAGATAGTTCGGGCAGGTAAGTCATTTTCTTATTAACTCTTACGCATTAGTATACTTATATAAATTCAAACAGAATTTTTTTATTATTGACAATACTGAAGTAAGATTGAATACTTATGTGAAATCTTGTCAGGCGTGTATAAATGCCAGGTATGAGGTCTCCATTTAACAATAGATGTGAATTCTATAGCCTACACACACACTCTATCAATGAATGAAAATTCTTTTGATTTGTTCGACCACAAAGTTGTAACAATTACAGATTTGAAATCAGTCAGGACAGGTATTATACCTGTTGGTAGATTAACTACACATGCGGAAGAATAAAAATTTATGCAGTGTTGTGGGTGGGTGTAGTTTTTAGTGATTTCTTTTTTTTAGCTCTCAAATCGTAAATGAAAAATCTTAGAAAATCTGTAAGATTTTTTTAAGATGGAAATTCTTTCAGAATTTCAAAATCTCTTTGAGATTTTCCACGGATAAACACGAATGAGCGTATTGCATTAGTTGGTCACGGGTTAATCTGAAGATTTAACATTTGATAATCAGTCAATAAAAACTTTTCCTGGCCTATGTTATCTATGACTATATCTACGTGGTATTCCCCTGTTGTTGCTCCACTAAATAACTCTCTGATAGCTTGTTCAAGAAGGTCTTTGTCATGGATAGATACTTGCGTGTGCTGATACATTATGTAATTTAAATCTAGCTTTTCTAATTGAAATCTTGAAAATCTAAAAGTGAAATGGAAATTCCAATGGAATTTCACAAAGAGATTTTCAATGAGATCTTGAAAGTCCTAAGAGGACTTGAAAATCTCAATGACATTTCACATCTAGCGTTATTTCTAGTGTTTCCCCGCGAAGGTCAATCTGGTTAAATTCTTGGTCGGTTATTGAAAAATTCATTCTGGTTATGAATGGATTAATGGGCTCCAAGTAAGTCAAATTAGGCGGATTTTTCACTATGAGACTTCCTGGGGAAACGTCTGGAGAAAATGTATACATGATATATCCTTGATTAGCATTATTTGATTTTGAAGTATCAATTGAGAAACTTCCCAAGATTGCGTCACAAATAACGTGTATTGCAATAACAGATGATATATCAACGTTGCCGGGAGATCTGTGTTTGTTGTTGTGGTACACTGAATTCGTTGATGTTAAAATTTCATTTGGTGGATTTATTTTAAACCATAACGAGTGAATCTGTGGAAAAAATTCGTCAATGAGTTTTCTCAGTGATGATTTTAACGCTGGTACGTCCCAACCTTGGAATTTCATAAATACTAAATTGTCATTGGTGCGTGAAAACACTCTTTTGAACTTTTCCTTGTTTGGTGATTTATCTTCATAGACAAACGAGAGTAATCTATCATTGAGGAAGTTCATATCGGCGATAATTTGATTTAATTGTTGTTGTTGTTGCTTGATTGTATCACGCTGAGTTGTTAAATCTAGCAGTAGAGATCGTTGTAGATAATCTTTCAATTGTCCTAATTTTGTTTAGAACACTTGCTTCATCGAGTTGAAAATCCCAAGGAGACTTTTCTCTGTAATTATAAATACACCTTGATCACAAAGAGCAAATCTCCATATTATTTTACCATTCTCGTTGTATTCGTATTTCCTAAGTGTATCAGTTTCTGTTCCGTCGTAGACATCATATGAATACTTGTTATAAATATCTTGAGGTCGTAGAAAACTAATATCGAAGTTGTAGTCGAAAATCGTAGATTTTCCATTTGGATCTATCGCTGGTAGATCATCAGTGAAAAAGTCGGATTTTTTAGATTCTGTCAACTGATAATGAACCGCGGGAAGATTATCCAACCATGCTTTGCGAATCCATGGGAAGAATTCGTCGATGGTATCACTGAGTTTTCCTCGCATCCATGGTACGTTATACCCTGGAAATTTAAACGTAGGAATGTCTTCTTCGCGGATATTAAATTTTGTTAAATTTTGTTATAAAATCTCTTCTTGCTTCAGGACTACCAATGAGAATAATTCTAATCATTTCACTGTTATAAAATTCCATCTCGGCGATAATTTTATTACATACTTCCATATACCTGATGACATCATTACGGCGTGGTGGGCTTTCACTTATTGATGTTATCAAATAACCTCTAATTCTCTCAAATTCACTATTTGTTAATGCTAAATACCGATCAATATATACTTTATCTATTCTAATACCGAGGATCGAATTCTTAATATTCGTATCGGGTAAATCATATTTCAACTTAGGAACACCTAATGGACTAATAAGAGATTCAGCATAATTACTATAAGGACCTGAACGATCAGTTCTATGAGAATCCTCCCTCGTAGAAACATAGTCAGATTTCAATGGCTCACGTGGTAGATCTTTTATGTCGACGTTGCCTGGAATAAACTCTGGATACCCCAATAAGGTTCTAATTGAACTGTTATATATATCCACGGCGTAGTCAGGTGAATTTACTTCGATGACCGTTGACAAGAGTGGTTCGTGTCCCTTTATTTCAATGGGGTATTTATCAGGTTCATCTTTGATGTCGATGATATTTGGTCCTGTGATTGCCTGGATTGATTCTATGATTGCGTCATTGATATCTTCGATATCGTATGCACCAGTTGGCAGATGTATTGTATGTGTTTCTGGTTCGGATTTTGTTCCAACTGGGTTAGTTTTTCTATACGAAAATGTAAAACAGTTATTGGGAAGTTTACCATTGAATGGTGCTGATCTGACATTTAGGCCAACTGTAGTAGCATCTTAATTGCGTTAGAGCTATTGCTGATACTGCCAACGGAGGATTAAATTCAAAGCTGAATTCTGGTGTTTTCGTTACCAGCGAGATCAACTTTGTTTTTGTCGTGGTAGTATTTGTTGCTATTCGTTGAAGGATTTCTTGTGATGATGATGTTGTCATTGTTGTTATTATTATTATCACGTTCCAATTTTGAAATCGTTGAATCATACAGCCGTACCATCCTAGAGAACTCTTCGTCTGATATTATTTGATCATCAATCGATGATGAGATCAACATTGACAATTGCGAATAAGCGTTTGACGCAGTTATAAATTTAACAGCGTAATCGTGTAACTTCCGCTGAGAGCATGATGATATTTTTTTTGTTATCCCGGTGAATAATCCAAAAATTGTTGCCGCTGCGGATATACAAATTGGAACAACAACTGGAGCTATCATAGTCACCGAAGATAGTATTATTCCAGCGCTGGCAAATACGCCTGATACTGAGTATACAGTTACATCTATGGCGGTGATTCTACGCTGGTATTTTTTCTTTTTATTTTTATATTCGATAATTAACGCTTCAAGTTTATCTTGAAACTCTTTGACGGTGCTATAACGATACTGAAACACTGTCACTGATGATGAAATCATCGTTGACGTTGTTGACATTTTATCTATTAACATAGTCAACAATTCTTTGAAATAGTTATTAAAAATCCTTTCAATTTAACTGTTTACTTAAATCAGCTACAAATTCAACATACCATGTCATTGAAACCCTAGCTAGATTATTATCAGTGGATGTAATCTTGAATTGTTCAATCGTATCCTTGTCGATAATTGTTGATATCGTATTATTGACTCCAGATGAACTCGACGATGATATATTAAACAACGTTGGTGTTACTAACGTTAATCGATAAATACCCTTTACGGTTGCAGTAATGTGCAAAATATTATTTGTAGGTGTCCACGTATATGATCCATGTTGAATCGTGTATACTACGTTGATAGTTCTATCATGAGGAATTTTTGTTTTTTCAACTATTGATATCATCCTTGTTGCATTCAATACGATGTTATTGGTGGTCGTTTTAAGATCATCGATGGATTTTTTAATATCAGGAAGTTTTTTATCGAGTTTATCAAGTGTAGATCCGAGAAATTTATCAACGATGTTTTTACGAAAAGTTGAAAACTGTTTACATGTTCTTCATATTTGGATTGAAGTGTTGCTAGTTCTAACATAGAAGTTTTTATCTCTATAAGCTTCGGTGTAGTCCCACGCGGAACACCAAAGATATTATTTATGGGAGTTTTAATGGCATTAATGATATCCTGTTGGAGCTGATTAAACTTGGTTATATGATCGTTATAATCGTCACGTAGTTTTTTCATATCATTAGCGGAGTCACCAGCAGTGACTTTAATGTCATCGATTGTTTTTTGTAATCCAGTTATAGCATTTATTTGATCATATATTTTTTTTTAATTCATCTAAGTTTGCTATCGATGAGATAGCTTTGTTGATTATTCTTTTTTACTTGTCCGATAGCAACTGTTTCGGAAGGACGTGGTACTGATCTTCCAAAAATATCTGCCATGTTATATATACACGTTTTTCTTTGTTAAAATCATTCTTGAATTGCAAGCAATTTATGATTTTTCATCATCGTATACTCGTGGATGGCATTGTGAGGTAATTTAGAACTCGTTGAAATAGCCATCAACGCGTTAAGGGTTTCTTGTCCACATATTGGAGGATCTGTTAATGTCTGCGTGGGCAACGTTGAATACCAAATTGGGATTTTCGATGAAATCATCGAAGTATATTTGACAAATTCAATCGGAGGTGGTAATCCATATGAGTCAAAATAAATAATTGAACGTGGATATATCGCGTAACAAACCCAGTGAGTTCCAGGTCCAGTGTTATTATCAAGATTAATTATGCCAGTTTCTGGTATTTGTGGTTTTGCTGGTAATTGATCTTTCATGAATACACCTCTGAAATGATTTATTGGGAGTTTTTTACAGCTTCAAGTAAATCAAAATTTGACATTGGATTTAACTGGGGTAATGTCTTGTGAATCGACTTCCTGGTAGTCTGAATCCCTTTCCCTTTTTTTTTTATACCCGCTTCCAAATATTTTCCCTATGAGATTGCTACCAACCGCACCAGCTGCGCCTAGCCCAAGAGCTTTAAGAGCGGGAATTGCCAGTGCAGCAAGTGGAAATATACCACCGGTTTTAATCATATCGTTGACAGCAGCTTGTGAAAAAGTCAATCTGATTCCTGTTTTTCCCTTTAATGCTTTATTGAAATGACCAAGTTGAGTTTTCGTCAACGATAATTTATTTGATCCACCTGTCATCTGTTCTTTTTTAAGCGTTATCGTTGTGCCACACGCAGTAGAATGTTTCGATTGAAGTTTCTTTACCTGACCAGGTGTCAGGGTGACATTAACATGATTGTACGACATTTGATTTAGATAGTGATCATCTAATTGTTCCAATACATATTTGGAAAATCTTACAAGTTTTCCACTGGTGCATCAGTGACTCTCATTTTTCCACCACCACCTTCAAGTATCATATATTTATCACTGAGAATAACAGCAACCGCCCTAAATCCTCCAAGAGCATTACCTATACGAGCTTGAAATTTTACATCAACGGTTGAATGCTTAGATAAATCAAGATGTTGCAGCGAAAAGTAATAAATCGGATATAATTCTTTAAAATCCACCTGTGATATTTGAATTCCAGTATCGACATTTTGATCACGACCCATAAACGACCATATTTGATGATAAACTCGTCCTAATTGATTGTTTTTGTAATCGATAATAAGATTTTCCGCGGGTTCTTGTTGATTACTTATTCGTAATGATACTTCACTGACATCACAAGGATCAAATATCATATGAGATCTTAATTGTAGACTATCATTTGCAACACCAGCTATTTTTAATTCTATTTAAATCTTGTAATGCAACAAAGACTTGTCTCGGTGCGGAAATGTTCTTCGTCAATGCAAGTTGCCAAGTAAAAATTCCAGTACCTGTACTAGATGTAGTTGCTGTTGTGACATCATACCAACTCAACAATGATTTTCCTCCTTGGTCCATAAACGACAACAATTGTGTCTCAACAGTCAATGATGGAGTCATAATTGGCATCCACAACGCTAACTTTGTTAATGTTACACTACCATCTTGTACAGGATCAGGACCGTGCCAAAGAGCATAATCGTAAGTTGATCTTCGTGTGAGAACTACAGTATGACTAGCACCAAATATAACTCTTCGGACATCTCGGCAAAAACCAAATATGTAAGATAACGGAATCGTACATGAAAATCTACCATTGGCGTCGATGTTCTTTTTTCGTGATGCAAATCCCGCGTTGTAATTAGGATTAGTGTTTACAACAACAGCTTCAACATCAACATCATCATTAGCCGCTGTATGCTTTTTCGGTCGTCTAACTATATATGGATTATGATCAGCGTGAATGTTAGTGTCCTTAGCAAACATCATCGAATGCCCCCCAGATCTAGTAAAATCATCAGAATATCTAGTTAAACCTAAAACTGTAGTTGCAATATCAACATCGTTATCGATAGATTCAATTCTAGTAGAATTAATCATATACTTTGCGTTGTTAAATAGCGCTATATTCCGTTGTTGACAAACCCAATCGGAATATTTTTAAGATTATCAGCATCTACAAATTCAGTATTATCATGTTTTCTTAGTTGTCCTTCTACTTCGATGAATGATTCAGATGGTAGGAAGTATTTAGATGTATCATCAAATCTGAGTTCAATTCTTGATCTTACATTTGGATCCTGTGCTTGATGTGAAAAAAAATGATAATCACGTACAGAATTATTTCTTAATACGGGGTCATTTACTTTAAAAGCATCATCAATCTCATACCTGAACATTTTATATTAACGTAGTTGATCTAAATGTTTAACCGTTTCAAACCGGAGCCAGCAATTAATCTCAACCTTGCCTTTGCAATTTTATTAATCGCACTGCCTATCTTAGGTTGCATTTGTTCCGTAGATTGTAATTGAAAATTTCTTTGTGAAATTCTTTCAGAATATCCATTTTTCTTTTTATCTCTCGCCAATGACATAAGTTTTTCTTTTGCATCGACTAACATATCAAATGCTTTATTACCAATAACTGTACCAGCTCTATCACCAAAAACCGCAATAGCTTTTGACGCTATTTCTTTACCAACAGGTAAAATCTTTGGAGCAATTCTAGTAAATAATCCAGTGACAATATCACCAAGTCCATTTCCATATGTAAGTTTATAAACCGGCAATCTTGAGTTTACAACGTAAACAGGTCTTGACCTGTTCATACTACGATATACTATCATTTTATTTAAATGCTATATATCTAATCGTGAAATCTCTTTGAGATTTTCGATCGAAAAATCCAAAGGATTTTCAGTCGCTATAATAATTATCGGTAAGTTCATCGATGAAACTGCGATATAGTCCGATATCCATTACATGTCCTTGAAATAACCGCTGACAGATTTCAGTTGCTTCATTAATTATTTATGGGGAATTATTTCCAGCTTGTTTTCCTCCAATAAGAACTTCTAACCGTGATATATCATCGAGGACACTTCTTGAACAGGGTATATTACCACCGCGATATCCCTCGCCGGATTTTTCTTCTTCAGGTTCTTCTCGTTGAGGATCTTCCATAATAGGTTCTTCTTGTTTTCGTGGTCGTCCTCGTTTTTGTGGAGTTGATTTTGTACGTTTTCGTTCTTCTGCTCGTTCTTGTTTTAATCGTTCTCGTTCCTCCTTCTCTCGTTATTTTTGTTTGGTTTTTAGTCGTTGTTGTTCAGTTACTAATACACCTCTTTTTTCTGATTTTTGAGATATTCTCGTTCAACAGCAGTCAAATATGCCTGATATATGGGATCATCATTATCAATTTGTGGTAGTTGATTTTTAATTTTGTAAACTGCTTTAGCAAAATCACCTACGTTTTTTATATAACCTTTTTGTCCAGGTTTTAAATAATTTTCTTTAGTGTAATATCCCAGCGCAGCAAACGTTACTAAATCAGTTATATCATCTTTATCAATATTCGCTAATGTTTCCTCAGTAAATTTATCTCGTAGCTCTTGAACTCTATTATCTGGTTTTTTAGGTTTTACCTCAGGTGCAACCGTAGGTTTAGATTCTTTTATCGCGGTTACAGCTTCAACAGTTGCTGTAGTTATAGGCTTAAATAATTGTTCAGTGTCGGTGGTAAAATCCATCTTTGCTTGTTGACGCGCTTGCAAATTATCTCTAAAAGAATCTCTTACCGGAAGATACTTCTTAATTGCGGCCAACCGTTCTCTAGTTAATCTAGTTATTTGTGCTTCTCCGATGTTTGACATTTATATAAATCGATTGAAGATTTTCAATTGCTAATTCATTATTGTATTTATAGCTAATTCGGTTAGCTTCATAGCAGCAGAGAGGGTAGTGACAAGGACAACATCGAATATGTCGGCGTCGTTTTTTTTAATTCTGATTTTACCAAATGGACGTTTCTATTAAGCATTTAGGAGGAAGCCTTGGATTACCAAAAAGACGCCCGTAAACTCTTGTCCGATTCATTTGGCAAAAGGACGTCTCTATTTCAAGTTGTCCGATTCACCTTCTCTACTACTTGACCCTTTACAAAAACAAGGGCGACCGCAGTGACTGCAATAATTACAGAGGGATCTCGCTTCTGAGCATCATTGGTAAAGTGTATGCCCGCAGCATACTAAACAGGCTGCAGTTGCTGGCAGACCGTGTGTACCCAGAATCACAGAGCGGCTTCAAAGCAGGCAGGTCGACAACAGACATGATATTCTTTCCACGACAACTCCAAGAGAAGAGCAGAGAGCAAGGTCAACCACTCTACATGATGTTCATCGACCTCACCAAGGCCTTTGACTTAGTCAGCAGGAAGGGCCTTTTTGAAGTTCTCAGTAAGATCGGTTGCCCCTCAAAACTCCGCAGCATGATAATTTCTTTCCATGCATATATGAAGGGAACGGTCCTGTATGATGGATCTTCCTCACCCTCCTTCCCAGTTAACAGCGGTGTGAAGTAGGGCTGCGTTCTGCCACCAACCTTATTCGGGATCGTCTTCTCCTTGCTTATGTCCTACGCTTTTGACTCGTCCACTGATGGCATATATATACACACCAGGTCCGATGGGAAACTGTTCAACCGGGCACGACTGCGAAGACGAAAGTGAGGACTGTGCTCATCAGGGAGATGCCTTTTACAGATGAGGTGGTTCTTGTGGTACACACTGAGGAAGCCCTTCAGACACTGGGAGACCGTTTTGCTGATGCCTGAATGCAGTTTGGACTCACTATCAGCCTTGAAAAGATAAAGATCAGCGTGCAAGATACCACCATTGCCCCTACAATCAAAATCAACGTTGTCACTTTGGAAGCAGTCAACAACTTTATCTACCTGGGATCAACCATCAGAAACACTCTCTCGCTTGATAAGGAGCTGGACAGAAGGCATATACGGTGCCTTAAACGCATCTTAAAAATCAGCTGGCAAGCTCGTGTCCCAAACAGCGAAATCCTGCAGAGTGCAAATACCCACAGTATGTTCTCCCTGCTGAACAAACGTCGCCTTCGATGGCTGGGACACGTCCGACGCATGGAGGATGCAAGGCTGACAAAGGACATCCTATATGGACAGCTGGCCACTGGCACGAGAAGAGTCGGCCGCCCCTCACTCTGTTTCAAGGATGCGTGTAAGAGGGAGCTAAAGGCATGTGACATCGCACCTGATGGCTGTGAAGTGCTGGCCGAGGACAGAGGCACCTGGAGACTGACAGTAAGTAAAGGTATATCAGTCGCTGATACGAGGAGAGGCCAGTTGGCGGTAGAGAAACGTGTAAGAAAGGGCCACGTGACAGCAACCGCAGAAACTCAGGCTTCCCAGCACGTCTGCACAAACTGCAAGAGGGACTGTCACTCGCGCATAGGCCTTCACAGCCACAAAAGACGATGCCAACAACCCAGAGACAGACGACATCCCGAGACTAAGGCGCCAATGATGATGATGATGGTGATGATATATATATATATATATATATATATATATATATATATATATATATATATATATATATATATATATATATATATATAAAGAATAAAGATACTAATCAAAAGTAAACATTTTAATAAATGATATGTTCCAATGTTCCAAGAATAATTATCTAATCTAATTAGGGAATAAATTCTTAACTTCTTGATTCCTGCAATGCCATATAAGACACTTGCCTTTACTGATCATTCACACAATAATCTGCATCGATTCAAGGTCTGGCCAATATGGCTATGTGAGAAAAATCTTGCCGGTTCCTCGTGTAGATTTGTGGCTGTTTCTGTGGATATTTACCTCCAGCAAATAAAACTAGTTGCATTTTGTTGACTATCATTATACAGATATAGACAAACTCTTCGCATTACATCTCCTTACCAATCACTTAGATGTTTTCTCAGTAAGAATAAGCATTACATGAACAATTTATAGGAATGGATGAGAAGGCTTAATTGTAATGTCATGGGATAAATATTGCCAGACATACATAATTTACTAAGTATAAATTCCATCAAATATATTTCCTGATTACAGAAGCATTAGGAAAAAAGACTTGTAAGAGGATGAAATCCAGGAACACACTAAATTTCAAACAATTTCCATGGAAAAGCACAACGAAGAGTCACATAACCAGTGGTGACAATATCTAAGAAGAAAAATCTTTTCCGTTCAAAGCAAAATAGTCAAGGTGAATATAATAAAAGTTCAAAACCCAAACTCATGAGGATGTCAAATTGGGTTCATCTGGGCCACAGCAATTAGACCCACCAGATTCATTTCTTGTCTCTGCAAAGTAAGGTCACTTATACACAAGATTTAAAAGGTTCAGCTATTGTGCGTACAAGCTAATGGCTACTATTATGTTTTAGACTGAAGCATAACCCTTATGAGGCATATCTGATATGTTGCTAAGTAATAATACATTTTGAAGGGTTATATCAATTTCTCAAGCCTTGACCAGAAGAAAGAGAACTGTGTTTCAAGTAGTGCCTGAAAATGTAAATTCTTGGATCTCTCTCAATATAATACTTGTTGAAAGGAAACAGATGACCATTCTTTAGAAGCCTACTGATTGCAGCCAATTCTAAACTATAATGCCAGCCAGTTACATCATCATCTCCATGGAAACATCTGACCTGCACTAGAGATAATTCCTGTCTACTGAATGGGCATGTAGTTCCGTCTTGCTGTTGTTGGCTTTAACTCCATTGTTCAGCACAATATAGGCTATACATGGTGGCCAGTATTAATGGTGGAAGAAGAACCCAGGAGAACAACCCGGAAAGAACATCCAACCCACAATAAGCTACTGGCAAGCTTTCACACATACCCACATATTTGCTGAATCAGAGACCTGAACCCACGCAGATAGAGGTGAGATGGCAGTGATTCATAATGAAGCAATGCATAGATCAGACCTGTCAATCAAATCCACAGATGTTGACCAATCGGATAAGAGCGTCCGGTGCTACGGTAACATGCCCTATGTTTTACTTATGAACAACCGAGTGGTGAGAATACAGCTGCATAACAGACAGTCATGATTTTTTGTATATATTTATAGATTAGTGCTTCTGTGTGCATGGGGATCATGCAATGCATATGAGAGATATCCGGAAAGGTTGGATATAGTCGTTTTATACAGGAACAGTGGTGAAGTTATGTAGTTTGAAACCCTGTAGTGACTTAATTAGCCCTACTACGTGGGCGCAATGTCCACTGTCACTGCAGCAATACATATTTATTTCTCAATATCATACACATTCATTAGTAAAATTATTATATTGGTCCATATATCTGAAACACACTGTTTACACCACTCAGTGAAATGCCAGATGAAGTGTTTATATATTATTTATTAGGTTTCCAAACAACATGTGATAAAGTTAAAATTTTGAAAATTGCAATTAGGAAATCCTCCCAGTGACATAAATACAAATAAGAAATGTCAGATACTGTTGTTCTTTTTTCTTTCTCTTTTTTCTTTCTTTAATTCTGCTGTCTGAGATTCCATCTTATGTGAGCTTACCTCATCCAAATATATCCACTTACGTAACTTAAGATTTGTTTTTGCCGAGTGTACTTCTTGAACAGTGTGTATATACTAAATTTGTAAAGGAATATGGATGTATGAAGATCCAGATAAAGTGAATGCTCGCCATTTAATGTATGTGAAATCAAATTGTAAAAAATAAGCCACATTACTTAAATAGTCGGTACCGATCGGCTACATGACTTGCATGACGTGTACTATAACAGTTGCCATTATTTCAGAGTATTAAATAGTTCAAACATAAAAAATAGTTAATTAAAATACAAAACATTCAATTTACATCGCTTTACATCAACGGTATGCATATTCACACTTTTTCTCCATAATTTCAATGTGCAGACGGTGGGTTGGCTGCTTCTCTTCCGCGATGGACAGCGTCTTGCTCTACGCGAATCATAATTTCAAACTTCAAACATTTGATATATATCCTTGCGTAAAGTATATCAATGTCTTCTGCAACACATTACTGAAAGTTTCTCTGCTCAGGAAGGTATTTAAGTGAAATTTTATCGGGAACGCGCGAGAGAGAATTGGACATGGTGCCTGTATTCTGTGATGAGTCAGTCATTTTAATGGGAAGCTTGGGGTTTGTAGTAACTGTCTCTAAGGGAACGGAGCTTAACTAGTCATTTCAAATCTATCCATTCACTTTTGAGAGCTACCACAAAAACATCAAAGCATGTTAAGCGAGGTTCTGGCTACCAATATCTTAATTGTCGATAGAGTTTGGGACGAGCCTAGGCTCGAGCTCGAGGCTCGATTATTTTTAAGCATTTTCGGGGACTCGAAGCTCGAGATCGAAGCTCGACGAGGTTCGAGCTTACGCCCAGAAAAATTCTCCGCTTTTTATATTATTGGACCGGATAAATCCGTACAATTATTAATTGACTGTGGGAATGCGCGGCTTTACAGATTCACACGGCCTATGCTTCCCCATGTGTTGGTTGATCAGTGGATAAAAATTCCGACTATTATGATAGCCACTGACGTGGAGAAGGCATTTTGCAACTTCTGCAAGCGAGAGAACCGGTGATTTTCTCAAGCATTTGTCCTGACGATGAGTGGTGCCGGAGAGGCAGTAGGCGTACAACTGTCGCCCGAGGAATTTCTTTTAAACTGATTTTGAACAGTTCGAACAACATAAACGTGTTATCAACCATTTTTCAACTTGTATCTCCTCTTTGTTTGTTCAGTTTTACTTATATTCTATTTCTAAAGCAGTTGCGATGCCAAAAAAACAAGAAATCAGCTGTTTGGTATTTTCAGTTGCTACTAATTTCTGTACAAAATTGAGATCAAAGTTATCGGATACATTTCTGCATGCTTTTGTCGTTTTAAAATAGTATTATATTAACAAGAATTATGTTTAAATAAATTATAAAGAAAATTACTTTTTGTACTACTCAAACTCGAAAGTTTCAAAAAATTATCGAGCTCGAGCTCGCACGAGCTATACTCTAATTGCCGATAATTGCATTGAATGGTCAAATATAGTTTATCTTTCTGTGGCTACTGTAAAACAAATCTCTGTTATGCTGGGTTGTCTATGTGTTGGAGCTACCAAACGTGTCCTCGTACCCACAAACAACAGTGTCAGAAATTAACAATGCAGTGAAGAAAACTAAAATTAGCTGGTTGTGAATGGGATCACAACAATAAAGGTGCCAGTTTGATCTGGATATGGAATTTGTCAAGACAATGAAAAACTAATCACTGTTCCTGCTATAACCCAATAATGTTGTGGTAATATTTTCCTAATCATGTAAGACAATACCATGGACAGAATTGATAGTCAAAGCTTGACATGTCTTGAATACAACCAACGTCGAGGAGCTTCATTCCTCAGAGATAATGACTCTTGTTTGCATTTTTGTCGGCATGTATCCAATCCGGTGGTAACCGGGTGTGTTCAGGAATTGCCTATAATTGGTTATGTTGTGGAGCTGTTGAATCTGGTATATAGATTGCAGGCTGTTCCTACAATCGACAAAGATCAGTTGCTCTTGCTGTGCCACCCATAAATTCACCAGGTTCATATAAATATGTCACTGTTACTTACTAACGCTGATTTGTATTTTGCAATTGTGGCATGAGCTTTCATGTTAATTTCACAAGTGACCTGGTTGTTTAACATGGCCACCGCATGAAGTAGTCCCACGCCCACTCATGAGATATGTCCTTGTTGAGTAATTTTTAGGCATATTGATGTCCAAAAAGTCGCTATGCAAGTGTTCCCTTAAATTGTTCACAAACTGCCTGTATCATGATGAATCATTAAGTATAGCAAGTACTTCTGGTCTTGTGGATCCATTATTGTCTGTGTTGATAATGTTTAAGAGCAGATTGGCAAGCCACCATATCTTACAAATTCTCTCGGTGGTGCCAAGCGATATGAATCAAGATAAATAATTCCATGCAGATCAATCGATTATACAACCCAATGAGTACGTGTGCTAGAACATCTATCAAGATTAATGATACTGGTTCTCCAGTAACTGATCATGCAAGAAAACATCTCAAGCCTTTTATGTTTAATCTTAAACTAAAATTGGACATGGGAAGCAACCCCAGCCGTCTCAGACCTTGAACATACACATCCTGGTAATATATTTGGGCCCTGCAACACCACTGATTTCAGAACTTTTCTCGCCCCATAATTCGTCTTCAATGAGGATTGCAGTTTTTTAATCTGAAATCATGCTGAGGTATCCACAAGCCAGTATTAACATTTGTATCATGCCCGGTGAATGTCAACTAACTATGATACACACATGCAACATGACTGTTTTCAAAATTTAATAACATTTCTTCGATTGGTTCGTAATGTCCGCTTATCCTTTGAGAAACTTCACTAACCCCAAGAGTATATCAAACACCGCTGAATTTCGCTCTTGTGAGTTTATTCTGGCATTATCCTGAAATGCTTTGAATAAAAGTATTGGAGCTGACATTCCCTACTGTGTTGCTATCTGCCATGGAAATAACCCAGCAATATTACGTTGAATACTGTCTGTGGTCATTGTCGAATCATGATAGCGCTGACATACCATTGCTATCCATTAAAGAGAGCATTCATTGTACTTCAACAACTGATGGTGTCATTGTTGGCATCCACAATGAAACTTTTGTCAGTTACACTTTACCATCATTAACACAATCAAGATGCCAGCTTGCATCATTGTCCGTGGCTTTTCAAAATAGTACTACTGTGTTTAGCACTTAAGAAACTTGTATGACATTTCAACAAAAACCCAAGTATTTGTCATAGTGAAAAATTCTTTGATGCGATTTAACCTTGATCAATGTGCTGTAAATCCTAAATTGAAGCTTTCACTCCTTGATGCAATTTCAACTCCAGTGCCATTTATTTTGTTACATTACAGTTCTCAAGTTGATCAGTGGCATCCTTCTTGAACATCATTGATGGACCAGCGGACCTTGAATAAACATCAGATTATCAGGAAAGACCCAATATTGTCATGGCAATGTCAACATTTTTTAAACATGATTCTGTGTTTTTCCATCAATGATGATTGTTGCACTGTTAAACACTGCATAACACCATTGTTATCAAAACCAATTCAATCTCCTATTCTATATTCTGTATTATCTACTTTAGCAGCAGAGGGGGTGAATCAGACAAGAGATTAGGCGTCAACGAGGCTTCCTGCTCGTAAATATTTTATAGAAGCGTCTATTTGACAAACTGAAACTTCAAAATTGCTTGATAGAAGGGTCGATTTGACAAACTGAGGCTTCCACGTAAATCGTAAAAGAAAATGTCGATTCGGCAACTGAGGCTTCCTCGAAAATGCTTAATAGAAGGGTTGATTTGACAAACTGAGGCTTCTATTTGGTAAAAAAGACGCCAATTTTCTTGACACTCACCCCCTCTGCTGCTATGGGTTAACAATTCTTTTACGATGAAAATCGCTACGATTTCACAAACAGACTAATTTGTAGAACCTCGTCTTGTAAATCAATTAGATTATTAGACTGGTCAGTGAGTCTGAAATTAATTCTTGTTAGCGAATTATTATGACATCGCATATAGACCGGATTAGTTGGATCCTCAATAATTAGAAACCCTGGAGGAGCTGTTGGTGCAAAAGAGTATAAAATATATCCCTGCTGAGCTTGATTTGATCGTTCGAGATTTATTTGATAGCTTCCTTCGATAACATCACATACTAAATTCAATGCAATCACCGAGGATATATTCACATTTTGAGGGGCAATATGTCTACCACCGCCATCTGGGTCATTATTATGTTTGAGTATTGTTGGGACCTTGTATTGCTGTCTCCATGCTATGACTGCTACAGTACATTTTTCATTGATAAATTCATTAACATATTTTTTTAGTTCGTTTGCGTTATGCCCAGGATACTTAAAATTCGGTAGATCATCTTCTGTTATATTGTATGCAGTTAGAAATTTTCGTTTAGAGTGATCAAAATCGTCATGATCAATTATTACTTGAATTAATCGCTGGTTGATATATTCCATATCGGATGCAAGTTGATTTAATATTTCAATTCGTTTAATGATTTCGTTCCGATTAGACTCATTGGACAACCGTTGTAGTTGTTGACTGTGTTTTTGATTGATTTCTATAAAGTATTCAACGAGATCGTTATGTGATATATTTTTGTATGTAGTTACTTCTGGAGTATCTTCAATCTTAATATTCCAAAACGCCGGAATCTCTGGTGGATAGAAATATAAAATGACTACCCGACAGTGATGACTTTTTTATATCACTGATAATTTCTCGATATGATGTGGTAATTTCGTGGTGTGATTGTTTATCCGTGACATAATCAGATATTTTAGGTGGAGGTGGTGTTTCAGGCCATCCTAGTATGGTTTTTATAGAACTCTGATAGATATCTACGACATAATTAGGTGAGTTTATCTCGATCGCGGATGATAACGTCGGCTCATGAACCGTTATAGCAATTTTTGATTCTGTTCCAGTAATTGATTTTATTCTACGCTGAAATTCAGCATTGATTTGTTCGATTTGGTATGATCCGGCTGGTATTGAAACGACGTTCCAGTCTGGAGTTCCGTCTTCGCGATTCTTATTCGCAAAGACCAAGGAATTATTCGGTTGTTGACCGCCAAATGCTACCGACCTAATATTAGGCCAACTATGGTATACTCGTAGTTTCACCAACGCGATCTCCTTCACGGGAATCGGAATAGGGAAATTCACACTGAATTCAGGATTCGTTGATGTTATTGAGATCATGCTGGTTTGTACTGGTTTTGTGTTCTCCACTATTCGTTGAAGTAGTTCTTGCGGTGTTGTCATTGTTATTATATTCATGTTGTATTTCTAATTTTGACATCGCAGAATCATAAATACTTACCATCGCTGAGAACACTCTATCGGATATAAATGTATCATCGAGCGACGACGATATCAACGAGGACAATTGCGAGTACGCGGTTGATACAACACGAAATTTAATTATGTAGTCTTGTAGTTTGCGTTGGCTGCATGATGATATTTTCTTTTACTATCAAAATTATTCCCACGATTGTTGTCGCAGCGGATATACAAATTGGAACAGCTATCGGAGCAATCATTGTCACCGAGGATAGTATTATACCAGCTCCGGCGATTACACCACTCACAGCGTACACGGTAACATCAACTGCGTAATTCTTCGTCGGTATTTTTTTAATTTTTGTTTGATACTCCTCAGTGATTGTTTTGAGTTTAGTTTGAAACTCTCTGACCTGATCATAGCGGTATTGAGATACAGAAGGTACCGTTGATGATGACATTTTATTTCCAAATCAGTTTACGATTTCAATTTAGTTGTTTATTTAAATCCGGTAAGAATTCCAGATACCATGATACTGAAACCCTAGCCAAATTATTATCAGTGGTCGTTATCGTGAATCGTTCAGTTGTATCCTTGTCGATGATCGTTGATATCGTATTGTTGACCCCAGATGAACTCGACGATGATATATTAAATTGAGTCGGTGTTACTAGTGTTAATCGATAAATAACTTTGACGGTTGCGGTGATACTTAGTATATTGTCTGTAGGAGTCCACGCAAATGATCCGTGTTGGATCGTGTATACTACTATGTTGGTTTTCTCATGAGGAATTTTTATTTTTTCAATGATTGTTATCATTTTTGGTTGCCTCGATGAAGTTTTTCGTCTCATCGATGGATTTTTTAATATCAGGGAGTCTTATTTCAATTTTATCCAACGTGGTTCCAATAAATTTCTCAATGATATTTTTACGAAAACCTGAAAACTGATTTACGTATTCTTCATATCTAGATTGAAGTGTTGCTAGTTCCAGCATGGAAGTTTTTATCTATGTGAGCTTCGGTGATATTACCGCTGGTTCGCCGAAGAAAGCCATAACTGATTTTAATTCGTCATTGACAGTTTTAATATTGTCCATGGAGATTTTTATTAATGATAAATTCGATGATGTTGTAGCTGGATCACCAAAACAACTTTGTATGAATTTTAACTCATCGTTCAGAGTATTTAATTTATCTGTAATCGTCGAAACGAGTAAGCCTGGTTTTAGTTTACCCTGATTGGAAAATAACGCAACGGTGTTCTCGGTTACGCCTCTTTGTTTAACTAAAATATCATCCAGGGAAACATTACTAGTTTTCAATTTACCCTGATGATCTTTAAATACTACGACATCATTAGGATCAACTCTTGCTAGGTTCAACGTCTCAGCTATTTCATCTTTGATTATTTTTTTATACCACCGGTTGCAACGCCATCAGGTTCGGGTTTCTTCAGCGCTGATAACTGCCTCCCCTTAATATCAATCATGCTATTCTATATAATCTCTCTCTAAAATCACTTCGTTGACGATTTCGACTGCTAGTATATTCATTTGCGACAACATGTGGTGGTTTTCCAGATGATGAAATAGCGTGAAGGACATTTAATACTTCGTTGCCGCATATTGGTGGATCATTCATTTGTTGTGTTGGTAACGTGGAATACCAACGAGGAGTTTTTAAGCGGTTTATATAACGCATGAATTCCTTCGGCAGCGCTAATCCATATGAATCGAAATAAACAACTGCACGTGGATCAATCGCGTATGCAACCCAGTGAGTACCATGTCCGGTGCTATTATCGAGATTAATAATACCGGTTTCAACACTGTTTGGTTGTGCCGGTAACTGTTCTTTCATAAAGACACATATGAAGTTTTTAATCGCAAGTTTTTTTAGCAGCAAATCAAATCAAATCAAAATTGGACATTGGAACCATAGGTTCCTCAATCGAAGATTCCCGAGTTAGTAAACTGTTCCCGGGATTCTCAGGCCTTTTCCGCTGTACCATGAATACGGAGTTCCAGGCAGACTTAGACCCTTTCCCTTTTTTATACCCTCGCCCAGTTGCTTTCTTTAGTGCCATCCCTGCCGCAATACCAACAGCTCCTAGCGCCGCCGCCTTAGCCACTGCTGGGGCCGCTGCTGCAATCAAAGCTGGAATCGCAGCTAACAATGGAAATATACCGCCGGTTGTTTTCATATTGGCAATTGCAGCCGCAGAGAGTTTAATTCGTATTCCTTTTTTATTATCAAACGCGTCATTGAAACGTTTTGTTTGATTAGGTTTGAATGATAATTTATTCGCCCCACCTGTCATCTGATTGGATGTCAACGTGATTGTAGTACCACAATTTTCAGTTGCTGATGATTGAAGTTTCTTAATTTGATTTCGAGTTAGCGTAACACTAATAACATCATATGGCATTTTATTAATACTAGATTGATCTAATTGTTACATATTTTCCACTGGTGCATCAATTACTCTCATTCGTCCACCAACACCTTCGAGTAGCATTCATTTGTCGCTGAGAATGACAGCAACCGCTCTATAATTCGGGATAAGGCTAGTAGGTTTCCCACCAACTGGTGGACCTGTCGGACGAGTTACACGGGCTCTAAAGTGTATATCAACGACGGATTGTCTTGTTAAATCAAGATGTTCCAACGAAAAGTAATAAATCGAATAAAGAGCACTAAAATCGTGTTGTGATATCTGCAAACCAGTATCGACATTTTGATCGCGCGCCATATACGATGACAAACTGTGATACACGCGCGCAATATGGTTGTGATCGTAATCAAGTTGTATATCCTCGGATGGTTCCTGCTGTCCGTTTATTCTCAGCGAGACTTCCTTACAACCAAGTTGATCAAATATCATATGGCTACGGGTTTGATTGTCTAATCGCGTCATATCCTGTAGCGCAATAAATATATGACGCGGAGCTGAAACACCTTGTCTCGATGCCAGATTCCATGTGAATATACCATCAGCGTTGCCCTGTTTAACATCTGTAGTCGTCGTTAGCCAAGTCAGCAATGATTTTCCTCCTTGATCCATAAATGATAGTAACCGTTCTTCTGTGCCGAGTGTTGGAGTCAACACTGACATCCACAATGATAGTTTTGTTAAAACGACTTTACCGGCATCAACAAGTGGATGTGCATCATCCGCTGGAATCCTCCAAATTGCGTTATGGTCAGTACCCTTTCGCACGAGTGCTACTGCATGCTTCGCCCCGTAGATAACTTTTCGGATATTTCTGCAGAATACAAATATATGATGTAGTGGAATCGCGGATGAAAATGATCTACGCCTCCCCTTCAACATTGACATACGTGTTGCAGCTCCTAGGTTGTATTTAGGATCATGGTTTATAATCATATTCTCGATACCAGCAGGAGCAGGAGGACCAGCACGATCATTTGGTTGTCTTACAATAAATGGATTTTTTCCAGCCGTATCCTTATTATCCTTTGCAAACATCATAGAAGGACCTGCCGATCTTGTATAATCGTCGGAATATCTCACTAGCCCTATTATTGTTGTGGCCACATCAACCTCGCGTTCTTTCGACTCAATCTCCTTTCCATCAATGACATATCTTGCACTTTCAAATAGCGCCATGATACCATTATTAACAAAACCGACTTGGGTGTCATCTGGATATGCTGTATCATTTTCTCGTAAAAGCTCTCCTTCTACTTCGATAAACGCTTCACACGGTAGAAAGTATTTACTGGTATCATGAACTTGAAGTTCGATTATTGATCGAAGATCTGGTTGTACTGCGTGATAAGAATACAATTGATAATCACGTACGGATTCATCATTGAGCACTGGGGCGTCCATATCAAACGCTGTATCAGGTGACTATTTTGAACATTTTATTATAAATCCATTGATCTAAATCTAACTTTTTTCGTTGTCGTGGTTTTTTTAAGCCGCTTCCCGCTATCATATTTGCGATGTTGCTTTGGTCGTTAGTGTATGACGGAGTCATCAGCGACGCTAGTTTCTGATCCACTGCGTTATTTATTATTCTACATTTACTCGCGAGCATTTCCGCTGTAGATGTTAACGGTAACGACGGAGTTGTCAATTGTGGTTTCCTTCGAGGCCGAACTAGAGCTGTTAGTTTATCCTTCGCGGCTGAAAACTCTTTTCCGGCAAGATCTCCAACTGCGCTAATACCATTATCAGGAATAACATCAATGGCTTTCATTGATAATTGTTTTGCTAGCGGCGCTACTTTTGGAGCCATTCTTGCAAATAACCCCGCAATTGTATCACCGAGACCATCACCATGGTACGCCTTATAAACTGGCAATCGTGAGTTTACTACATAGACGCTGGTTGGTTTGTCATCGTTGTAGTGTATGATCATCTTATTTAAATGATATTTATCTAATGCGATGACTTCATCACCGATGACTTAGTCACGGAGCAGCAGAGAGGGAGAACAGACCACGTTTTCGAGCAAAAATAAGGCTTCCTACGAATCTCATTTTAACCAAAAAAAAATGTCTCCATTTTTTTAACCCCAAAAAAATGTCTCCATTTGGCAAACGGAGACTTTACGATTTTTCAATCAAGTTTGGTCTCAACGATGTGGTCATTCACCCTCTCTGCTGCTATGGGTTAATAATTCTTTTACGAGTTCAACCGAATATTTGATCCAGTCCTTAGGATCTCACAAACAAACTAATCGCTAACACCTCATCTTGTAGATCAATTAGATTATTGGACTGATCTGTGAGTTTGAAATTAATTCTGGTTAATGAATCATTATGACACCGCATATAGACTGGATTAACCGGAGACTCGATTATTAAAAATCCTGGAGGGGCTATTGGTGCAAACGAATAAAGAATATATCCTTGCTGAGCTTGATTTGATCGTTCGAGATTAATTTGATAGCTTCCTTCGATAACATCACATACTAAATTGAGCGCAATCACTGAGGATATATTCACGTTGAACGGAGCGATATGTCTGCCGCCACCGTTTGGGTCATTATTATGTTTGAGGATTTTTATTTCCTGTGATGTTGTTTTTTTCCATGCATCATGAATTATTTTAAAACCAACATCGATGGTGTCACTGAGTAGTTTTTATTAGTTCTGGTACGTTATATCCTGGTAGTTTGAATGTGGGGATATCTTCAACGCGGATTTTATAGTCTGTTGCAAATCTTGTTCTCGATACCGGAAGATCATCGAGTATAATTTGAATAATTTTCAAATTAAATTTTTCCATATCGTCGATAATTTTATTGCATGTTTCTACGACGCTGATAAATTCATCTCGGGTAAGAATACCGTATTTAAGAGATATTAATAACAGTGAAAAATCATTAGTCATCAAAGAGAAATTTTTAACGATTTCAGGTTTGTTAACAGTATAATGTCCATGCAATGGTTCACATACCACCTGCCCAAGTAGGTATGCGAGACCAAAAAACTCTAAGGGTATCCTGTACTCTTTATAACTCCTTATTGGATTATCAGGTTTTATCACGTCGGTGATATAATCAGTTTTTTGTGGTTCTGGTAAATCAACGGTTTCCCCCCTGGTGGTAATTCAGGCCATCCTAGTACGGTTCTAATAGAACTCTGATAGATATCTACGACGTATCCTTCTGTGCTTATCTCAATTGCGGCTGATAGTGTCGGCTCATGAACCGTTATAGTGATTTTCGATTCTGTTCCAGTAATCGATTTTATTCTACGCGCGAATTCATTATTGATTTGTTCGATCTGGTATGACCCTGTTGGTATCGAAACGACGTTCCAGTCTGGAGTCCCGTCGTCTTTATTCTTATTCGCAAATACCAGTGAATTATTCGGTTGTTGACCACCAAATGATTTTGATCTGATATTAGGCCAACTGTGATACACCCGTAGTTTTGCTAGCGCTATCTCCTTCACGGGGACTGGGCTAGGGAAATTCACACTGAATTCAGGATTCGTTGATGTTATTGATATCATGCTTGTTTGTACTGGGTTCATGTTCTCCACTATTCGTTGAAGTAATTCCATCGGTGTTGTCATTGTTATTATACTGTTGTTGTCGCTCTAATTTTGATATCGCGGAATCGTGAATACTGACCATCGCTGAGAATTCACTGCCTGATACAATCGTATTATTGAGTGACGACGATATCATCGAGGATAATTGCGAGTATGCAGTTGATACAATATGAAATTTAAGCACGTAATCTTGCAGTTTGCATTGGCTGCATGATGATATCCTTTTTGTTATCCCGGTTGATATACCCGCGATTGTAGCCGCCGCAGAAATGCAAATTGGAATTACGACCGGGGCAATCATTGTAACCGATGCGAGTATTATTCCGGCGCCAGCGAGAACGGCTGACACCGAGTACACAGTAACATCAATTGCGGTGATTCTTCGTCGGTATTTTTTCATTTTTTCACGATAGTGTTCAGAAAGTGATTTCAAGTTCGCGGAAAATTCTTTCACGGTATCATATCGATATCGCGATGATAGAATCATTGACGATTGTGATTCCATTGACTCTGTCAACGGGATTATTATCGGTTCAATTGATTTCATTGATGTCATTGTTATTTTAAACCCGCTAGTGTTTTCAATTATTCGCCATCGTTAGCGGGAATTCCTAATACTTCAGTCGGAAAAATGATCTACAAGTTCTATACACCATGCTATTTTTGATCTAATGGTGGAGCTATCAACCGCGACGAAGTGAAAGGTTGGTATTTTGCCAGTCTCGATAATTAACGTCGCGACGCCACCAGAGTAGGTTCTATTGTCCATGATCAGATTAAATTGATGAATAGAGGCCCACGTTAACCTATAGATACCATCAATCTTCGCTTCCCCACCCCACAAGAGATCGATGGTAATATGAGGCATGATATCGTCTTATCCAATCCACGATATCATGCTTGATCGTATACACAATATTTTCAAAGTTTTTGTGCGGAATCCTTTCCTTTTCAAGATTTTCTATTAGTTTAGAAATATCGAGATAATTTGCCTTGATTTCATTTTCATTCATCATCCTTCCCGCCTCCTTGTTAAAAAAGAAAAGCGATAAAAAGTTTTTGATTTCAGCGAGAGTCATGCCAACCATAGGTGGGGTTCCAAAGAACCTACTAACGATATTTCTTCGAAAAGCATTATAACCTCGTATATGATCATCCAGCTCACGGCCGTGGGCGTCAGTCGCGTCGGTGATTGTAGACACAAGTGCGCCTGGTTTAAGTCGTCCACCGCTGGAATACAGAGCAATAGAGTTTTCAGCGGCGTCGCGCTGCCGTATCAAAATGTCATCCAACGACACATCACTGCTTTTCAATTTACCCTGATCGGAAAATAGCACAACGGTATTCTCGATTGCGTTTCGTTGTTTAATCAAAATATATTCCAACGACACATCACTGCTTTTCAATTTACCCTGTTTGTCTTGAAATACAACTATTTCCCCGGGGTCAACACTTGTTAAGTTCAACGTCTCAGCGATTTCATCTTCAATTATTTTTTTAATATTACCCGTTGCAGTGCCATCGGGTTTGGGTTTCAAAGATCTCCCCCAAATATCAATCATTGTTATTGTAAAACTCTTTCTCTCTCTAAAATCTTTGTTGACGACTTCGTTGAAAAATCTTCGAATTTAGCCAGTGATTACTAGTGTATTCATTTACGACAACATGAGGTGGTTTTCCCCTTGGGTTACCCAAGGAGTTAGAAATAGCGTCAAGGACATTTAATACTTCGCTGCCGCATATTGGTGGGTCAATCCACGTTTGTGTTGGTAGCGTAGAATACCAAGTCTTCATTGGAAGGGTTTTTATATAACGCATAAACTCTTTCAGCGGGGCTAACCCATATGAATCAAAATAGACAATTCCACGTGGATCAATAGCGTATGCAACCCAGTGAGTTCCGGGTCCGGTGCTGTTATCTAAATTAATGATTCCGGTTTCAACGCTGTTTGGTTGATGTGGTAATTGATCTTTCATAAAGACACCTCTGAAATCTTTAATCGCTAGTTTTTTAGCAGCATCGAGTAAATCAAAATTGGACATAGGAACCATCGGTTCCTCTTCAACTAATAAACCGGTCCTAGTCTCAGGCCTGATCCGTTCACGGATCTCCCGCTGTACCATGAATACGGGGTTCCTGGTAGTCTTAGACCCTTTCCGCTGTACCATGAATACGGGGTTCCTGGTAGTCTTAGACCCTTTCCCTTTTTTTATATCCTCGTCCCTTCTTCGGTTCATATGATTGAGCAATGCCTTCTATCGCTTTTGTTCCCAAGGCTCCAGCTGCCCCCAATGCGACCGCTTTTGCAACTGCTGGTGCGGCCGCTGCAATTAATCCTGGTAACGCAGCAAATAACGGGAATATACCGCCTGTTTTCATCATATTTTTGATAGCAGCCGCAGAAAGAGTAATCTGAACACCTTTTTTGACTACAAGTGCATCATTGAAGTGTTTCACTTGACGAGTTGTCAGCGATAATTTATTTGCACCACCAGTCATTTGATCGGGTTTCAACGTGATTGTGGTTCCACATTGCTTAGTTGATTTGGATTGTAGTTTCTTGATTTGACCGGGTGTCAACGATACATTGATATTACTATACGACATTATACATAAACGATTGATTCTAAATCGTTTACGATTTCAATCAAAGATTTTCTACTGGCGCATCTACCACTCTCATTCTTCCACCAACACCTTCGAGTAGCATTGATTTGTCGCTGAGAATGACAGCAACCGCTCTGTAATTAATAATACCACCAGGACAGTTTACACGAGCTCTAAAGTGTATATCAACGACAGATTGTCTCATCAAATCAAGATGTTCCAGTGAAAAGTAATAAATCGGATAGAGGCTTTTAAAATCCAACTGTGATATTTGCAAACCAGTATCCACATTTTGATCACGTGCCATAAATGACAACAGGTTATGATACACGCGTGCAATATGATTCTGACCGTAATCAAGTTGTACTTCCTCGGATGGTTCCTGCTGTCCGTTTATTCTCAGCGAGACTTCTTTAACACCTAACTGATCAAATATCATATGACTACGTTGTTGACTACCAACTCGCTCATTATTCTGTAACGCCACAAATATATGACGTGGAGCTGAAACGCCTTGTCGCGCTGCCAGGTGCCATGTGAATATATCATCGACATTATCAGGTTTAATATCCGTACTCACTGATAACCAACTCAACAACGACTTTCCTCCATGATCCATAAACGATAACAATTTTTCTTCATTTGTGATTGATGGAGCTAACACTGGCATCCACAATGATAGTTTTGTTAAACGGACTTTACCCTCGGGAACACCAACATCACGCCAGATTGCATCATTATCAGTACCCTTTCGCACAAGCGCTACTGTATGCTTCGCTCCATAAATAACTTTTCGGACGTTTCTACAGAATCCAAATATATGATGCAGTGGAATCGCGCATGAAAACTGTCGACGCTGTCCTTGCAACGTTAATACGCGTGTTGCAAACCCTAGGTTATAGTTAATGATATTATTTATGACATCAAAATCACCAGCTGGTCTTGTGTATCCGGCTGGTGCCGGATTAACTGAAGAAGCGTGTGTTGCCTTTACTCTAGAATACTGGACGTGTTCAGGAAAATCAGTGATATCCTTAGAAAACATCATAGATGGATCCGCTGATCTTGTATAATCATCAGAATATCTCGCTAACCCTATGATTGTTGTGGCAACATCAACTTCACGGTCAATGGATTCAATTTCTTTTCCATCAATGAGATATCTTGCGCTTTCAAATAACGCCATGATACCGTTATTAACAAAACCAACTGGGATAGTTGGGTTATTGTCATATGGTGTATTAGCTTCAACATTTGTTACAAGTTCTCCTTGTACTTCAATAAATGCCTCACACGGTAGAAAATATTTACTGGTGTCATGAACCGGAAATTCAATTCGCGATCGGAGATCTGGTTGTGCTCCGTGATAAGAATAAAATTGAAAATCGCGTACAGAATCATTCTTGAGAACTGGGGCATCCATATCAAATGCTGGATCAGGTGACCTTTTGAACATTTTATTATATTTATCAGAGTCTAAATCGTAAAATCGTAAACGATTTTTCATCGTCGTGTTTTTTTAAAGCCACTTCCCGCTATCATGTTTGCTATCATGTTATTTTGATCACTCGGAGTCACCAATGACGCTAATTTTTCGTCTACTGCGTTATTTATAATTTTACTAACACTTGCAGGCATTTCCGCTGTAGACGGTAACGGTTTTGAAAATCCTTTGGATTTCATCCGTGATTTCACTAGCGCTGTTAATTTATTCTTTGCGGCTGAAAACGCTTTTCCGGCAAGATCTCCGATTTTGCTAATACCCTTATCACGAATAACATCAATGGCTTTCATTCCTAGTTGTTTAGCTAACGGCATCACTTTTGGAGCCATTCTCGAAAATAATCCTAAAATGGTATCACCGAGACCATCTTCGTAGTATGCTCTATAAACAGGCAATCGTGAGTTTACCACATAGACGCTAGTTGGTTTGTCATGATTGTAGTGTATGATCATTATTTGAAATCAGAAACAATTTTTCAATTGTAAAAAAATTTATCAATTGTGAATTCAGTCCCGGTGATGAGAATCCAAGGGATTTTCAATCGCTGTGATACCCGCTTGATAACTCGCCAATGAAATCTCGATATGTTTTGATATCCATGATACCACCTTGAAATAACCGCCTGCAGATATCAGCTGCCTCATTAATTATTTCCGGTGAGTTATTTCCAGCTCGGAAACCTCCTACAAGAACTTCTAATCGTGATATATCACTGAGAACACTATCAGGACATGAAATCCTTGGATTCTCACTGGAATCTCGCAATCCACTTCCGCTATAACCCATTGCTACATCCATTTTTTCTAGTTTTTCTGAATCCATTTCTTGTAAATGACCAAGAGGATCATAATCATCATCATCATCAGGTGGTAGTTGTTGTTTTTCAGGCGAGAGAGATATTTTCCTTGCAGGTTGTTGTTTTCCAGGCGAGAAAAATATTTTCTTTGTAGGTTGCTGTTGCCGCCTTTTCAATTTTTTTAGCGGTTTTTGTTGTTGTTTTAGTTCTTCAAATTGTTTATACACGTTTCCCACCGCATTGATATATTCAATGTATGATGCACTATCTGTCTTAATCTGACTTGTTTTAGTTTTGATTTTGTAGAATATATCAGCCCAGTGAGTTATACTTCTAACAAACTTATGATGTTCTGGTTTCAACATATTTTTCCTGTTTTCATAAGTCGTAACAACAAGCGCAGGAATTTTTGTTGAATCAGTCTCATCAATTGCTGCTAACCCTTCCTCGTTAAATCTCACGCGTAAATCATCTACTGTTCTTTTTGATTCTATTTTTTGTACAGCCTGTTTTGTTTGTTCAGTTTTCGCTGCTATTTTTTCGAGTTCACCGATAACAGATTTCCCGGTCTCGGGATCATCTCCCAGTATAGCACGCTCTACCCCTTTCGTTGCTGTGGTTACTGGTTTAAACAATTCTTCAGATCCCGCAGCAAAATCAGTCTGAAGACTCTGTCGTTGTTGTAGTTTATTTCTTACAGAGTCGCGAATTGGTATAAATCTCCTGATTGCATTCAGTCGTTCACGAGCCAATCTAGTTGGTAATGCTTCATTGACCATTATTTGAAATCAGAAACAATTTTTCAATTGTAAAACAATTTTCCCGAACCTGACCTAACAGACGAAAACATTTGACATGTCGGATTTTGAGGGCGAAAACCCGAGGTTTTTAACACAGGATTTTCGAGATTTTTTATCAGAAAGGGCTAAATCAAGCAAATCTTACATGAAATTCAATCAAAAAATGCTAAAAAAAATGAAAATCTGATACGAATTATGGTTAAAAAGTGTAATCTGATAAAAAATCTCGAAAATCCTGTGTAAAAAACCTTGGGTTTTCTCCCTCAAAAGCCATGAAATGTCTGACCTGTTTGAGCAATGTTATCTTGAAAACTATGTTTTTTTCATCGCGGGTGGGTAAAAATACACAAAAATTGTTAAAACCTGAACAGTTTTAACAAATAAAAAATTATTACTAACTTGTGAGATGATTTTGACATTCAATCAAAAAATGCTAAAAAAAAATGAAAATCTCTCTGAGGAGGGTCGATGACAAAATCTCCTTGAGGGTTGGTCACGGTCAAAATCGTTCATTTTCTTGAATTAACGCTCGTAGGTTTCCAACTTTAGAATTGATATCCTTTTTCAATTCGTATTCGTTACCTAATTCTTTTCGTATTCCCTCTACGATAGTATATAACGGTACGAACGTACTTACTTCACTGGAGAACGCAAGAGAGTCCCGAATAGAATTCTGAATTCTCTTGATGAGCGCATATTTCTTTGTCAGCATATACTTGTTGTTGTTAACTCCGTATTCTATATCCTGAAAATCCGACTTAATTTGATCAGGATTCAACCAATCTGATAGTTTAATATCCCGACTTTTCAATTTTGAAATCTCGGATATAATGCTATTCATATTTTCAGAATTCATATTCTATGGTGATTATACATTTCTAAATGAAAAATATGACGCATTAGACATAACTGAATTGAATTTTTTGTTCGGTCTTTTTAGAAATGGCAGATCGATAAATCCCCTCTGCAACATATCGTACTGAGGCTCTACAAATATCGAAGTGCATACCGGCTTCATCCATTGATTGAAATATTTTTTCTTCGTTAGTTGCCGTATTCAAAGATTTTTCTGGTCTCGCTTTTTTTGAGCAAATGCCAGTCTTTCCTCGTTTGGTATTCTCACTTTGAGTAACAGCATGCAGATTTGATAAAGAATTGTTCATTGGATTAGAATCAATATGATCAATAACAAAATCATCCTCGATCAATCCATAAAAGCATTCAAATACGAAACGATGATTGAGATAAAATTTCTTTCCAGCACCAAACTTCAAATATCCATGATTATTCACAACACCAACTGGTTTCTTCAGTCTACGGTTTCTTACAACACCATCACTAGATGCTTCATAATTTGTGATCACAGGGTGTAGTCTGAATTCTTGGTTCATTCGTATACTAAATGCTATTTGTCTAATTCATTGTTTGGTCTAATGATTACATCACTGGAAAATCTTTCAATATAGTCTTGAGGGGTTCTTATGATTTTGTCCTTGACTCTGTCAGCGTCAAGGACTGTGTCCTTGACAGAGTCAAGGTCAGGGACTTTTCAGGGTCAAAATTTTTGATTGATTTTCCATTTTTGATTCTTTTATCATAATAACGCTTCAACTCCCTGTATCGTTTGCCACCACAATTCAAACACAACTGAGATTTTCCCATAACCCCAACCCCACATCGTATGCAAGGTAACGGACCAAGGCTTCCACGACGAAAGCTTTGCATATGATACCCACAGAATTCATTTGTGCATGATTTGTTACACGGTGTCACTGATCCAATCATAAGCCATTTGCAGTGATTCATTATACATAAATCTTTCATTTAAATGTTTGTTTTAATTATAGTATGGAGGAGTTCAAGAGATTATCGAAAATTAAGCCTTGGAAAAATGCTAAATTGATCGATTATACCATGAAAGAATTCCAAAGATTATCGAAAATTAAGCCCTGGAAAAATGCTAAATTGATCGATTATGCCATGAAAGAATTCCAAAGATTATCGAAAATTAAGCCCTGGAAAAATGCTAAATTGATCGATTATACCATGAAAGAATTCCAAAGATTATAGAAAATTAAGCCCTGGAAGAATACTGAATTCAATCTCGATAAGGAGTTCAAGAGATTATCGAAAATTGAGCCCTGGAAAAATGTTGAATTCAATCTCGATAGAGTCTCTGATACACCAAAACGTCTAATCGGTGATAGAACTATACTGGGTAAAATCATGGAGTGTTTTAATGAATTATACCGAGACGGTGCAGCATACTGTTGGTCGACATTTCGGATTATTGATGAAGATGTCAATATACCCATCATCGATGCTACTATGAACGATGAAAGAGCAGCTGAGATAATTTCACACCTTGGCGAGCCAACGGGGTGGAAATCCAAGGGTGTAAAATCCAAAGGGGAAATTCGAAGATGGAAATCCAAAGGATTTCAAACAAGGAAACTCAAAGATAGAAATCCAAAGTTAAATTGCAAACCAATTCCCAAACAAAGTAATTCTCAACAGAAGTATTTTTTCAGAATAAAATTCATTATCGAAGTCGAAGGCAAATGGATTATCAGGGATAAATTTGAACCAATCCTCAAGAATAAAAAAACTGTCATTGTGAGTAGAGATTCCAAACCAGGAATTCTAACTGGAATTGACAAACCATACTACGAGAGATCTTATCCTGTAACAGCAATTGTTTATGGGATATATCCGTTAAATAATAAACCCGATATCGCAAAACTAGCTCCTATGAAATATTCTAGTTCACTGAATTGCGTGGCAACACGGGTAATGGAACACTTCACAAATGCATCCCGAGGAAATAAACTAACTGATCTGCGACGTAGGAAAATAACCGAATGGGAACTGACAGTGAAACAGCACGGTGCAAAGATTTCTGATATAGCTAAATTAGAAGCATCATTAAAATTCCCAATATCAGTAACGACAATAACCGGAGAAGTATTATACGAACCGAAATATCAATCGCGAGGAGCTCCAATTAAAATTATTGATCATAACGAACACGCGTGGACACCTGCGGTAACAATATTTCCACGAGAACGAACCGTGAGATATATCCCCGAGGAATTCGTCGGGGATGTTTTTTATAATGAAAAATTATTCGATGCTATTCACACGCTGTGTAAAGATGATCCTGTGTCAGTGTGGTTACTTAGAAGTGATGAAGATCCCGAAATAGGATTTGATCAATTTGTAAGACCAAATGGTGAATTATATCGCGTTGAAGAATTAGATAACAGAATGAGAAAAATCGCTAGTGATTTTTCACCGGAGAGTTTCCATGAAAAACTACTCACGGATAGTTTTACTATTCCATCAGTGGTAGCTCACTTCGCAAGAGAAAAAACTCATGGCGTCCAACACGAAGTGATTTTCTCGAGGACGTTAAATTGAGTTGCGTCGAATTTGGTCATGGAGGACTGTGGAATACGAAATACCATCGTGGCGGTATGATTTCAATTGATATATCCGCGTGTTATCCTGGAAGTTTTCTCGGGTATGGGGAATGTGCTGAGTACTTTAAACGATTTGGACACCCCACGCATGAAATGACTCGTGTTGCGATTAATGGACCATTACCTGATTTTGATTTAACCGGATTGGCTCGTATGATATCATTCGAATTCGCTACAGGGTTACATCCGTGTAGTTATCTTTGGCTTGGTAGACACCTATCTGAAAAGGCCTGGATGCCAATAGTGTTACTACGATATATGATTGATTGTGGTATGCTAATATCGTTGATTGTTTCCGAAGCTATTATATGCTATCGAGCTCAGAAAGAAGTTTGGCTACCACAACCCGATCTAGATCGTATAATTGATGAAATACGAAAACAGTTTCCAGATGGAAATTCTTCGAATGGAAAATCGGAGATTTTCAATGAAGAACAAATCATGAATTGGTCTAAGGAGTTATTTGAAATTAAAAGCGGACAAGCAAAAGATTTTGGACGAAGAATAATCGGTAAATTTACCCAGGGCGGAAGATACGACAATGCAAAATATTCTTCGCGGTTGATCATAGACGTCGCTGAATACGATTTTATTGTAACGGATTTTACGAAACAGGGAAAACTTGTAAATCGTAAGGATGCTTTTCTATCCAATGGTGAGAAATTAGGTACGGTTGTTACCTACTGTGATGGATATATTAAACAGTAGACGCATTTGAGGATTTCTATGCTAGCTTATGCTTCTATCAATTTATTTTCGATGATAAATAGATTTCCTAATACCGCGGTAAGAGTAGCCACTGATTCGATGTATATGCATAGTAAATACAAATCAGCAGTGGCTGAATTCACAGATCCCGAGGAAGCGTGGGGGCGTTGGCGATTTAAAAAGGAAACGCTACATGAGTATTGTGAATCCGCAGACGTTGCCATGGATGATAAATATCTTTCATGTAACCGTATTGAAATTCAATCAGAATTTTCTAATGCACCACCGGTATCTGATCCAGTGTGTATATACAAGACAGTTTATTTAAACGGTTGTGGTGGGTCAGGAAAGACAACTCGTGCAATTGAATTATTCCGCGTTTCAAAATCAAACATGATTGTCCTAACACCTACTCACAGACTTGCAAGAGAGATGACACAGCGAGATGTAAATGCCTGTACCTATCATAGTTTTTTTCGATGGAAGGGAGATAGGTGGACCCCTGATCGAATGGGTGATAAATTCATTCCTGAAATCATAATTTGGGATGAAATATGCACAGTGTCATTAGATGTATTACAAACATTTCTCAAGTGGTTGTTAAACAAAAACACAAAAGTCGTCATGTGCGGTGATCACGGCCAACCACCACCATTTGTCGGTGCATCCCCACATGAATGGCTAAAGAGTTTTGTAGACTACTATGAAGAAATTACCACTGATTATAGATCACTTGATGAACGATTACGCGAGTTCAAAGCGCTAATTAGACTACAGCCGGATAGAATCCAGTGTGAAATAGCGCGTGAAGTGATTTCAGAAACCCCAATGAATGATTTCTGGGAAGCGTGGAAACCAAACGATTTGATAATTGCAAGTAGAAAAATAGTCAGAGACACACTTCAGATAAAATTACTTGAAACGCATAAAGAAAAATTTGCAACGCTTCCAGTACCGTTGTGTTATAGGCCTTCGGATACACGAAAGCAGAATATTGAAGTTGATATTCCAGGGAAGTGTGAAAAGCGGATTCTCGTGTTAAATGATATTGTGCTGGTTGATATCAGCGTCGTTGAAGATGCATTGCGTGCTGATAAATCCTCGTGGACGCTAGGTTACGCAGCAACAATACACTCCTCACAGGGATTGACTATATCGGATACAATTGTTTGGATGGTAGATAATCGCATCGAATGGTCAAATTTAGTTTATCTCGCAGTATCCAGAGTACGAAGTATAAATCAACTCCGAGGAATTGTCCTGACAGAGTCAGGCGATGATGACACCACAATGGATGATGCTAGCATCGTTGATGTTAAAGTTATTGATAAAAAACTCTTCGGTTACAAACAACAAGACAAAAAAAACAACGAGAATTTGATATTGATGCTGAATTAATAATTACGCTGAAACAACAACAGAATAATCACTGCGCGAGTTGCAATTGTATAATGCGTTGGCAGTATTCTGATAAAGATCCTCGCCAATTTACCGTTGACCGAAAAAATAACAGTCTTGGTCATATCAGAAACAATGTGATGTTGACTTGTCTTGAGTGCAACAGACGCCGGGGTGCTAGTTAAGACCATGCGGTGGCAATTGAGTATCATCAGGAATCACTTGTAATCGTTCGCGTGTAAAACCCCGCTGAGGGGCAGTTGAATCCAATTTATAGATTGCTGGTCTACCAGTTGATCGTGTTATAGTAGATATTTTATGCGCGGTAACACTCCAAATAGGATCAGTAGCCCTTTTTGTGCCACCTTCCAGCTCTCCTGGTTCGTATAAATACCTAACAGTGACATTAATACCAAGAATTGGTTGGGAAACGCTATAATCTTTTTGTGAAATCCCTTGAATCCCCATTTTAGGTATAGACTTCTTTTTAATCGCGTTGATAGGTTTCATGTTGATCGTTCTAGTAATCTCGTTATTCAGTGCGATAACCACAGCTGGTAACCTTTTGACCCATTCACGGGATCGCTTTTCTTGGATGAATTCTTTTGCGTATTGATATCCAAATAACCGCTCAGCAATCGTCCGATTAAACCGTTCAACAATTGCCTGATCGCGATGTAACGCAGTATGCCCCCGTCTGATGGTGACATTGTGATGTTTCATTGTAGATGCAACCACACCTTGAAATTCCTTGCCAGGATCAACATGTAACAGATTTGGCCAGTGCAGAGGACCTCGTCGATAAATCCTCTCAAATGCAGAAGCGACTTCAGTTGATGATTTTGTCTTCAGCGGTTCTGCATGTTTGTATCGACTCGCAACGTCAACTACGGTTAGCGCGTATTTGTAACCGCGATCATGCGGCAGAAATAATATATCAGCCTGATGAACTTCATTGGGTCCGGTCACATCAAAATGCGAGTAATTAATCTGTTTAGGCGGTGGTAGATAAATTTGCCATAGTGCCTGTTTGGATAACCAATGAGCCGCAGTGGTTTTTTTCACTTTTGCGCTAGCGAGTTTATTGATTGCTGCCTTGCCTCTCCAGTATCCTCTTGGGGAATAATAAATTGATTCCATATTATTAATTACCGGCACCTAACATCAATTTACCTTTCATAGCCGATTTTATCAAAAATGAAGCTAATTTTTCTTTCAAGGATTTATCAGGAATAGCATTTAACGCATGAATTAATTTCACATCTGCTAGATGCCTGTGTTGCAGATTATTGCTTTTATAAGCAACATCATGAAGGTGACAGGCCTTATCAATGGCGTTTATTGGTTCTTCACCACGTCGAGGTTGGTTTTGATCATCGAGTCTGATATCAAGTCTTGTTCCCGGTCCACAGTAGCTATATCCTGGAAGGTGATTTTCTCCGGGGTATTTTGCCCATGGGGTTCCAGGGAGTTTTGCCAATTTGGCTGCGATATCACCCCCTCGTTTTTTTTAAAATTATCATTTCCTGCAAATCTCATAGACACAAATCTAAATTTATTTGTACCACATTGCACGCATTTACCAGAAAGCGCTGATCGGTTATTTCTAGTTGTAATCGTCGTCAAGTCATCTGTGCCAGTACGCGTTTTACACTTCACACAATATAGATCCATAATTTATGTATAGAAATATGGATATAATTGATTTTTCAGCGACTAAAGCAAGAGAACCGGTTAAGCATCATGCAGCGCTACCAAACTCTATCCGGATGATTATAATCGGGCCATCTGGATCCAGTAAAACGCAATTGTTGCTCAATTTAATAATGAGATGGATGAAGTGGGATAAGTTGTATTTAGTTGCTCCTAGCGTAGATGATCAACGATGTTATGAAGTGTTAAAGGATTTTAACGAGAATGCATCAGAAATTAAGGGTGAGAACGCCATCGATTTTATAACTGATATTGACGAGGCGCCATCCGTGGATGACCTTGATGGGAGCATTAACAATTTAGTCGTATACGATGATGTAATGTTGGATAAACAAACAAACCCAGCTAGGATCTTTTCCCGAGGCAGGCATAAAAACACCGACGTGATATATGTCACTCAACGATACACTCAGATTCCAAAAGTGATCAGAGATAACTGCAATATTCTTGCTGTATTCAACGGAGTTGATACTCATACTCTTAGAAATATTTGGCAGACATGGTGCTGCGGTGATATGGATCATAATCAATTTAGAAATTTCTTTAGCGCTGCTCAGTCAACCCCGTACGGATTCGCAACAATAAATTTGCATGATCCTCGGACACGATATCGTATCGGACTGGATCAAATATTCGGTTGAACTCGTAAAAGAATTATTAACCCATAGCAGCAGAGAGGGTGAATGACCACATCGTTGAGACCAAAATTGATTGAAAAATCGTAAAGTCTCCGTTTGCCAAATGGAGACATTTTTTTGGGTTAAAATGAGATTCGTAGGAAGCCTTATTTTTGCTCGAAAACGTGATCTGTTCGCCTCTCCGTTGCAAATGGAGACATTTTTTTTTTTGGTTAAAAAAATGGAGACATTTTTTTTGGTTAAAATGAGATTCGTAGGAAGCCTTATTTTTGCTCGAAAACGTGGTCTGTTCACCCTCTTTGCTGCTCACGGTGATAATCCGTAGAATTTTCCACTAACTCGTTAATGAAATCTCGATATGTTTTGATATCCATGATACCGCCTTGAAATAACCGCCTGCAAATATCAGCTGCTTCATTAATCAGTTCCGGTGAGTTATTTCCAGCTCGTTTTCCTCCGATGAGAACTTATAATCGTGTTATATCGCTGAGAATATTACCAGGACATTGAATAAGACCACTACCTGAAATTCCACTGGAATCTCTTAATCCTTTCCCGGTTGCACCTTGTGTATCTGTTTCTCGACTTTGTAAATCCTTAAGAAGTTTTTCAACATCATCTTCACCATCTTCATCTCGATCAGATGGTTTATACATTGGTTGTTGATGAGGTGAGAAAGATATTTTCTTTGAAGGTTGTTGTCGCTTTCTTTGTAATTTTTGCGGTTTTTGTTGTTGTTTTAGTTCTTCATATTGTTTATACACTGTACCCACTGCATTGATATATCCTATGTATGATACGTCTTTATCCTTATAAATTTGACTTTTGTAGTTTGGATTTTGTAGAATACATCAGCCCAATGATTTATACTTCTAATATACTTATGATGTTCTGGTTTCAACATTTTTTTTCTGTTTTCATAAGTCGTAACAACATGCGCAGGAATTTCTGTTGGATCAGTCTTATCAATTGCTGCTAACCCTTCCTCGTTAAATCTCGCGCGTAAATCATCTACTGTTATTTTTGATTTGGTTCATTAACATCAATATCACCTAGTCGTTCAACTTCCTGCTGAGTTAAAATATCACCGTGCAGTTTTTGTACAGCTTGTTTTGTTTGTTCAGTTCCTGTTGCTATTTTTTCAAGTTCACCAATAAGAGGTTTCTCTTTTCTTTTTTCCCCCGTCTCGGGGATATCTCGGTATATAGCACGCTCAGTAGCTGATATTACCCCTTTCGTTGCTGTGGTTATTGGTTTAAACAACTCTTCAAATCCCGCAGCAAAATCGGTCTGAAGACTATGTCTAGCTTGTAGTCGCGAATTGGTATAAATCTCTAAATTGAATTTAATCTTCCACGAGCCAATCTAGTTGTTAAAGCTTCGTTGACCATTATTTTCAATTGTTAAACAATTTTTCAATTTGAATCTAATAAAAAATTACTACACTAAAACCGACCATACGAAGGGGGATTTTCGTTTTGTTCAATTAAGAATCTTATATTTCTGACTTTTGAATTAAAAGTCCTTTTTATTTCGTATTCCTTCCCTAGTTCCTTTCTTATTCTTTCCACGATAGTAAATAACGGAACAAACTTACTGACGTTGTCACAGCATAGAAGGGAGACACGGATAGAATCCTGAATTCGTTTTACGAGGGCATATGTTTTGGGTAGTACATATTTGTTATTCATAGCGCCGTATTCAATATCCTGGAAGTCGAACATAATTTGATCGCAGTCTAAACTATCAGATGTGTAAATCCCCTGAGACTTTAGAATTAACATTTCGGTTATTACCTCATTGATATTTTGAGAATTCATATTATTTATAATTATATACTTCTAATATGAAAAATATATTTCTCAGAGATGGACGCCTCAGAGATAAGCGAATTAAATTTTTGTCCGGTCTTTTTTGAAATCGCAGATCGACAAATTCCCTCTGCTACTCTTCGTACTGAGGTATACAAATATCGAAACATCCACCGGCTTCATATATAGATTGGAATACAATTTCCTCGTTAGTTTCTGTATTAACTGATTTTACGGGTCTCGCTTTTTTCGAGTATTGTACAGTCTTTCCTCGTTTTAGATTTTCACTTTGTGTAACAACCTGCAGATTTGATAAAGAATTGTTCTTAGGATTGGAATCAATGCGATCGATAACAAAACCATCTTTGATCAATCCGTTATGACATTCATACACGAAACGATGGCAGTAATATTTCTTCTTCCCAGCGCCAAACATCAAATACCCCATACCATTATCCCACCCAACTGTCTTCTTCAATCTGCAGTTTCTGATAATACCATCACTAGATGCCTCATAGTTTGTGATCAAGGGATGCCGTCTGAATTCTTGATTCATTTGTATGCTAATACTATTTGTCTAATTCATTGTTTGGTTGAATGATGAGAATCTTCCGATGTAGTCTTGAGTTCTTATGACTTTTTCGTTGACGCTGACACAGTCAGTGTCAGAGGTTGAGTTATTAATGGAGTTTTTGTTTTTCTTATCATAATAACGCTTCAGCTCTCTGTATCGCTTACCACCACAACTCAGACACAACTGCGATTTTCCTCAAACCCCAACGCCACATCGTATGCAGGGTACGGACCAAGACTTCCACGTCGAAAACTTTGCATATGATACCCACATAATTCATTTCTGCATGATTTGTTACACGGGATCACTGATCCTATCATAATCCATTTGCAATGATTCATTTTACAATAAATTCTCTATTTAAATACTTGTTTTAATTATAGCATGAAGGAGTTCGAGAGATTATCGAAAATTACGCCCTGGAAAAATGCTAAATTCAATCTCAATAGAGTCTCTGATACACCAAAGGGTAAAATTCATGCTAGAATCATGATGAGTAAAATCAGCGACTGTTTTAATGAATTCAAGCGAGATGGAGCATCTCACTGTTGGTCAACATTTCGAATTGATGGCTGCGTTGATGATACCATGAATGACGAAAAAGCAGCCGAGATAATTTCGCATCTTGGGCGAAAAAAGTATTTTTTTAGAGTGAAATTCATTACCCGTTCAGACACACGAGATTGGATTATCAGGGATAAATTTGACTCCATCTTGAAGGATAAAAGAACCGTCGTTGTGAGTCGAGATTCCAAACCAGAAATTCTGACTGGGACTGACAAACCGTACTACGAGAGATCCTATCCTGTAACAGCAGTTGTTTATAGGATATATCCGTTAAATAATAAACCAAGCATTGAAAAACTAGCACCGATGAAACTGTCGTCGTTGAATTGTGTAGCAGAACGAATAATAGAACACTTCACAAATGTGTTCCGTGGAAACAAACTGACTGATCTAAGACGCAAGAGAATAAATGAATGGGAATTAACAGTTAGGAAGAACGGAGCAACGATCCAGGATATAGCTAAATTAGAAAAATCATTAAGATTCCCAATATCGGTAATGACGATAACCGGCGAGATATTATACGAACCGAAATATAAATCACAGGGAGCCCCAATCAAAATTATTGATCATAACGAACACGCGTGGACACCTGTGGTAACAATATTTCCACGGGATAGAACCGTAAAATATCTACGATGTTACGATTGAAGATAAATATTTGAGCGGCGATAAAATATCAGAACTATCTAATGCACCGCAGATATCTGATCCAATATGTAGATACAAAACCAGCTACCTAAACGGCTGTGGCGGGTCAGGAAAGACGACTCGTGCGATTGAATTATTGCATAGAAACGCTAGCGTTTCCAAATCAAACATGATTGTGCTAACACCAACCCATAGACTTGCCAGAGAGATGAAACAACGAGGAATTAATGCAAGCACTTATCACAGCTTCTTTCGATGGAAAGGCGATGAATAGACTCCTGGACGAATGGGTGAGAAATTTATTCCTGAAGTCGTTATTTGGGATGAAATATGCATGGTGTCGTTAGATGTATTACAAAAATTTCTTGATTGGTTATTGCAAGCGAATACAAAAGTAATAATGTGTGGCGATCATGGCCAACCACCGCCATTTGTCGGTTTATCGCCACATGATTCTTTCAAAAATTTTGTAGACTATTATGAAGAAATTAACACCGATCACAGATGACTTGATGAACAATTACGCGAGATCAAAAAACTAATCAGATTACAACCTGATAGAATCCAATGTGAAATAGCGCGTAAAATAATTTCAGAAACACCATCAAAAGATTTCTGGGAAGCATGGAGACGAAACAATTTGATAGTGGCGAGTAGAAAAATAGTCAGAGATACACTTCAGATGGAGTTATTTGAAACGCATGAAGAAAAATTTGCAACACTTCCAGTGCCGCTGTGTTATAGGCCCAAGGATACACTAAAACAGAATATCGAAGTTGATATTCCAGGACAGCGTGAAAAGCAGAATCTAGTGTTAAATGATATTGTACTGGTTGATATCAGCGTCGTCGAAAATGCATTGCGCGCTGATAAATCCCCGTGGACGCTAGGTTACGCAGCGACGATACATTCTTCACAGGGATTGACTAAATCAGATACAATTGTTTGGATGGTGGATAATCATATCGAGTGGTCGAATTTAGTTTTTCTCGCAGTTTCCAGAGTGCGAAGAATAAATCAACTTCGAAGAGTTGTCCTGACAGAGTCAGGAGATGATAATGACACTACAATAAGTGATATTGTCAGCGTTGACAACGTCAAGGATATAATAAGAAAAAAACTTTCTGGTTATAAACAGCAGGATTAAAAAAAATAGAGAATTTGATATTGATGCTGAATTAATAATTACCCTGAAGCAACAACAGAATAATCACTGCGCGAGTTGCAATTGTATAATGCTTTGGTGTTGGTCGGATAAAGATCCTCGACAATTTACCGTAGACAGAAAAGATAGCAGCGTAGGTCATACCAGGGATAATGTGATGCTGACTTGTCTTGAATGCAACAGACGAAAAGGTGCTAGTCAAGACCACGCGGTGGTAATTGAGTATCCTAGGGTATCACTTGTAGTTGTTCACGAGTAAATCCTCGCTGAGGAGCGGTGAATTCCAACCTATAGATATGTGTTATACTAGATATCCTATGTGCAGTAACACTCCAAATAGGATCAGTAGCCCTTTTTGTACCACCTTCGAGTTCTCCTGGTTCATATAAATATCTAACAGCGACATTACCGAGTATTGGTTGTTTAGAAAAATCTTTTTGCGGTTGTACGGGTATTGACTCCTTTGTAATGGCGTTGTTAGGTTTCATGTTGATTGCTCGAGTAACAGCATTATTCAGCGCGGTAATTACGCCAGGTAATCTCTTGACCTATTCACGAGATCGTTTATCCTGAATAAATTCCTTCGCGTATTGATATCCAAATAACCGCTCAGCAAGTGTACGATTAAATCGTTCAACAATTGCCTGATCGCGATGTAGTGCAGTATGTCCTCGTCTGATAGTGACATATGATGCTTCATTGTTGATAACACTACACCCTGAAATTCCTTGCCAGGATCAACTTGTAATAGATTTGGCCAACGCAGAGGACCTCGTCGATAAATCCTTTCGAACGCAGAAGCAGCTTCTGTTGATGATTTTGTTTTTGAACGGTTCAGCCTGTTTGTGTCGACTTGCAACATCAACTACGGTTAGCACGGATTTGTAACCACCATCATGTGGCAGAAATAATATATCAGCCTGATGAACCTCATTAGGAACGGTCACATCAAAATGCGATTAGTTAATTTGTTTAGGCGGCGGTAGATAAATTTGCCATATCGCCTGTTTAGATATCTGCTGCATTGGTATATTTCACCTTCACAGCGCTAGCGAGTTTACCGATTGCTGCTTTACCCCTCCAGTATCCTCTTGGAGAATAATAAATGGATTCCATGTTGTTATTAATTACCGGCACCGAACATCAATTTATCTTTCATTGCCGATTTTACTAACCATGAAGCCAACTTTTCTTTGAAGGATTATCAGTGATAGGATCCAACGCATGAATTAATTTCACATCTGCGAGATGTCTATGTTGCAAATTGCTGCTTTTATAAGCAACATCATGAGCATGACACGCCTTATCGATGGCGTTTATTGGATTTTCACCGGGTCGGGGTTGGTTTTGATCATCGAGTCTGATATCGAGTCTGGTCACGGGTCCACAATGACTATACCCTGGAAGGTGTTTTTCTCCTGGATACTTTGCCCATGGTGTTCCTGGGAGTTTAGCTAGGTTGGCTGCAATATCACCTCGTTTTTTTAAATCCTTTTAAACAAATCTAAATTTTTTTGTACTACATTGTACGCATTTACCAGAAAGTGCTGATCAGTTATTTTTAGTTATCATCGTCGTCAAGTCATCTGTGCCAGTACGCGCCTTACATTTTACACAATATAGATGCATAATTTATATATAATAACATGAATGTAATTGATTATTCAGCTACCCGACGACGGGAACCTATTAAACACCATGCGATGTTACCGAATTCAATTAGAATGATTATAATCGGACCATCTGGATGTGGCAAGACACAATTGTTACTTAATATAATAACGAGATGGATGAAATGGGACAAGTTGTATTTGATAGCTCCAAGTCTAGATGATCAGCGATGTTACAGTGTATTAAAAGATTTTAACGACAAAGCGGTAGAAGAATCCGGCGAGGGTATTATTGAGTTTATAACCGATATCGATGAAGCACCGAGCATTGATGATATTAATGGAGATATATTAACAATTTAGTCGTATACGATGATGTGATGTTAGACAATCAAAAGAATCCTGTTAGGATATTTTCTAGAGGCAGACACAAAAATACTGACGTGATATATGTCACTCAACGGTACACTCAAATACCAAAAGTGATCAGAGATAACTGCAATATTCTTGCTGTATTCAACGGAGTTGATACACATACTCTTAGAAATATTCACCAGACTTGGTGCGGCGGTGATATGGATTATAATCTCTTTAGAAATTTCTTTAGTCATGCTCAGTCAATCCAGCATGGATTTGTAACGATAAATTTGCATGATACTAGATCAAGATATCGTATCGGATTTGATCAAATATTCGGTTAACCCATAGCAGCAGAGGGGTTGAGTGTCAAGAAAATTGGCGTCTTTTTTTACCAAATAGAAGCCTCAGTTTGTCAAATCGAACCTTTTCGAGGAAGCCTCAGTTTGCCGAATCGACTTTTTTTTTACGATTGACGTGGAAGCCTTAGTTTGTCAAATCGACCCTTCTATCAAGCAATTTTGAAGTCTCAGTTTGTCAAATAGACGCTTCTATAAAATATTTACGAGCAGGAAGCCTCGTTGACGCCTAATCTCTTGTCTGATTCACCCCCTCTGCTGCTGAAGTAGTTCTTGCGATGTTGCCATTGTTATTATGTTTTTGTTGTTTTTCTAATTTTGACATCGCGGAATCATAAACACGTACCATCGCGGAAAACTCACTATCTGATAATAATGTGTCATCGAGGGAGGACGATGTCATCAATTATAATTTGGAGTACGCGGTTGACACAATATGGAATTAAACTACGTAATCTTGTAGTTTGCGCTGGCTACATGATGATATTTTTTTTGTTATAATTGAAATTATTCCCGCTATTGTTGTCGCCGCTGATATACAAATTGGAACAGCCATCGGGCAATCATTGTTACCAAAGATAGTATTATACCAACTCCGGTAATTACACCTGATACCGAGTACACGGTAACATCACCTGCGGTAATTCCTCGTAAGTATTTTTTATTTTTACTTGATACTCCTCAGTGAGTGCTTTGAGTTTAGTTTGAGATTCTCTGAACTGATGTTAGCGCTACTACTGTGATCTTGCCAGTGATGATATTTTACTTATTACAATAGATTTCGATTTGCTAGCAATAAAAACGCTGGCGTTTTTCAATTAAGCTGTTTACTTAAACCTGCTACGAATTCCACATACCATGTTACTGAAACCCTATCCAAATTATTATCAGTGGATATTATTGTGAATTGTTCAATTGTTCCCTTGTCGATGATCGTTGATATCATATTGTTGACCCAGATGAACTCGTTGATGAAATATTAAATTGAGTGTTAATCGATAAATACCTTTGACGGTCGCGATGATATTTAATATGTTAGTGGATTATGTCCACGCAAATGATCCGTGTTTTATCGCGTACATATTATTTACGATATTTTTTTGTTCGTGAGGGATTTTTATTTTTTCAAGATTCTCTATCATACTCGGTAGATCATCTCTGATGACATCGTTGGTCGTTGGTCGTTTTAATATCAGCGTTGATAGCATCTATTTGCCGATTAATCGCGGTTATTTCATCGAGCTTCGTGATAATATCAGCGAGATCTGTTTTAATTTCTTCAGGTTTAGCATTTTTACCAAACCCTTTATCGACCGCATCATCGGTATTTCTAAAGTTTATACTTAACGTAGTAAATTCTTCGATATGAGCGTTATAATCCGATCGTAAATTTGACAAATTATCCATGGCGGTTTTTATCTCTGTTAACTTAGGTATGTCAATATTGTCAATTATACTTCTTTGTAATTCAGAAAAATGATCGAATTTAATTATGTGGTCGTCATATTCATCGCGTAGTTTTCATATTCATCGCGTAGTTTTTTAATCGTCGATAATTGTTATTTTTATCCACAATAGTTGAAATGAGAACATCTGGTTTTAGTTTACCCTGATCTGAATAAACCGCGATAACATTTTCCGTTACACAGCGTTGTTTAACTAAAATATCATCCAGGGTAACATTACTAGTTTTAAATTTACCCTGTCGATCTTGAAATACAACTATTTCATTGGGATCAACACTTGCTAGGTTTAGCATCTCGGATATATCATCTTCAATTATTCTTTTATATCACCGGTTGCAGATATTTTCGTGGTGGGTTTTTTCAGCCTTGAGAGGGATATTCCCTCAAATATCAGTCATGTTATTTATATATTTTCTCTCTAAAAAGCGATTACTCGTATATCCGTGTACGGTTTCATGGGGTGGTTTTTCCGATGATGAAATAGCGTTGAAGACATTCAATACTTTTATGCCGCATATTGGTGGGTTATTCATTTCCTGTGTTTGTAGCGTGGAATACCAGATAAGTGTTTTTAAGCGGTTTATGTAACGCATAAATTATTTAGGCGGTGCTAACCCATATGAATCGAAATAAACAATTGCACGCGGATCAATCGCATATGCATCCTACTGATTTCAGGTCCGGTGCTGTTATTGAAATTAATGATCCCGGTTTCAGTGTTGTTTGGTTGTTTTGGTAATTGATATCTCATAAAGACACCTCTAACGTTTTTTATCGCTAGTTTTTAGCAGCATCGAGAAAATCACACTTTGATATCGGCAACAATGTCTGTGACATTGTTGTTAGTAAACTGTTCCTAGTCTCAGACCCTTTCCGCTGTACCATGAATACGGAGTTCCTGTAGTCTCAGACCCTTTCTTGATCGTTTCTTTTTTGTACCCTTTTCCAGTTGCTTTCTTTAGTACCATCCCTGCGGCTGTACCAAAGGCTCCTAGCGCGGCGGCTGCCGCAATCAACGCTGGTAACGCAGTGAAAAGTGGAAATATACCACCTGATTTTATAATGTTCTTAATTGCGGCCGCAGAGAGAGTGACCTGAACACCTTTTTTATCTTTGATAGCATTATTGAAGTGTTTAAACTAACGAGCTGTCATTGATAGTTTATTCTGACCACCAGACATCTGATTGTGTTTCAGTGATATCTTGATTCCACATTTTTTAGCTTATTCCGATTACATTTGTTTAATTTGACCAGGAGTTAACGTAACACAAGCATGACTATATGACCTTTTATTTAATAACAGATTAATCTAATTGTCTACAATTATATGTTTTCTACTGGTGCGTCAACTACCCTCATTCGTCCACCAACACCTTCGGTTAGCATTGATTTGTCACTGAGAATGACAGCAACTGCTCTGTACTTAGTAGCACCAGAAGGGTTTACACGAGCTCGGAAGTGTATGTCAACGACGGACTCTCTTGTTAAATCAAGATGTTCCAATGAAAAGTAGTAGATGGGATGTAGTTTTCTAAAATCCAACTGTGATATTTGCAGACCGATATCTACATTATTATCACGTTCCATAAATGTCAACAAACGATGATACGCGTTTGCTATTTGGTTTTGATCGTAATTAAGTATAATATCATCGGATGGTTCATGTTGGCCGTTTATCCTCAACGAGACTTCATTAACACCCAATTGATCAAATATCATATGGCTGCGTGTTTGGTTATTTAATGGCGCTATATCCTGTAACGCAATAAATATATGACGTGGCGCAACAACACCTTGTTTTGATGCCATGTGCCAAGTAAATACACCATTAACATCCTCCTCCTTAATATCCGATGTTGTTGTTAGCCATGATAGCAATGATTTTCCTCCATGATCCATAAATGATAGTATTTTTCCTCTGCGGTGATTGATGGGGTAATTAATGGCATCCACGGTGATAACTTTGATATATTTACTTTACCAGGAGCGACTGGATCTACAGCATGGGGAACAGCAGCACCGTGCCATATTGCATCATTATCACTACCCTTTTCGCACGAGTACTACTGTACGCTTCGCTCCATATATAACTTTTCTAACATTTCTGCAAAATCCAAATATATGATGTAGTGGAATCGCGCATGAAAATCGACGACGCCGTCCTTGCAACATTAATGCGCGTGTTGCAAATCATAGGTTGTAATAATTATTAATACCTTTTATAATATCACAGGCAGCAGCAGGTCTAATTTGATGTTCAATATCAACTGGTTGTGGATCATCTGCAGTATCTTGTGGTGTCAGCAATTTAGTATACTGAATGTGATCAGCGTGATCAGTACTATCCTTGGTGAACATCATAGATGGACCTGTCGATCTTGTATAATCATCAGAGTAACTTGCTAAAACAACTATTGTTGTGGCAACATCAACATCATGTTCTATAGATTCAATCTCTCTTCCATCAATCATATATCTAGCACTCTCAAATAGCGCCATGATACCATTATTGACAAAACCAACTCGGACATTTACGTCATATGGTGGATCATGGTCGGGATCATTTGTTACGAGATCTCGTTCTAGTTCAATAAACGCTTCAGCGGATAGAAAGTATTTGATGGTATCCTGGACTTGAAGTTCGATTCTTGATCTACTATTTTTTTATTTCATTATAGGAATATAATTGATAATCACGTACAGAAACGATTCTTTGGAACTGGGGCATCAAAATCAAACGCTGGATCAGGAGCCGATTTGAACATATTTTTATATATTTCTTGATCTAAATCGCGATCTCGCTCGCGATTTCAAACCACTTCCCGCTATTTGCAGTAATATTCCCGAGTGTCATATCCATCATTGTTCAGCTATGCTATTTTTTTATCCACCGCGTTGCTTATTATTTTACTAATACTTGCAGGCATAATCTCCGTAGACGGTAGTGGTCCTAGTGATGATTTTATCACCGGTTTCTTTCGTCTCCGAACTAACGCTACTAGTTTTTCTTTAGCCGCGGAAAATGATTTCCCTGCAATATCACTAACAGCACTAATACCCTTATCACGAATAACATCAATAGATTTCATTGATAACTGTTTTGCGATTGGTGCTATTTTGGGAGCCACTCTTGCAAATAACCCTGCAATGGTATTGCCGAGACCATCTCCATAGTTCGCTCTATAAACTTGCAATCGTGAGAATACTACGTAAGTCACGGTTGTTTTTTGTGGTTGTAGTGTATGTTCATCTTTTTTAAATGACATTGATATAATGTGGTTAATTAATCACTGTGATAACCGTCCGCTAGCTCATCAATAAACTCTCGGTATACACCAATATCCATGATACCACCTTCAAATAGTCGTCTGCAGATAACAGCGGCCTCACTAATTATTTCCGGTGAGTTATTTCCGGGTCGTTTCCCTCCTACGAGAATTTCTAATCGTGATATATTCCCGAGAATATTACTGGGATAACGAACTAGAACACTACCTGGAACCCCTCATGGATATCCACCTGCGAATTTTTCAGTTGTACCAGTTGCACCTTGTATGGGATCAATTGCGGCTCTTACTTTTTTTTCCTCGGGGGTTCATATGGTAGAGGTGAACCACTTTTTATATCATCTATTTTATTAATATAACTCTTAAAATCATCATTCTTTTTTTATTCTAATTCCACCGTGATTTTCCAAATATATTTTATATACCAGGTGTCAGCGGTTTTTATAGAGTCTTCAAATCCATCTTTTATATAGTTTTCCCTTGTCCCCTTTTGAAATAAATTAGCAGCAAAGTCAGGTAATTAATCATCCGTGGAATTTTTTCTAATTTCATACAATGCCTCATTCGTAAATATCTTTTCAGGGTAAATATATTCTCTCTCTCTCTCTCTCTCTCTCTCTCTCTCTCTCTCTCTCTCTCTCTCTCTCTCTCTCTCTCTCTCTCTCTCTCGAAATTTCTTCTTCTTCTTCAAATTGTTGTTCATCATCTTCTTCAAAAATATCACCTAGTCGTTGTTGTTCCTCATCTTATTCAATAATATCACCTAGTCGTTCACGTTGTTCTCGTTGTTCTTGTTCAAGTCGTTTTCGTTTTTCCTTAAGTCGTGAAGCAGCTATTATATCACCAGGAAGTGTTTTTAAAGATTCCTTTGTTTGCTTGGATCTTTTTGCTATTTTTTCAAGTACAGGAAGAAGGGCCGGTTTTTTCCCTCGTTGTTCCTCAGGAATATCTCCCCATATGGATTTTTAGTGGTCGATACGAATTTCCCGGTTGCTGTGGTAACGGGTTTGAATAATTGTTCAGTATCCGTTGCAAAAATGGTTTGAAATTTTTGTCTTGTTTGGAGCTTATTTCGAACTGAATCATGAACCGGAATAAATATCTTAATCGCAGCTAATCACTCGCTAATCTAGTTGTTAGGGCTTCACCTACCATTATAAATTAATATACGATCTAAATTGTAAACGCAAATCCACAGATAGCAGAATAAATTTGTTGATGTCGTTACAAAATGCGAGTGAGTCATTTACCGCGTGCTGAATTCGTTTGATCAACCCATACTGCCTTGGAAGGACATACCTATGAAATTCAGAGAGAATCTGATTACAGTCTAATTTATCAGATCATTGTATACGTTGATTTTTCAAATTCGAAATCTCAATTATAATGCCATTCATATTTTAGAAATTCATTCTATGAAATAATATATATCTAATAAAAACATTAGGGGTCGATTTTGACCCGTTTTCATATTTGATATATAGGACATACACAGCTTTTATCTCTGTTTTGGAGAAGGTATGTAAGCACATAGACAATACAATAGCCTTTGACCTCTGTTTTAGAGATGGAATGTAAGGAACACACATACTTAATTAAGGACATACACAGCCTTTGACTACTGTTTTAGAGAAGGTATGTAAGGCAAACATACTTAATTAAGGACATACACAGACTTTGACCTCTGTTTTAGAGTAGGTATGTAAGACACACATACATGATGATTCATCAGATTACCTAACCTAAACGACAACAGTTTAGCGAAATAAATAAGGCTTGGTTTGATATAAAAGTAGGACAATACACAAGGCGATGTTCTACTTTCAACTGAATCCACCATACCCCAACAAAATCACCCTGGGATGAATGCAAAAACACATTCACACCGTGTGACGGTTTCCCGGTTTGAATTTCGAATGGCTTAAAGCCCCAATACTATAGGAGAAAGCATGGTATATAAGCTAACTAATACATGAAAACCAATAACGTGCTGTGCGATTTTTATTCTTTCGTGTACTTAATTATGATTATTGAAAGTATCTAAACGAAACAAAATACTTGAAAAACATTTTTAAAAAATATCACTGTTGTAAATACCACCTATTTGATTCGTTTTCTCACAACACAAATACTCGATTATTTCCATTGAGATCCGCAACTATGTTATCTCTGTTTCAAAAACCGTATACACAATCCCACAAGAGTTATTCCCCTTAATGATATATATAATATTTTAATTTTTTTAGAAAAAGCGGATTTAGTGATATTCTCTGCAACATATCGTACTCAGGACACGCAAATATCGAAATATTTTCCAGCTTCATTAATTCATTGAAATTCTCTTTATTCGTTAGTTGATGTATTTTTTGATTTTATAGGTCTTTCTCCAATTGATTTACAAGTACCAATTTTACCAAATGCAGTATTCTCATTCTGCGGAATAGATCGTAAATTCGGTAAAGAATTATCGTTTCTTATACCGTTTATGTGATCAATCACAAACCCATCAGGGATTTCTCCGTTTAAAACCTCGTAGACAAATCTATGATTAAGATATCTTTTCTTTCCGGCACCAAATATACGATATCCAAAATTATTAACAACACCAACTGATTTCTTCAGCCTGCGGTGTCTGACAATACCTTCACGAGATGCTTCATAATTGGTAATCACGAGATGTGGTTGAAATTCTTGGTTCATTTATATACTATAATATTATTTGTCTAATTAATTATTTGGTTTAATTAGTACTTGAAATGTTTCAATGTAGTCTTGAGGTGTTATTATGATTTTGTCCTTGACAGAGTCAGAGTCGGAATCTTTGATGGAGTTCTTGATGGAGTTTTTAAAGGAATCTTTGATTCTCTTATCATAATAGAGCTTTAGCTCTCTGAAACGCTTACCACCACAATTCAGACATAACTGCGATTTGCCACGCACACCTACCCCACATCGCATGCAGTGCATAGGCCCAAAACTTCCACGACGTACACTTTGTAAATGATATCCACAGAATTCAGTTCTGCATGATTTGTTACAAGCGGTTACTGATCCTATCATAAGACATTTGCAATGATTCATTATATAATAAATTCTTTATTTAAATACTTGTTTTAATTATAGCATGGAGGAGTTCGAGAGATTATCGGAAATTACGCTTTGGAAAAATGTTGAATTCAATCTCAATAATGTCCCACTGATGTACCAAAGGGTCTAATAAGTGATAGAAGCATGATAGGTAAAATTCGTGATGGTTTTAAGTAATTCAAGCGCGATGTAGCATCTCACTGTTGATCGACATTTAGAATTGATGGTAGTGCTGATGCTACCAAGAAAAAGTATTTTTAGAGTGAAATTCATTATCCGCTCAGAAACGGGAAATTGGATTATACGCGACAAATTTGAACATATTCTAAAGAATAAGAGAACTGTTACTGTGAATCCGGATTCCAAACCATGAATTCTGACTGGAATTGACAAACCATATTACGAGAGATCCTATCCTGTAACAGCAGTTGTTTATGAAATCTATCCGATAAATGATAAACCGAGTATTGAGAAACTAAAACCCATGAAATCTTCGTCGCTGAATTGTGTAGGAGAACAAATAATAGAGTATTTTATAAATGCGTTGCGTGTAAACAAATTGACGGATCTAAGACGCAAAAAAATAAAAGAATGGGGATTAACAGTCAAGGAGAGCGGAGCAACAATTCAAAATGTAGCTGAACAAGAATGGATACTAAAATTTCCAATAACGGTAGCGACAGTAACAAGAGAGGAATTATAGGACTCGAAATATAAATCGACAGGATCTCATATCAAAATAATTGATATAATGCACACGCGTGGACATCCGCGTTAGCAATATTTCCGCGGGATAGAACCATACAATATTACACGGGAAATTTATTTGATTTTATTTACGAGAGCAGCAGAGAGGGTGAACAGACCACGTTTTCAAGCAAAATGTAGGCTTACAAATCATGTTTTCGAGCAAAATATGGCCTACAGATCATGTTTTCAAGCAAAAAATAAGACTTCCAACAAAATCTCATTTAACCAAAAAAAAAGTCTCCATTTTTGCAAAAACGGAGATTTTACGATTTTTTAATCAATTTTGCTCGCAACGATGTGGTCATCCACCCTCTCTGCTGCTAAAGTTTTCAGTTCTGGGTTAACAAAAAATAATAAATGATTTGATCAAGTCTTTAGGATCTCACAAACAAACTAATCGCTAACACCTCTTCTTGTAAATCAATCAGATTATTTGACTGGTCGGTGAGTTTGAAATTAATTCTCGTTAATGAATTATTATGGCATCGCATGTAGACAGGATTAATTGGGTTTTCAATAATTAGGAATCCTGGAGGAGCTGTTGGTGCAAACGAATAAAGAATATATCCTTGCTGAGCTTGATTTGATCGTTCGAGATTAATCTGATAGCTTCCTTCGATAACATCACATACTAAATTGAGCGCAATCACTGAGGATATATTCACGTTGAACGGAGCGATATGCCTACCGCCACCATCTGGATCATTATTATATTTGAGTAGGACAGTTGAATCTGATTTTTGTAGCGCTTTGATATCGGTTTTAACAATTCTTGCTAATTCATCAGCGTTGTATTTCGGAAACTTGAAATTACGCAGATTGTCTTCTGTGATATTGTAATCGGTTAGGAATCGTTGTTTATTGTCGCTGTTGTCATTAATTATTGTTTGAATAATTAGTTCATAGATATATTCCATGTCCGATATAAGCTGATTTATTATTTCAACGTGTTTTTGCGATTTTGTTTTCCGTAGTTGTTCTAGTTGTGTTTCATATAATTGTTTAATCTCATTAAAATAACCACGGACGTCAGTTAGCGTAAATGAAATAGTAACAGATGAGTCGGTTGTTCTTTTAATGATAAAATCCCATTGCAATGTGTCTTTGTTGGTGAATATAAATCTATCGCCGATTCTTCCTTTTCTTATATCAGATAAATTATCTCGATAACTGGGATTGATTTCATGATATGATTGTACATCGGTGGTTAAGTCGGTGGTGGATTTTTCCGGTGGTTTTTCAGGCCATCCCAGTACGGTTCTAATAGAACTCTGATATATATCTACGACATATCCTTCTGTGCTTATTTCAATGGCAGATGATAGCGTCGGCTCATGAACTGTTATAGCGATTTTTGATTCTTTTCCAGTAATCGATTTTATTCTACGCGCGAATTCATTATTGATTTGTTCGATTTGGTATGACCCTGTTGGTATCGAAACGACGTTCCAGTCTGGGGTACCGTCGTCTTTATTCTTATTTGCAAATACCAGTGAATTATTCGGTTGTTGACCACTAAATGATTTTGATCTGATATTAGGCCAACTGTGATACACTCGTAGTTTTGCTAGCGCTATCTCCTTCACGGGGACTGGGCTAGGGAAATTCACACTAAACTCGGGTTTCGTTGATGTAATTGATATCATGCTCGTTTGTACTGGGTTCGTGTTCTCCACTATTTGTTGAAGTAATTCCATCGGTGTTGTCATCGTTGCTATACTCATGTTGTCGCTCTAATTTTGACATCGCGGAAACGTAAATACTGACCGTCACTGAGAACTCACAATCTGGTATGGTTGAGGTTATTGAGATCATTTTGGTTTTCGGGTTCGTGTTTTCTAATTCCATCGGTGTTGTCATTGTTATTATATTCATGTTGTCTCTCTAATTTTGATATCGCGGAATCAAAAATACTGACCATCGCTGAGAATTCACTATCTGATATAATCGTATTATCGAGTGACGATGATATCATCAATGATAATTGCGAGTATGCGGTTGATACAACATGAAATTGAATTAAGTAATCCTGCAGTTTACTCTGGCTGCATGATGATATCTTTTTTGCTATCCCGGTTGATATACCCGCGATTGTAGCCACCACAGAAATGCAAATTGGAACTACGATCGGAGCAATCATTATAACCGATGCAAGTATTATTCCGGCGCCAGTGAGAACGCTTGACACCGAGTACACAATAACATCAATTGCGGTGATTCTTCGTCGGTATTTTTTCATTTTTATTTGATACTCCTCAGTGAGGGTTTTGAGTCTAGTCTGAAATTCTCTGACTTGATAATAGCGACATTGCGTTGATGAAATCATTGTTGTTATTTTAAACCCGATAGTGTCTTCAATTATCCTATTATTGACCTGGTTTTAGGATCTGATGAGGGGATACCGTATAAAAATTCTATTATCCAGGGTAGCGACTCCCTAATCACAGAATCATTGGAATTGTTTATAGTAATCGTAAGCGGGATTGGTATATAGGGTGGAGGTTTTGGTATTTTCTCTAGAATATATGTCAGCGTGTTAACACCTCTGATTCCTGTGTTGCTGAATTCCAAATCAAAATTATTGCGATGTATTATTGTAAGTCGGTAGCAACCTGGTACACCAGTATGTCTGTTGCCAACACGAAAATAATTTTCGTTTCCTCGGATCCAATCAAAAGTCCCACTATCAACCGTGTACACGATGTTATTAACGGCGCTTACACTATGTGGGATTTTTACTTTATCGATAACCGCGATAATTTCAGCGAGGGTTGGTCCTGTTAACGATGTGGTTTCAGAAACAGGTGTTCTCCCCAAAAATCTATCAACGATGGTATTAAGTGTTGTTTGTCTCACCATAAACATATTAATATCTTTGAGAGTTATCGTAGATGTAGCCGGGACACCAAAGAAACTATTAGCGATGTAGGCATTGTGAGTGTGCTTGCCGATAAACTCACTGATTTCAGCGAGAGTCATTCCTGCCACAAGCGGGTTTCCAAAGAACCTACCAACAATGTCATTAGTGGGTTTTTGATCTTCTATTAGTTTAGAAATCTCGAGATAATTTGCCTTGATTTCTGAAGCAGTTATCATCCTTCCAGCTTCCTTGTTAGCGAAGAATGAATTCAACAAGTCTTTAATTTCAGCGAGAGTCATGCCAACCACAAGCGGTGTTCCAAAGAATTTATGTATGACATTTTTGCGAAAAGAATTGTAACCTCGTATATAATCCTCCAGCTCACGGCCGTGGGTGGTAATCTTGTTGTTTTGGGTGGCAATCATGTCGTCGTGGACGGCAATATTGTTGTTTTGGATGGTAATCGTGTTGTCGTGGGCGGCAATCTTGTTGTTTTGGGTGGCAATCATGTCGTCGTGGACGGCAATATTGTTGTTTTGGATGGTAATCGTGTTGTCGTGGGCGGCAATCATGTTGTCGTGGGTGGCAATCGCGTCGGTGATCGTAGGCACAAGTGCGCCTGGTTTAAGTCGTCCGTCGTTGGAATATAGCGCAATAGAGTTTTCAGCGGCGTCGCGCTGCCGTATCAAAATATCATCCAATGACACATCACTGGATTTCAATTTACCCTGTTTGTCCTGAAATACAACTATTTCGTTCGGGTCAACATTTACTAAATTTAAAGTCTCAGCGATTTCATCTTTGATTAGTTTTTTTACATCACCGGTTGCAGTGTCATCGGGTTTGGGTTTCAGAGGTCTTCCCCAAATATCAATCATTTTATTGTAAAACTCTTTCTCTCTCTAAAATCTCTTCGATTTTCTCCAGCGATTACTAGTGTATTCATTCACGACAACATGTGGTGGTTTTCCGCTTGGGTTACTCAAGGAGTTAGAAATAGCGTTAAGGACATTTAATACTTCGCTGCCACATATTGGTGGGTCATTCATTTGTTGTGTTGGTAGCGTAGAATACCAAGTCTTCATTGGAAGGGTTTTTATATAACGCATAAACTCTTTTGGTGGGGCTAATCCATATGAATCAAAATAGACAATCCCACGTGGATCAATAGCGTATGCAACCCAGTGAGTTCCGAGTCCGGTGCTGTTATCTAAATTAATGATTCCGGTTTCAACGCTGTTTGGTTGATGTGGTAATTGATCTTTCATAAAGACACCTCTGAAGTTTTTAATCGCGAGATTTTTAGCAGCATCGAGTAAATCAAAATTGGACATGGGAACCATCGAAGATTTGGGAATCATCGAAGATTTCTGAATTAATAAACCGGTCCTAGTCTTAGACCCTTTCCGCTGTACCACGAATACGGGGTTCCTGGTAGTCTTAGACCCTTTCCGCTGTACCACGAATACGGGGTTCCTGGTAGTCTTAGACCCTTCCCCTATTTTTTATATCCTTTCCCAGTTGCCTTCTTTAGTGCCATTCCTGCTGCAGTACCAACGGCTCCTAACGCTGCCGCTTTAGCCACCGCTGGGGCTGCTGCTGCAATCAATGCTGGAATCGCAGCTAACAATGGAAATATACCGCCTGTTTTAATCATATTTTTGATAGCAGCCGCAGAGAGAGTAATCTGAACACCCTTTTTTGCTACTAGTGCATCATTGAAATGTTTCACCTGACGAGTTGTCAGCGATAGTTTATTTGCACCACCAGTCATTTGGTTGGGTTTCAACGTGATTGTGGTTCCACATTTTTTAGCTGATTCCGATTGCAATTTTTTTAATTGACCGGGAGTTAACGCAACACTAATATTACTATATGACATTATACATAATAGATTGATTCTAAATCGTTTACATGTTTTTGAAAATCAAAGATTTTCTACTGGTGCATCTACCACTCTCATTCTTCCACCAACACCTTCAAGTAGCATTGATTTATCACTGAGAATGACAGCAACCGCTCTGTAATTAGCAATACCACCAGGACGGGTTACACGGGCTCTAAAGTGTATATCAACGACAGATTGTTTCATCAAATCGAGATGTTCCAGTGAGAAGTAATAGATTGGATACAGATTTTTAAAATCCAATTGTGATATTTGCAAACCAGTATCCACATTTTGATCACGTGCCATAAACGACAATAGGTTATGATAGACACGTGCAATATGGTTGTGAGTGTAATCGAGTTGTATATCCTCAGATGGTTCCTGTTGGCCGTTTATTCTCAGCGAGACTTCTCTAACACCTAACTGATCAAATATCATATGGCTTCGTTCTTGATTACCAACTCGCGCAGTATTCTGTAACGCAATAAATATATGACGTGGAGCTGAAACACCTTGTTTTGATGCCAGGTGCCATGTGAATATATCATCAACATTATCCTGTTTGATATCCGTGGTCACTGATAACCAACTCAACAACGACTTTCCTCCTTGATCCATAAATGATAGTAGTCGCTGTTCTTCTGTGATTGATGGAGTTAACACTGGCATCCATAATGCTAGTTTTGATAAAATGACTTTACCATCAGCAACACCAACATCACGCCAGATTGCATCATTATCAGTACCCTTTCTCACGAGTGCTACTGTATGCTTCGCCCCGTAGATAACTTTTCGGACATTTCTACAGAATCCAAATATATGATGCAGTGGGATCGCACATGAAAATTGTCGACGCTGTCCATGCAACGTTAATACGCGTGTTGCAAACCCTAGGTTATAGTTAGTAATATTATTTATGACATCAAAAATACCAGCTGGTCTCGTATATCCGGCTGGTGCTGGATCAACTGCGGTAGCTTGTGTTGCCTTGACTCTAGAATACTGGACGTGTTCAGGGTGATCAGTGATATCCTTAGAAAACATCATAGATGGACCCGCTGATCTTGTATAATCATCAGAATATCTCGCTAACCCGATTATGGTTGTTGCAACATCAACTTCACGGTCAATGGATTCAATTTCTTTTCCATCAATGAGATATCTAGCGCTTTCGAATAACGCCATTATGCCATTATTGACAAAACCAACTTTGATAGTTGGGTTATTGTCATATGGTGGATCATCATGAGCAGCATCATTTGTTACAAGTTCTCCTTCGATTTCAATAAATGCCTCACACGGTAGGAAGTATTTACTGGTATCAGGAACTTGAAGTTCAATTCGCGATCGGAGATCTGGTTGTACTGCGTGATAAGAATAAAATTGAAAATCGCGTACAGAATCATCTTTACGCACTGGGGCATCCATATCAAATGCTGGATCAGGTGACCTTTTGAACATTTTATTCTATTTATCAGAGTCTAAATCGCGATTTTCCATTTCATCGTCGTGTTTTTTTAAAGCCACTTCCTGCTATCATGTTTGCTATCATGTTATTTTGGTCCCCTTGATTTATCAAGGGAGTCACCATCGACGCTAATTTTTCATCTACTGCGTTATTTATAATCCTACTAACACTTGCAGGCATTTCCGCTGTAGACGGTAACGGTTTTGAAAATCCTTTGGATTTCATCCGTGATTTCACTAATGATGTTAATTTATTCTTCGCAGTTGAAAACGCTTTTCCAGCAAGATCTCCAACAGCACCAATACCCTTATCACGAATAACATCAATTGCTTTCATTCCTAATTGTTTAGCCAACGGCATCACTTTTGGAGCCATTTTCGCAAATAACCCTGCAATGGTATTACCTAAACCATCTCCGTAGTATGCTCTATAAACCGGAAACCGTGAATTAACTACGTAGACAGGGGTTGGTTTATCATGATTGTAGTGTATGATCATTATTTGAAATCAGAAACAATTTTTCAATTGTAAAACAATTTATCAATTGGAAACGCTAGCGTTTTTATTCAATCACTGTGATACCCATTTGCTAACTCGTCAATGAAATCTCGATATGTGCTGATATCCATGATACCACCCTGAAATAACCGCCTGCAGATATCAGCTGCTTCATTAATTATTTCCGGTGAGTTATTTCCGGCTCGTTTCCCTCCGATGAGAACCTCTAACCGTGATATATCACTGAGAACACTACCAGGACATGTCATGGTAGAGTCAAAGACTCCAGCGTTGAAATCCTTTGGATTTCCAATCGAATATCCTTTTCTGCTTGTTTCCTCAGTTGTACCAGTTGCGCCCTCACTATCATCAAGTAATTGCCTTTGTCGGCCTCGACCTTGTTGTTTTTGTATACCATAACTATCAGCTCCTACTTTAAAAGATCTGTACTCAATTGCATCCTTTTTCAAATTACCAGAAATATCCTTTTTTATTTTATATAACCAATCTACCCAGTCGTCTCGGCTTATTCTACTGTTTTTATACTCGTCTTTTAAAAACTCTCTCCTTGAATAATGTTTTTGGGCAGCGAAAACGCCAAAGTCCACATAATCTTTGGGTTTTATTAATTGAGGTTGTTTGATTTCTGTTATAGCTTTTTCGGTGAATTTGTCTATAAAGGGAATACCTCTTGGGGTGACGACATCAACAGGTTGTGGTTCAGGTGTGGAAACTCTTTGAGTTTCAGGCGCAGAATCATCAATATCAGCTAATCGTTCATACTCGCGCTGAGTTTTTATATCACTGGATAACTGTTGTATCCCTGCGCGTGTTTGTCCGGTCTCTGCTGCTATCTTTTCAAGCGTATCAAGCAGCGGCGCCTTCTTTACTCGTTCTCGCTCAGGAATATCTCCGTATATCGCTGCTTCAGTTAACTTTTTCACATCTTTGGTCGCACTTGTTATCGGAGTAAACAGTTGTTCACTTGACACAGAAAAGTCAGTCTGCGCTTGTTGTCGTTGTTGCAGTTTATTCTGTACAGAGTCACGAATTGGTACAAATCTCTTAATTGCATCTAATCGTTCACGAGCCAATCGGGTTGTTAATGCTTCATTGACCATTATTTGAAATCAGAAACAATTTTTCAATTGTAAAACAATTTTTCAATCCCGACCTAACACCATCGGATGGTCATGGAAGTGTTTTAACAGCTCTATCAATGATGAAGGAAGTCACATAATTCCTATAAAAATAATTAATACTGTGACTTCCTTCATTCTTTTTTGACATGTCAGATGATTTTTAACACGATCATAGAAGTGTTATTTCATCCTATAACAGCTTCTGCGATCGGTGTTGAAACGGCACTTTTTCATATAATAATAAAATGTAATGTGCCGATTCAACATTTTTAATTTTTTAGTGTATTTGATACCGGACCAACCAGCCATCAATTTTTTATTCACTGATTTGACATTTTTAATCAAAAAATGCTAAAAAAAATGAGAATCTCTATGAGGGTCGGAATGATAAATGGTCAGGCAATCAAAAAATGATAAATGGTCGGGCAATCAAAATTGTTCATTTTCTTGAATTAACGCCCGTAGGTTTCTAACTTTAGAATTAACTTCCTTTTTCAATTCGTATTCGTACCCCAATTCTTTTCGTATTCGTTCTACGATGGTATACAACGGAGCGAACACACTTATGTCACTGGAGAATGCAAGAGAGTCCTTAATAGAATTCTGAATTCTCTTGATGAGCGCATACTTCTTTGGTAGCATATATTTATTGTTGTTAACTCCGTATTCTATATCCTGAAAATCAGACATGATTTGATCAGGATTTAACCCATCCGATACTTCAATATCCCAGCTTTTCAATTTTGAAATCTCGGATATGATGCTATTCATGTTTTCAGAATTCATTATTCTAAAATAATGATATATTTCTAAATGAAAAATATGACGCATTAGACGTAACTAAATTGAACTTTTTGTCCCGTCCTTTTAGAAATAGCCGATCGACAAATCCCCTCTGCAACATATCGTACTGAGGCTCTACAAATATCGAAATACTTGCCGGCTTCATATATTGATTGAAATATTTTTTCTTCGTTAGTTGTTGTATTCAAAGATTTCACAGGTCTCGCTTTTTTTGAACAAGTGCCAGTCTTCCCTCTTTTCAAATTCTCACTTTGTGTGATAGCCTGCAGATTTGATAAAGAATTGTTCTTTGGATTAGAATCGATATGATCAATGACAGAATCATCCTCGATCAATCCATTGAAACATTCATACACGAAACGATGATTGAGATAAATTTTCTTTCCAGCGCCAAACTTCAAATACCCCATACCATTATCAGAACCAACTGATTTCTTCAGCCTACGGTTTCTTACAACACCATCACTGGATGCCTCATAATTTGTGATCACAGGGTGCTGTCTGAATTCTTGGTTCATTCGTATACATAATACTATTGTTTGTCTAATTCATTGTTTGGTTCAATAATGAATCTTTCGATGTAGTCTTGAGGGGTTCTTATGATTTTATCCTTGATGTTGTCAGGGTCAAGGACCTTTTCAGGGTCAAAATTTCTGATTGATTGTCCATTTTTTATTCTTTTATCATAATAACGCTTCAATTCCCTGTATCGCTTACCACCGCAATTTAGACACAACTGAGATTTTCCCCTGACCCCAACCCCACATAGAATATAGGGTAACGGACCAAGGCTTCCACGTCGAAAGCTTTGCATATGATACCCACAGAACTCATTTCTGCATGATTTGTTACACGGGGTTACTGATCCAATCATAAGCCACTTGCAGTGATTCATTATATATAAATTCTTCATTTAAATGCTTGTTTTAATTATAGCATGAGGGAATTAAGGAGAACGCCTTCGAAAAATGCTGAATTCAATGCTGATAAGGAGTTTAAAAGATTATTAAAAATTAGTCCTAAATTTAATATCGATAGACCCAAAAAACGTCCAAGAGACGGAAACATGAAAGAGTTTAAGAGATTATTAAAAATTCGTCCTAAATTTAATCTCGATAAACCAAAAAAACGTAACAAACGTCCAAGAGACGGAAACATGAAAGAGTTTAAGAGATTATTAAAAATTAGTCCTAAATTTAATCTCGATAAACCAAAAAAACGTAACAAAATTAATCTCAAACGTCCAAGAGACGGAAACATGAAAGAGTTTAAGAGATTATTAAAAATTAGTCCTAAATTTAATCTCCATAAACCAAAAAAACGTAACAAAATTAATCTCAAACGTCCAAGAGACGGAAACATGAAAGAGTTTAAGAGATTATTAAAAATTAGTCCTAAATTTAATCTCGATAAACCAAAAAAACGTAACAAATTTAATCTCGATAAACCCAAAAAACGTCCAAGAGACGGAAACATGAAAGAGTTTAAGAGATTATTAAAAATTAGTCCTAAATTTAATCTCGATAAACAAAAAAAAAACGTCCAAGAGATTACCCTGGAAGGATGCTCAATTCAATCTCGATATAGTTTCTAATACACCAAAGAATACAATTCTTGATAAAGCCATGATTAGTAAAATCAGAGACTGTTTTAATGAATTTAAGCGTGATGGAGCATCTTATTGTTGGTCAACATTTCGAATTGATGGTGTTGTTCATGCTACCATGAATGATGAAAAATTCATTATCGAAGTCGATGGCAAATGGATTATTAGGGATAAATTTTGAA
>JARLTB010000005.1:6887500-6940000 GCA_030141615.1 Unio pictorum | reverse complement strand
CCTTAAGAGGGCCTCAAGGAAGAATAGTCCTTTACTAATGAGTCACCCTCTATAAATAAAGCATTATTATTATTATTATTATTATTATTATTATTATTATTATTATTATTATTCATAGAGGCAATTCTCAATGAGTCATCTGCTGCCTTTATTATAAAATTCTTATATCTGATATTGATCATTACATTACTTCTAGGATTTGCTGAGATATTCTATTTGATAATGAACATTTTATTTTTAAGGCTTATGATATATATAAAAAAGAAAGTTCATATATTGTCGCTAAGAGAGAGAAAAATAAATAGAAAGAGCAAAGGTCATTTCTGAAATAAAAAAATAACACAAACAATCAAAGGTTATTTAATAAAGTTGATAGAAATAGAAATGCAAAAATATTAAAGAAATAGTAAACCAAATATCCAGTCATTAAATAAGAGTATTTTGCAACTGTCATCCTTGTTGTTTTTACACAAACTTGGGTAACTTATCCTTTTCAGATTTAAGAACTTTGTTCTGTAGAATTTCTTTTTAGTTAAAATATCTTATGTACTTAAAATGATATGGCCTGTTAGTATACTTCATGTTGTTTACTTGATATTAGAAAAAGGTTTGTTGCTTTTGGCTTACCAATAGATATTCTTTTCAATGAAATGTCAGCCACGTTACACAAAGTAGCTTCTATGCAAACAACTTCACCTAATATACACTACCGGTACTCTCTCAAAAGTACATATAACTGGTGAGTGCCTGCTTGAATGTGAAATTCAAATTCATTTGTTTCTTTTTTCTTGTTGCATCATGACATTTACAAATCTTTATACATTTTGACATAGTGAATTGAACTTTGACATTTATTGAACAATTAATGAAAGTAATTTGTGAAGTTAATAATTATTCATTAATATGTGTGTTTTATCAGTATATATAATTTATTATGTAGCAACAGATGTGATATTCACTGAAAATGTATGAGAATGTGTGAATGAAAAACAATGTGAACAAAAGTAAAGATATGATAACTGTTCCTTTTATTTGTTGGTGTGTTTTGGAAAGGACCAAAATATTAAAATGAAAACTTCTTTTTAACACCGTTTGATAAATTAAAAAAACTTTAGAATTTTGAAATATATAACTGATGAAAATAAGAATATATCATGAAATATGCATCACTATTCCAATTTTCTCAAAACTATGTTAATGGGTCAAACATATTGAGGGCAAAATGTACAATAAGAAAGAATCACATATTGAATCATTTTGGGATTTTACTTCCCACAATTTGCTAAAGACAGACTCTCACAATTTCATTAATTGCACATAAATGCCCAAAATTTAACTTTGAAAATCATTTGCATTCTGCATGTATTTCTATGCAAGACATTAAATTTTTTATCTTGATTTAGTCTAACCACCTACCTACATATCTATCTACCTATCTTTTAAATAAGTAAAGATTGAGTATTATAATTTGTATTATGACAGTATAATAATCCACAATTTATTTATTAACTAAGTATCTAACCCATAGTGGCTCTTCAATAACTATTTTGAAGAGACTCAAAAAGTACTTGGAACACAAGAAATTTAGAACAAAATTTTACTGTTCAAGTTTCATTTTGATTTTACTTTCATGTAGCCCAGTACTAACAGTTGGACATGTAACAAGGGTCATCCTGATTATCACAATCTCTAATTCAAATTTCACAGCCAAAATCACTTGGGAGAGCATGGTTAATTACACATTTGAATAATCTAATCATGATGGCAAGGCTTTATATCCAAACAAACCTTTGATGATGCCCTATGGACCACTTGCTTGCAGCTAACAGTCTCTTACCAAAGTTATGGATCGTAGATTATTTCATTATTTGGATTTGGTTTAGATGAAAATTTTTACAATTTTTAAAATATAACTTTATATGCATGTCACAACAAAGTCAAGATATTAAAATGGATTTTCATATATCCATATGATCGGACAAAGCAGTACACTGACATAATCATAATTCATCAAATTTGAGCACAAGGGAAAAGATTAAATGTACAGATCTTGGTGCAAATTTTGTATGCACATAACATTCACTACAATTCTCATTGGCTAATTTTTTGGTTTGTTTGTTTGTTTGATTAGGATTTTTAACGTAGCTTTAACAATTTTTCAGTCATATCGCTACGATGTCTGCAGTGAGGCAGTTTATAGTGATGTCTAGCACTGAGACATCATGCCGCAGACATGTAGCATGATGTCTCACCCAGTCACATTATCCTGACACCAGGCCGACCAGTCCTAATACTAACCTCTTAATGCTAATTTTTTGGTAGCTGAATGAGTAAATAAACAAACTAACTGAATCTTGATTGAACAATATTTGAAAGGACTGTAGATGTATATTTTAATAATCTTGACATGTAAATTCATGGAACAAATGTAATTTTAAAGTGGGTCTGATAATGTTATGAACTATATGTTAATAATCTACTTATCAAATGCATCATAGGCTTATTTTAATATTTACATGATAAGAAAATAAATTATCCTGTATGATAATTAGGCATTATGAAATTACCAGTAGAGGCAGGTGTAGCAATCAGATCAATTGGTATAAAAATTACTTTGAAAAGTGTGTACAATCTGTAATTAACTTCAACACCTGTTAGAGAAATATGTTATTATGTTTACACCCATGGCTGAGTATCCACTGCACTACTGTCTTCAATGCAATGTGTTGATAAATATTGATTGCAGATAAATTATAAAATTAATTCCTTTTATAAATACACGTGTGACTTTATTTTTTTTTCTCAACTGCTCATCTCAACTATAACAATGCAAACACTATAAACTCAACATTGATATGGGTTGTGAAAAAAATTAGGTTGAATTATTCATATCATATAAACACCAGAACTTTATAACAGGGCACCTTACAAGTATATAAAAAATACAAGGCCCGAAGCATTTTCACATCTGGGAAGATAGGTTGCTTGCTTTCTAGGTTAAGACTTGAACCAAAAAACGGCTGTGTTGTGTATGACATATACATGCTTTTTACATTGAATTAATATATCATGGTCTGTTGTGTCAAATGCTGAAGACAAATCATGGAGTGTGTGGAATGTAATCTTTCCGCTATCCAAAGCAGAGAGAATGCCATTAACTACTTTCAGAAGTGTAGTTTCAGTACTGTGGCAGGGGAGATATGCAGACTGTACATTGCTATAAAGACTGTTTGAATTCAGATGAGATATATGCTGGGTCAGAACAACTTTTTCTAAGATGTTTTATATGAACGGGAGATTAGAAACTGGTCAGTAGTTCTTTAAAGCATTAAAGTTGAATGTTAGTTTCTTCAGCAGAAGGTTTTATACTGGCAGTTTTGAAAAATAATGGGAATTCCTCTAATGAGAGAGAGGTTTTAATAACATCAGTTAGTAAAAGCAATATTGGATCGAAGCACTCAAGCAGCAGTGATGTTGGAATTAGATCAAGTTCACATGACTTTGGTGCACTCATCATCACAACTGTCAGAAATTAATCCATGTGCTGCTAATTGTTGTGGCTGAAATACTGTAGTGGGATAATTTGGCTAAATGGACTATGTTTGTGACATTCTTCTTGGCAGCTTCATAGATTAGCTTATGAAAGTAAGTCTGTTGGAAAGTCAAAGCCTCTCCACTTCACAGTGGTCTTTTTTAATGGTGCAAAGTTGGTCCCTAACACTGCTATACTATGGAGAACACTTTTGAATTGATACTCTGCACTTGATGGCTGAGATATTTTCAAGCAATGAACACAGGCAGTTATCGAGTTCTTCTACTGTAGGAGGTAAGCAAGTTGTTAGGTTCACTTGGATGTCATGCATTAGTTTGGTTCTATTTATCACATCGAGGTGTCTTTTAATAGCAAATAAAGGTGAAGGAACTGATACATTCAGATAGCATATAATGCAGTAGTTAGCTGATGCAAGTTCGTGGGATACAAGGATGGACGATAGAATATTATAATCAGGTCTATGAAGACTTCAGTCTAAAATGTGACCATGTTTATTGGTGGGTTGGTTAACTGTTTAAGGTTGAAAACATGAATGGAAATAGGATCATGCTATTGTTATCTGTGTTGCCTCCAAAGCTAAAGAGCAGCACATATATTTGTATTGTCTAGCAGCAGTTGTGTAAATTACATGATTACTAGTATTTTCATTTTTTTCAGTTTTGCTTATTTATAAAAAGACATCATGTCCAAGTTTTGAATGGGCTGTAATGAAACAAATTCTGGAACAGTAAAACTATACTATTAAGATAATACTTGATCTACAATATTGTGATTACTATATAATATCTGAGGATATTCCATCCATGATAACTTGATTGATGATTAGTTTAACGTTATTCTCAGTTATAATTTCCCACATATATTCATGAACTTAGTAGCATTTATCTAAATTAATCATGAAAGACTCACAATACACAAATTTGATGGAAATATGTGGAATATGATATATCTCTGTGTGTCTGGCTGGCTAGGATTAGTTGATAGTGGATGCAATAATTTACTTTACAAAATATTTAGAAAGCTGATCCTTTTTTCAAATGAAAAAAGTAGAGACTTAAAATAAGGTTACTGAAATTTGCACCAGATTCTTTGGTGCCATATTGAAAACATTTCAAACACTTGGAATGACAGAAAATGCCATAACATTTCGCTTTTCAGTCTACACAGAAGCTGTCATTAAGGATATGCCTATAAATATAGGTATGATCATCAGCATTTAAACATCTAACATTAATGAATTTTTATTATCATGGAGTTTGCATACTCTACTATGATAGCTGGACAAGTAACACAATTCATAAAACCAAATGCCTTATTTTTGAGTCAGTGTATGGCTCTCTCCAGGCCAGGCTCTTGGTGTAAAATTCCTTTGATCATGACAGGTTTTCATTGATCTTGCTGAGTGCTTAAAAGCTGCCTGCTGGGCATGTAATAGCCTTGATAGAGGCAGAACTGGTAGAAGGCATTCAACCAGTTACAGCAGTATAAATAAGGTTAGTTTTCTTGCTACCAGAGACTTCAACTGATATGTCCAAAGTGTGAAGACAATGGACAAGGACTTGTACAGAAAACTTCTTGGAAATGAGTTCAACAAAGGTGTGTATAGATTTAAATTGCTAATTTGTAAACATTCTATAGGTTAATAAAACAAACAGAATATAAACAATAGTACATAGTTATATTATGTTAAATTATCTATTAGTATTAGGCACTTTTATTAAACTATTCAGGGATTTTTATTCCATTCAGTAAGCATAGCCCACATCTAATCAGAGCATACTCAGTATGAATTAGATTTGGCATAGTTTTGTAAATTTATGTTGTGAAGTTGACCCTATGAGCATGTATTACATTTTATCAAATTTAAGTGTAAAATTTTCTAAAGATATTTTTAGCATTACATGTAAAATATTTCAGACCAGTAGATTTACATATTTTGACTAAAGATATTCACTCCTAAACTAGTAGATTTTATTTTGTCTTCATAAACTTTATGTTGCAAGTACTGAAATGTTTTTTCCCGCTGTAATATTTTCTCTCTGCATACTATAATATAACAGCAAGTTTTGAACATAAATCAGATTCAGATTCTGATGGAAAATGCTATAACAAAAGGGAATTATTTATCTTTCAGTTCACTGCAAAGATTTAAAAAAAAATTGAATAGCATTTTTAGTTTCCATCACAAAATTCCTGCCTGGTGACCACTGATGGAATTCATTTTGATTATTGAGCCTAAAACTTACTGGCTATCAACAGTTCTCTGGTCCAGATATCTACTTGAATAATTACTATGTATTTCTTTTAAAATAATAGAGAATATACTCTTGATATCAGTATTTTTATAAGTAAAATGCTATTGGCATAAATGCATTCAAATATTTAGTTATAATCAGCAGTAGGAAAAGAAAACTCAGAATAATAGTTGCGTAACTTTTAAAAGGTATGTTAGGTGAATTAAAGACTGCAGCAAGAACTAACAGATTGAGACTTAAATTTTTTATCTTGCAGATATCGGTCTCCCATCAACAAGATTTGTTCAGAAACGGTTGTCATCTTGTATGTCTAATTTAGGTAAATTACAATTTGTATTTGTTACACAGCAAGAACAGCAACTACTACTACTACAACTACAGTAATTGCCACTTAGATTACAAACTTAAAGCATGGAAATAAAGCACTGAAATGGTATAGTGAAACATATTTCCATTTCAGTCATGCATTATTCACCTACTCCACCAAAATAACTTTGAGGCTAATTAGTTATGGATGTTTATATGCTTAATTATTTAAGTGCCCTGGTTTTACTGCATTAAAATCATTTTAGTATCATTAATTAATTCTTCTAATTTTATTTGACTTTTTCAGTAAATCTTCTTTGAATCTTAATAAAGCTCTGTAGCTTAATTATATTAAAAGAAAAACAGAACGATACAAATTATTAAGCAGTTTAAATATATGCATTAGTATGAAAACATCACAAAATTACTAGCGCCATCAAATGCATAACATTAATGTTTGTTTTAAAATCTGTCTGCATACTAAAATCTGAAGACAATTTCAAATGCCATATGTTGCAGATTTCAATGAGAAAAGAAGAAGAGCTGCATTAGATTTAACTTTCATTGAAAAGGAAAAATCTGTGGCATGTGGGTGCAATAGTCATTGCAATGACAACTTTACAATGGAGGACATTTTAGTCTGGCGACAAAAATTGCATATACTACCGGAAGGACCTAAACGGATGACAGTACTCATTAGCATCATCCGAAAATGTGCAGTGACATATAAACATACAAAAACACAGACTTTCAAGGTCAATGACAAGACTGTATGCAGGTATGTACGGAATATAAAGTCATATTTGTTATTTTCAGACACCTTCCTTATACACAACAAGATTAGTGTTTTCATTGAAACTGTCATATCCATCAGCACCATTACAATAACACCATAAATCTGACAAATTTAAATCTGAAGGAATGTTATATGCATCAGAAATCAGATAAAGAGAGTTGTACACAATTTAAGCCATATTTAAATGTTAAATCAGTCCTTTAACATTTGAGACTTAGTTTATATCAAAATCTAGTTGTCATAGATGCTCATCAGATTTTGGACAAATATAAATAAACATGTATGATTTTCGGTATGTGTTTATGACCAGACCATTTTTAATACAATTCAAATCAATTTTAAAAATATGAATTTACTTGTGTGGGGGAGGGAGATGTAGAACACTTATTTTTATGGATATGTAGATGGCCAAATTATATATATATATATATATATATATATATATATATATATATATATATATATATATATATATATATATATATATATATATATATATATATATGTAGTGTTCTTTTAAAGATTTTAATCATTACTTAGTCATCTGGACAAACTGAAGAGTACATTTTCCAAACAAATAACTGTTCTCATGAAACACTACAGTCAAATGTAATGGGCAATTGTTCCAAAATAAACATGGTTTAGTACCTAAACATTTATCTCTGAAAGACATGCATTGTTTTATGGATATTTTATAAGAAGCAAATAAATAGTTTGTTCAACTTCTCCTTTTAAATGAAATGTCATGTTAAACTTGGAAATACCAGTTATAAAAGCACCGGAGTGAATACTTCAAAATATTTCCTCTGAAGACTGTTACATTGAAACAATTATGTAATATTGATACAATACAGATACAATGAGTTAATGTTTCAAATAAAATGTGCCAGTAAACTTCTAATGGTTTATGATGAGTTAGAAAGTTGATTTAGCAAGAATTAATGAAAATTGAATGTGCAACTCTCAATTATATCTCACAGAATGATGATACCTATTATGATATTTAAAAAGAAGAATCTGAGTGTTAATTTTCCAACTAAATTGCAATGAAATTTGAACATTATTTATTATTTTTTATATTAATTTCTTCTATTATGACAGTAAAACAATCATTCAAAACACTTGCTTAGTTTAGTTTAAAATAAATAAAATTCATTCAAAAATTACTGATCCAAATTTTTCAGGTATACATAACCCAACAAGTCTCAGGCAGACATCGAGCTGAACGAGCAGACAGAAAAAGATATGATGTTGGGAGACATGTTTTGTACCTTGCAGATGCAACTATCATTCAAATCGGTCAGGTCATGGAAGTTGCGCCTGCTGAGATTACAATTAGATTATACAGAACAAAGCAATTTAAGGTGTCACTGACATCATGTAAACAGCTGACAATATCAGTCAGCAATATTTTACCAGGGGAATTTGAATTTCCTGCTTCAAGAAAATTGCCAATAGGCATAAAAAGACTTATTGAAAAGAGATCTTTTATGTTAAAGTAAAAGTTGTTACAATGTACACCATTTCAGTCATATGTTCTTTAATAATAAAATTTGTTATATATTTAAATATTTGTTTTAATAGTTTGGTTTTCTCTAGATTTTGTACACATCCATCTTCTTGTTGGTCCATCTCTTTGTTAAATACTTGATAAAGTTTGTAGGTTTTACAATTTTTGCCGAAATACTAGTTTGATTAAATCAATTTCAATGACGAAAATCATTGGTGTGATAAAAATACAGTCATTTCATTCACTGATTTATTTCTAACCCAACTCTAACAAGTAAGGCCCTAGCACTGTCACTGTATGTGGGTTTTATGCTTAATGTACATTATGTACTAACACTGTGCCATGTTAGAGTAACATGATCAGAACACACATTTCTATAAAGCAAACCTCCCCACTGCTCTGTACCATACAATGACTGCTACATTTCACTGATGGACTCCAGTCCAGCATTACCTATCTGGCCTCTCCCATGTGTACAAACCAGCAAGATACTTATGATCTTCTTCTGGCAATCATATACTCATTATTCCCACTATGAAAACTAAGTCATATATACAAAATTTTTTTGCTACCAGGGCCCAACAACTTGGAATGAATTGCTAAATGAAATTAGACACAAAGACACTGTAATCCCTTTTAAGAGTCTCTTAAAACTCTGAAAAACATGTCAACTGCAAAAGCAAACTTAAAGACTTAATGTTGTCTCCTACCTTAAATATTTTCAGCATGTTTTTTTGTTTTATAGTTTCATGTGTTTTTTTGCAGTCAAATCATTATAGATGTTGTAAAATGCTTAGAGCTTCTAAAGATTAGGTGCTATACAAAGTCCTCATTATTATTATTATTATTATTATTTATACTATGGGTGAGTCTATTTCCCACCAACAGCATTATTATGTACATAGAAAAACCACTTGTTAAATCCATGTGAAAGGCAAATGTGTAGCATTCATTTAGCCAAGATTTGGTTTCAACCAAAGAGTGTGCAGAACAGCTTTGTAGGAATTAGCCAAATTGGGTTAAAAGGACATTAGTTGTGTACCAGCCTCACTGAGTATGGCAACAGGAATCCTTAGCCAAATTTTGGCTAAGCATTCATTTAGCCAAGATTTGGTTTCAGCCTAAGAGTGTGAAGAACAGCTTTGTAGGAATTAGCCAAATTGGGCTAAAAGGACATTAGTTGTGTACCAGCCTCACTGAGTATGGCAACAGGAATCCTTAGCCAAATTTTGGCTAAGAATTCATTTAGCCAAGATTTGGTTTCAGCCTAAGAGTGTGAAGAACAGCTTTATAGGAATTAGCCAAATTGGGCTAAAAGGACATTAGTTGAGTACCAGCATCACTGAGTATGGCAACAGGAATCCTTAGCCAAATTTTGGCTAATTTAAAACCTGCCTAGCTCCTTCCACAGACAGTAAAGCCATTGAATAGTTATGTACTATATATTGATCAAAAGCTCTTCAAAGATTCTCATTATGTGCCTTTTCTGCTTTGGGTTAAGAGATTTTAGCCCATAGCAGAGGCCTGATTTGAGTAAATGGAAAAGCTCAAGTGAAATCGGAAGCTGTTTCTAATTACAATGTTCGATTCATTAATTTATCTAAGGATAAAGTGACGCAGTTGGATATAAAATTAAGGTATTTTCATTTATGTTTTGTTTTCTTTATCATTTAATACCATGTATATAATACAGCACAGATTTTGAAAATATTTATGGATAGATGAAATACAATACAATTATGTCCTTTGCATGTGCACTATCATAAATTATAATGTTTCACCATGATAATGACATGGAAAACTGTAACATGGTAACGAGACACAATAGTTTTCTATGACACCAATATCTGAACTTTCATCATCAACATCAGTTTTTTCACCTAGTGTGTTTGTTGAGTCATCGGACCAGTTCTCTCCACTTGTCATGATCTTGTGCCAATGCCTGTGTCTCCGCAAAACGTTTCCTGGTCCATTCTGTGATGTTGTCACTCCACCTTAGTCACTGTCTACCTCGCCTTCTGCCACCTTGGACACTACCCTGCAGTACGGTTGTAGATAGACTGTTGGCTCAAGTGAAATGGCAATACCATTTCAGCTTTCTCCTTTTGACATTGTTGAGGAGGTCTTCATAATGGCCTACTCTGTGATTGACGGTGTTACTCACTTCTTCATGTTTGCTTTGATCTACGTAAGAAATTTCAAGAATGGTTCTGTAGCATCTCAATTCAAGTGCCTTGATTCATCGTTGTAATTCTGCTTTGAGGGTCCAGTCCTTACATGGATACAGAACGATTGAGATGACTAGGGCTCTCATTAGTCTGATTTTAGTTTTCAGACTGATATTCTTGTCTCTCCAGACGGGTCTTAGCTTTGACATAGCTGTCGTAGTGGGTGCTGATCGTGACAAAATTTCTGCTCTTGATAGCTCTTCAGTGATTTTGGAAGCAATATATCTGAATAGACCCACTGTTTCCAGTTCCTGTCCTGTGACATTAATCTTGATTGAGATTTGTTTGCCACTATTTGTCATAATCTTTTTCTTCTCTGCACTTATCTCCATGACAAATCTGATAGTTGGTTCATATAGGTTCTTCACAAAGGTGGCAAGCTCATCTTCCCTGTCTAACAGCCCGTCAATGTCGTCTGTAAAGCTGCTTGATGTTATTGGTCAACTTTTGACCCATGTTTTACTTCGTTCTGGACCACAATGCCTCATGCCACACTCTGTCAAAAGCCTTTTTGAAATCTATGAACACATGATAGACGTCGTGTTGATTTTGTGTGTACGTTACACACAGAACCCTTAGATTGAGTATTTGTTCTATTGTTCTTCTTCCACTCCGCAACCAAGCCTGTTCTTCAGATACTATTTCTTCTGCTTGTGTGATTAGTCTGTTCAAGATGATCTTCAGCATAACCTGACTAGCATGGCTAATGACAATGATATTTCTGTAATTTTGGCACAGCTGTATATGGCCTTTGTTTGGGGGGGGGGTGGTATTGTGATTGTCTGGGTCCACTGTGCTAACCATTAGCCTGTCTACCAGAACTTGTAGCAGAGTATTGTTAATAGCTCTATCACTGATTCCCAACCATTCTTGACAAGTTCAGATGGGATGTTGTCTATTCCAGCTGCCATGCCATTCTTCAATGCTCTTATTACTGACTCCACCTCTTCTCTGAGAATTGGGAAATTATCATTTTGGAGTTTGGAATATTAAGCACCTCTGGGTCTTCTGTGGACGGGTGGTTTTATAGTTCTTTACAATATTCAGTCCATCTTTCTGCATTGTCACTTGCTTTTGTGAGGCATTTTTCATTTTTGTCTTGAATGGCATTGACATTTGGTTGCTTCCCTCTTGTGAGGTCTTTCACATTTTTGAATGCCTATTTGCTGTTTTCCTTTCTCAGACTGCACTCCATGTGCACTTTTGTCAAATCCAATCTTCTTTTATTTTCTTCATGTTTCTTCAGATATTCTTGTTTATTTCTAACTACACCACTGCCCATGTTGTGTGTTTTATGTTTCTTAGGTCTCTTCGGGCATCACACAGTTTCATAATCACTTGTGTAACCCATGTGTTTTTCTTCGCGTAATAGAGGTCAATAATATCCTTGACAGCTGTAGTTATGACTGTGTTGAAAGTGTCTGTCATCACTTTAACATCAATCTATATAAGAAGGAGTGGAACAAATTTTCGTTCATCTTTGGTCTGGAATGACTTGCATATGTTAGGGTCCTTCAGGTGTTTATGTTTGAATCGGAGACTGATTTTCTTTGGTGATCACTCCCAACATGAGCACTAGGGAACGTTCTTGTCTTTGATTTATTTATGTCAGGTCTGTATAGTTTTTGAACCAGTATGTAATCGATCTGGTTATAATGGGTTCCATTGGTGCGTACCATGTCCAGCATCGTGAAGCTCTTTTGTTGATGCAGGGTGTTGGCTAGTACATATTTGTTGTAGCTTACAAAGTCGAGCGGCCGTCTCCATATTTCATAGGTATGCTCATTGCAGAAAGGTCCACAATGATCGTCCCAGTTTGTTCCAGCAACTTTGCTAACTTTAGAATTCCAGTCTCATGGGATGATGAGGATGTCTTTTTTACTAAACATGTTTATTATACACTGGAGTTTGTTGAAAAACACATATATTTCTTTATTATCATGATTCAGTAGTAAGAGAATAAATTTGAATAATTGTGATGTGAAATGGAGATGCTTTCATACAAATGTAGATCATTCTGCTAGATATGAGGCGAAATTCAAGCACAGATCTCTTGATGGCTTTGTTTGCAAGAAAGCCTTTTCTGCTTAAGGTCATGTCCAACTCTCCAATATAGTATAAAATATGCCCATCCTAAGTATAGTGTTCTCCTAGGGCTATCCATCAGATCTGACAGAGTCCCAGAATGTGCCATATGTAGTGTTCCATCTTATGTGTCAACTCTTGGAGTCTTCCATTTTACACCATAGTTATAATGTTCCTGAAGCTCTGTTTTTATGCAAAGTACCATTAGCACACTTGTGGTCGTGTTACATGCTTAGGCTCGAATAAACAGTAACATATAAATAGTGAAAATAACAAGCTTGTAGAAAGTTAATAAACAATTTATTGAGCACAAATATTTTCCAGAATAGAAACTAAACTAACAGTTTTAAGAATCAATTCCAAACTTAATCCAAAAGTAATTCAAATATAAGCCACTAGTGAAATTGCAAAAGTCCTGGTAGTACAATGTCCAAATAATACCCAGTTCGAATCTCAGTGAAGCATCCAAGATGGAAGACGATGTCACGTGATGAAATCAGTTCTGGTCTTATGAAATTCAATGAGCACTATTATTTTCCAGATAAATAACAAAATAAATCCTCTTGATCCAAAGGAATTGAAATAATTTCCAGTAATATAAAATAACTCAAAACAATACAACTTAATATTCTAACAACCCAACTTCTACTAAATAGAAAAAACATAAGGTATATACCTGTTTTTACATAAACAAGGAAGCTGTCATCTTCTAGAATCTTTAGAACAAATTTACGTTCAAAACATCTCTTCCACACCGTATGACCCAACTAAAAATAGAAAGATGTTTATAAGAAAGCTCCATAATGTCCTTGGAATGAACCAATTATTTTAAAAGCTTGTTTACAACTCTGAAGCCAGGTCAGAAAGGAGGTCAACATCTGGTGTTTATTTGTAAAGTACAAGTCATCCTACTTTAAAAAAATACCTCCCAATTAATGAATCTTAAACTTAAAATGTCAAATTTGAATCTGACAAACAAACAAAAATAAAAAAATGACTTAAATAAAATCTACGTAACAGTTGACAACAATCCAAGTTACGATACTATCGTAATGAGACTGATACAATTTTCATGGGGCCTATTTCGTTAATGTTCTCAAAAATGCTACCAAGAAAAACTGACAACCAGGTATTACATATCATGTACTCTATAAGCTTGTGTGTATATCAGATTGAATACTATTTATAAAATGATTAGGTTTGAAAGCAAAGACAATTATTCATTTCTGCTATCAGATTCATCTTGTTACAAATGATAGCATACATCTACGGAAGGATAAGGTGGTACTTTAAATTGTGTAGTCAATAGATTTGAGGTGTTTGCGCTAAATGATGCAAAGTAAGATAGGTTAGTGTTAATATGTTTTACAGACAATAACACTAGTTATAAATTTAAGATGCAAAGTAATATTGGTTAGTGTTAACACGTATTACGGACAATAACACTAGTTATACATTCAAGATGCAAAGTAATATTGGTTAGAGTTATCATATATTACGGACAATAACACTAGTTATACATTTAATATGCAAAGTAATATTGCTTAGTGTTAACATGTATTACATACAATAACACTAGTTATAAATTCAAGATGTAAAGCAATATAGGTTAACATGTTAACTTGTTTTAAGGATAATAACACTAGTTTACCATAATGTGCCTCATCAGCATGAAAATAACAATGATATCTTTTTATTTCTATTTATTTATGCTATCGTGATTGCAAGTTATCTTTCGTAAGTTTGACCTAACACTGAAAAGGAGTTGATAAAAATAAAAGAAGGTCTAGAAAACAATCGTAAGTAAAGCCTCAAAATTGTTATTAATAGGCACAACATTTGAAATTCAATCTTCAATTACATAAATAATGTTTCTTAAATTCATTGATTTATGTTTGATACTTTTCTATGTTTGGTTCTATATTTTTTTTGTTTTTAATAATGTTTTGACCTTTTTATAATTTTGTATTATAGTTTCTTAGTAATTTGCTTCATGGTTACCATAATATCCGCATTGCCATTTCGTCACTTTATAATTGAATGCAGGGAGTGGGTACGGTAATAAATTGGATCCTGCTAATATATTTTAGTAAAATAACGTATGAGCGATTTATACGTATTTTGATTTAAGGCCAGGGATATACTTCTTACTAATTACTTCAAGACAAAGATATTGATGTAAACAGGAATCTCTTTATAAATATAACTCGATAATATCATGATACATGTTATTCCAGCAGGGTGATAGATCATAAGGCATGAACATTCTACAATTCAGAAAATTACTAGTCAGAAAAAGACATGAAATGCTCTGGTCCTTTGTTGTTTCAGAAATGTGCTGATAAAATTAATTTGTAATTGATATTTCTGAGCTTACGTGTTCACTTTATATGTAAAATGATTTACAATTTTTTTTACACATTTGATTTGTTCAGAAATAAAACTTTGTCGTCAGTTCTTCCTTTTGTTCATTTAGCTTTCTTTGTATCTATTTATTGATTTGTCTGTAGACAAAAACTCTCTGACAAGTCTAAGAAAGTATTGAAAAACGTATTAAAAATATTCTTGCAGCTTAACAATGGTGTGCTTGTCAGTGTAGTGCAAGGACGTAGATTATCAGACCAGTGATGGTTGAATTGTATTGCACGTTATATCGCTGTTACAGTGCACAATACACAGATGAAAGCATTTTATTGCAGTGATTGTGCTGGATCATTTGCACAGTAATATATATGAACTGTAATTGTTAGGAAGAATACATTTCTATCACAAGACATTTATATCCCTTTTCGTTAAATAAAAGTCAGCGCTATACCGGTAAAGATGGCTACATGTTGTAAAACGTTACCCGGGTGGGATTTATAGATTCACAACAGGTCACCTTTGACAATGAAATAAATAATTTTTTTTAAAATGAATGACTTAAATGAGCAATTATTTATGAATACGTGCGTGTATTTATAATCCAAATATAGGATTACTTAAATAATAACGCAGACGATACACTGAATATAGTTCGTAATCAAAGCCACTGCCGGTATAGAAAGTTTGAGATTTGTATAGGAAGATCAACGGAAATGCATGCACTTTACAAGGAAGTGACGTTCATTATTAGTCAAAGTAAACTTGCACAACTGTTGCCATATGTTAGGAAATTATGCTGTAAAATATTTGCGTTGTTACTGGCTACTGTTTTCAATAGTATAGAGCCTGCTAAAGGAGTGTTCTGGAGTATATTTGCTAATGATGAAAATTTATATTTCAAAATGTACACATCGGAATGAAACTAATATCTTTTTTGAAAAACTATAATCGTTGAAGAGCACTTTTATATTTAATCTTTGTTAAGATTAAGATTGTAACTGCTGTGCTTACATTAATTTCTTTATGAAATCAGTTTGAGAACCGTAAACAGGATCTGTAATATATTGCATCACTCTATTCAATTCAAAACAACATAATTCGATTGTCTGTTTGATACATAAATAGGCCGAATGCTTAAGGAAAGTATATATTTCAATGAAAACATAATGTATTTACTGTGATGGCAGATTTAGATTATAAAAAAAACAGGTAAGTAAGTTATGTTTGTACAGATTTTAAAAAGAAGTTGAGACATATACTGTTTCATCAATATCTGTCATTTCTTCCAAGGTATGGGCAGATAATAAATAAAAGACAACATTTGCAGACACTTCAGTGGTTTGTTGTTACAAAACCAAAGTGCTTATATTACGAAGAGCACTGTTCGTAAAAATAGATGCACTCACATTGTATAATAGATGCTTTTCGTTGTGTAGATTCGGTTGGAAAGATGGGTCTAATTCATTCGTATTTCAACATTAATGATCCAGTGTGTTGTTCGTGAGTATTATGTCTAATATAAACATATAGTTCTGACAATATTTATTGTGAAAACAAGGAGCAAAAAATGTAATACAAAAATATAAATGTTGCAACAATTTGAAGAAAACATGAATAGATAGCACATGCTAATCTGGTAGTCAGACACGTGCTCGGTACTTCTTGAAAATGGTTTTCTCTGCCATGCTGTGATACTGACACATTTTTGATTGTTGTTCACATAATGAAAATGTGATGAATTAAGTGCACATTAATACTGGCCGCTATCTATAGCCTATATTGTGCTGAAAAATGGCGTTAAACCATAAAAAACCCAAAAAACAAACAAACCAAAACTCGCCTCGGTAAGTCAGGTATTCTTCTGTCAAGATCTAATCTGGATTTGGAAAGTATGATTTTAGAAAATCTCTTATGCTAAAAAATTTGGTAATTAAGACAAATACATATCTATATTTAATATTATATATTAAATGATTCAAATAAAGAATGTATGAAAGTGGCTAATGATAGTGTCGACAACTGTTTGTAAAGAAAGCATGTGGATGGAATGTTGTGGATATCATTTACATAGTGTACGTTGTGGAAGTCTAGGACGAAAACCGCATTTGAATTATGGTGATGGCGTTAGCGGAGAAACACTCATAATGTGCAATATGATTATACAAAATACAGAAATCTGAAACTAAATTATGATTTTAAAAACATAGCACGGGCAATGATAAGGTTATAAAAGGTGCTGAAGAATATATAGCAAGATTTCAAAATAATGATTTAGAAAAGCAAAATTAATAACTACTACATGGAAAAAGTGTTTATAATACACTCCATCCGGATTGATTATTAATGATCTTGAGATGGTACGTATCATCAGGCAATGTCGACTAAAAACATCAGTCGTTATATCATTAATTCTGGTTATCTATCATTCTGTGGTGTGCGAAAGTAAAATTATTTCTGTCATAGGTTTGTATTTGAGTGTTTAAAATAAGTAGTCGAAGACGGTTTTATGATCGTTCGTATTGATTCAAATCCCTAACCCCCAATTAAAAAAAAATAACATTGATAATCTAGGCGTTATCACACATGGACACAATTGTATATCTGAAAGGACTAGTTAAAATGATAAGTGTGCCAGATCAGTTGAATCTAGAAATACAGAGACAGGTCAAGAAATAATATTTGCATCGACATATGCAGCTGCTCGGCTTCAGTTAAACGTGCTGCAGATAAAAATTATATCAATATTTTCGCAAAAATATTAATTAAAGATAAGTGTTCAATAGTGTTAAAAGGAATATAAATAATGTCAAGTATCTTCTTTTAAAGAGAGTGATTACGGGAGCTACATCGCTTGTTACTGCGTATTATTTTTCCAAAACTAATTATCAGATAACTATCATCAGACGAAGAACATAATTATATAATAATCATAATTGGCGACGGACACTTATAGACATGTTGACTTCATAGAAAACATCAAGGCAGAAATCAGTGGTCACACGCATCGTTTAACATACAATAGATCTAAGTTAGGTTATTGTTAGATCTCTCTGTTTTTATACATATAATGACGAGAGCACCGAAGTCATGTGAACGTGATTCAATTTCAACATCACTGCCGCTTTTGTGCTTAGATCCAATATTGCCTTCACTAACTACCACTATTAATACCTCTCTCTCATCCGGGGAATTCCAATCATGTTTTAAAACTGCAATTGCAAAGCCTCAGCTGAAGAAACTAACAATTTACCATAACGACTCTAGGTACTACCGCCCAGTTTCTAGTCTCCCGTTCATATAAATTAAAAAAAAACTTAGACAAAGTTGTTCTAACCCAGCTTGTATCTCATTGGACGTCAAACAGTCTAACAGTGTACAGTCTGCACATCGCCCTTGCCACGTTACTGAAACTTCTCCTTTGAGAGTGGTTAGTGTCAATATATCTGATTAGAGGAAATATGATAGTCTTTATATTCCTTTATTTGTCTGCAGTATTTGACGCAATAAACCATGATATATTACTTCAACGTCTCCAGCATGTATTTGGCATTCACAGTAAAGCTTTAATATGGTTCAAGTCATCCTTAGTCAACATGACACAAATTATATCTGCAAATGGTTTTCACTCCAGCCCAATAGATATATGTTGTGGTGTTCCACAGGAATCTGGTCTTGCACCTATTCCCTTCAATATATACACTCAGCCACTTTCAAGTGTAATAGATCATCACCCAGTTTCTGACGAATTCTACGCTTGTGACACCCAAAATATACAAGTCTATCCAACCAACAGACGTAGATACTACCATGCAAGGAGTAGAGAAGTGCATTGCTGATGGGATTGCATCGATGACAAGTAACAAGCTGCAGATGAAAGATGATAAAACTGAGGCCATTCTGATCACAACACAAAGATTTTCTCATTCACATACGTTACCTCCAAAAATAAATATCAGCAACATCAACATTCAACCCACACAGTCAGTACGAAACCTAGGTATTACTTTAGAGAGTACTCTCACATTTCACAAACATGTCATGAACATAGTACTCCACATAATCCACAAAGTAGAATCTGTTTCTGATTGCACAATACATTTTATTCTGAAAATATATCTTTGATGATTACGATAGTCATTAATTCTTCTCGTTCGCTCATCGTTCATTGTAACCTTTGGTAATGACAAAGTCATCACGTATAATTTTAAATGTGTACCATATGTGAGATGTCTCATCATCACGAAAATCTGTTTTTAGCACTCCGAATAATATTAATCATTCTCAACACCTACTCTCCCCCGAAAGTCAAGAGTTGTTATGTCAAGGTCAAATATTGATATTTTCAAGGCTAGATGTTTGATAACTCCACCATGCTATACTTAAGACAAATATTTAAATTAAAAAATATATACCATGACGCAAAGAAAGAATAAGCATAGATGGTTGATGATAGGGTCTTAAATCTCATGTAACAAATCCTGTGTAACTGAATTCTGCGTACAGCATTTACAAAGCGTTTGTAGTGGAAGTCTAGTACCAAAACCATGTTTACAATGTGGTATGGGAGTTAGCGGAAAACACCACAGTGTGTACACTGAGGTGGTACAAATTAGAACTGAAGCGATATTATGATTAAAAAGTAATGACAGTGAAAAAGCTATAAAACAACTGCAGATTACTTGTCTAGATTTCTAAGTAATAATTCTGACAAATTATATTATTATAAATGAGCGAAAAATGAGACATCCCACTATCAAGAATTATGAAACATCTCGTGATGGTGTAATCAGACACTGTCGGTTGTAAAGGCCCGTCGGCATTGTTAATAATTCTGGTTATCTCACATTTAATGTTTGAATAAAAAGATATCGTTGCCACAGATTTATTATGAAAACATATTATCAAGTAATCAAGTATGTTTTTGTGATCGATCACATTAACTGTCACAGACTTGATAATTCATTTGAAAATTTACAAGCTATTACACAAAATGACAATTCTGCACACGGTTATACAGGAACATATTAGACCGTTGGAAACAATCTTATCAAATGCATCAATTCATCAACCAGGGAAGAATTAATATTTCTTTCATTAAATGCAGCTTTTAAATATTTTGAAATTAACCCGGGTTCAGTACTATATGTTGCAGAACATATAGAAAATTCCTCTTTTTCTAAAGGGTTTCAGAAAACAAATCAGTTTGAATATATAACTGATTAGATAGACTGGCGAAGTAATAATGACCAGAGCCATACAATATTTTGATATTATAATACCTTCGGTACCACGTGTAGCAGAAAATAATAATAATACAAAAAACAACTATTTTCTCTTTAAAAGGTGCAACGTTTCAGAATTGCTGAAGAGAGATATTTATCCTGGAATGATGATTATTTAAGGCAGCTAATTCTATTGGGAATGCGTCTAATCTTGTAATGGATATAATCGCCTAATTATAAAGAATTGTTTAATTTTCTGAATGAAAAGGTTAAAGCATACATTACTTTATTAATGAAACATTGTTCTGATATTTAAAGGAAGAAACATAAATATTATATTGTTTACTTCTGCATCTCTCAGGTTTCTTGCTTCATTTCGATTGCGTCAGAATCAATAATTAAGTAAATGAAAAATACGCATCACACACTTTTCTTCTTGATTTCCAAGTACTTATTAACTTTGCCATTTTTAGGTAATGGGACCCCAGCCTAATGATCCAAATTCAACACGAAACTTACACTCCAACCATATCACTACATGGTGGGAGCCATTTGCACTTTGGGGGTATCACGGAATTGTGTATGTCTGGTATCAATATGTATATTCGGTCAAAAAAGTACTCGGGTCTCGTTGCCGCGAACAGCGTCACCAAGGGTGGTTTATTAATTATCGGCTCTGGTTATTTCCAAATAGTGAGAGAAACTCAGGTCATGCTGTATGAGCGAATTGCTTGCAGTCTAAAAGTATAAGAACCTAGCTGCGCATATCGGTCAAAGCTAGGGTATATTATAGAGCAAATTCTCAATAAACATCACATTACGTCCAGTCTTCTAAGAAAGCTTTTCACTTTAAGGAAGTAAATCTTAAGCTAAAGAGGTAAAATAAATTTAAGATTATACGTTGCATGCATTGAACGTTTAATGTATATATATAACTAATTTATGTGCATGCATGCGCATCATATATGAATGGAGAAGTATTTAACCGTGTCATATATATTATACGGTTTGGTTGTTTTAATTTTAGCTGTCCTTGTGTGGTGGTCGTTTGTGGTTCCGGGTGTATGGTACCTTGTGTAAGCTGCCTTTTTGTATGCTGCGTTATATATAGGTATTATTTATAATTGGGTAACGTGAAGTCGTACAACTGTGTGGTTTCTTGTGACGTATACGCTGTGTCTGGTTACGTTGGTTCCGAAGAGAGTACTGGCGTTCTCGATGCGAGGGACCAAGGCTTTGCGACCTTCAGTCTGTGTTGAATGTAAGGGCTCTAGAGGGATCCCTCAAACAGACAGGAAGGATTGGACCATGCGTGGCGACTCCTTCACCATTCACTAGAGCGCGTGTAACCGGATATAAATCTTAGACATCAAATGTGCGCTACGATAGTTGTGAAGTAAGTGTTCCATATTATTGCTATCACCATCTGAACAAATATTTCACATTTATGTATCAGTCTCGTTATTGGAACGATACATTCATAAATTCATAATTTCACCGTTACACTGACTAATCTTTACATGAATTATACATTCATAATTTTATATGTACATCGCAGTCCCGTTATGTCAACGATATATTCATAAACTCATAATTTTAGCTTTACAGTGCTAAATCGTTAAATAAACGATAAAATAGTAACATACATGCCTTTACCTTGGTAAATCGTTATATGAAGAACGCTATAACCAAAATTATATCCATTTTCATCTGTCTCGTTATTATATATATATATATATATATATATATATATATATATATATATATATATATATATATATATGTAAGTTCATACATATAATTTCATTTGTTGATCGGGTGATAAAACCTTGTTCACGTCAGTTTCATATGCCTTTCGTTGAAATCATCCTTTGAGGTTTTTTTATCATTGAGTTACTTGTTGATAGTTCCATGTTAGGAACAATATAATTTTTCCTTATCGTTTGTTTATAATGATGTCAGATTTGATTTACATTTAAATGTCGTTTATAAATAAACATGTTATTAACGCAGTTGCTTTCGGTGTCTTCACTAATCCAGTCCAAACCCGACTTTATCCTGTGACAGGGGCAGTGTATGTATGTATGTATGTATGTATGTATGTATGTATGTATGTATGTATGTATGTATGTATGTATGTATGTATGTATGTATGTATGTATGTATGTATGTATGTGTGTGTGTGTGTGTGTGTGTGTGTGTGTGTGTGTGTGTGTGTGTGTGTGTGTGTGTGTGTGTGTGTGTGTGTGTGTGTACGTACGTACGTACGTACGTAAGTATGTATGTATGTATGTATGTATGTAAGGATGTATTTAACTGTACGAGAATTCCATAGCACACGTAATCATTAATGGCCGATTGGACGAAACAGAGCGGGATCGGAGTGGGAAATCACATCTGGAGCTGGCAGTTGTGCATAAAGAACTGGTCGTTACTGATGTCATTATTTTTTTCTCTCATACTTTTTACAAGACCGAGTTTCAATCTATTGAGTAAAAAATTACTTGTATTCCTATTGACCTATTTTTTCAGCACGTCTATATAAAAGGCAATATGTACAGGTGCACCTATTACTTTAATGTGTGTGTGCGTGTGTGTGTGTGTGTGTGTGTGTGTGTGTGTGTGTGTGCGTGTGTGTGTAAATCCGTGGTAATCATTCGTCCTTAGTCAATGTTGTGCTGTCTTTGCAGTCTTCGGTAATTAATTGGGAAGTTAAAGCCGAATAATAATAATAATGAGGACTTTGTATAGCCACGTGTTGCTTTCTGCAGCAGTGGCTTTACGATGGCAGTTTTCAAAAATGACGGGAATTCCCCCGATGAGAGAGAGATACTAATAACATCAGTTAGTGAAGGCAATTTTGGGTCTAAGCACTCAAGCAGCAGTGATGTCGGAATTGGATCAAGTTCACAAGACTTTGGTGCACTTTTCATTACGATTGTCCGTACTAAATCAATAGATACAGGTTCAAATGCTCCTAACGGTTGTCGCTGAAATTCTGCGTCATAACTGTATGGTGACGAATCAGTTGAAATTGTGCTGTCAAGCGAATCTCAAGCGAATCTCTAATGGTTAGTACTTTGTCACGGAAGACATTTGCAAATTGGTTTGGAAGGTCTAGTGGAGAGAAGGTTGTTGGAAGTGGTGTACATTTGTTCATTAACATTAGTTTGTTAGTTATCTCAAAGAGCTCTTTGCAGCTGGAACTCACCGTGATCCTAGTACTGTAGTGGGATGATTTGGCTAAATGGACTAAATGGACTATGTTTGTGACGTTCTTCTTAGCGGCTTCGTAGATTTGTTTAAGAATAGTGATTCTGGTGGAAAGCCAAAGCCTCTCTGCTTTTCGGCGATGTCTATCAGCAGTGCGAAGGTGGTCCCTAACACTGCTATACCATGAGAACACTTTTTTATTGAATCGTATCAATAGTTATTTTAATATAAGAGAATTGCAGGGTAATTTTCGACGGATTACCAAAATATTATTCACCGTTTTATCTATATTTTTTTTTATAAAAATAGTTATTTCGGAGATTTCCAAACCCATCTACACGAGCATCATACTCAGCCCTCAGTGCTGTTGGTTTATCGTCAGTGGTTTTATATTCTTCTAGCAGCGCGACTACATAGTTTGTTACCACAGAACTCGTCATCGTATTCGACGTAATTGGTACCACGATATCAATGATTTACCACCTGTATACATAAATGATAGTAAGTTTTCTTCTGTGGTAATTGATGGGGTCATTAATGGCATCCCGAATGAGAGTTTTGTCAGGATTACCCTACCATCATCAACACCATCAGCATGCAAGATTACATCAAACTCATAATTTTCTCGCACGAGAACTACTTTATGTTTCGTTCAAAAGATTACTTTTCTAACATTTCTGCAAAATCCGAAAATATAAGATAATGGAATCGCGCATGAAAATAATCTACTAGGTCCCTGCAATATATTTATACGCGTTGCAAAACCTAAGATGAAAATATGATTATCATCTTGTAAAACATCGAAAGCAGCGGCTGGTCTAGATTCATGTTCAGCTTCGACTGGTTGTGGATTAGATGCAGTATCTACTGGTGTCCGTAATTTTACATACTTCTTATGATCAGCGCTATTAGTAATATCCTTAGCAAACATCATAGATGGTCCAGCCGATCTTGTATAATCATCTCAATATGTAGCTAAACCAATTATTGTGGTGGCAACATCAACATCATGCTTGATAGATTTAATTTTTCTTTAATGATTCATATATGTGGCTCTACTAAATACTATAACCATAATACTATTGTTGACAAAACCATCTCGGGCACCATTTGAATATTACCCACTAGCAGTTGTTACGAGTTTCCCTTCTACTTCGACGAAAGCTACGGCGGGTATGAACCATTTACTTCTATCTTGAACCTAAATTTCGATTCTTGCTCGAGAATCTGATTGAATTGAATGTATTGAAATATAGGAATAAAATTGATAATCGCGTACAGAATAATTTTTTAGAACCGGCGCGTCAATATCAGATGCTAGATATTGAAGATTTAAACATTTTATTATATATGTATCGATCCAAACCGTGATCTCGCTCGGGTTTTCAAACCACTTACCGCTATTAGATTTGCAGTAATATTTCATTGCGCACAAGATCCTTGATTTATCAACGCTGCAAGTTTTTGATCCGCTGATTGGTTTATTATTTTACTAACCTTCGCTTCAGGATTTCTGTAGACGCCAGTTTTAATGGTGGTAGTGGTTTTCGTCGTCGAATCAAGGCGGTTAGTCTTTCCGTAGCTGCAGAACAAAATTTACCGGCAACATCGCCAATAGCACTAATACGTTTATCACGAATAACATGAATAGCTTTCATCTATAATTGTTTTGCAATTGGTACTATTTTTGCAAATAATCCTTCAACAACATCACCGAAATCATCCCCATAATATTCTTTATAAATGTTATGAAAGGTTTTTGTTATAACATGAGAGCGAGAGAAGAAGGAAGAGAGAAGGCTCTCTTGAAGGCGCGCCTCCGCGATGACGAAACAGCTACACTACATCTAAAATGATAAGGCGAAGATCTATTTCCTCGTCGATAGGAACTGACTTTTATTTAATTAAACAACACAAATATATTGACTACATTCTAGAAACACATCTAAAACTTTATAGTAAAAGTTCATGCAATACATATTATATTTTCCTTTTTCAAGCTTTCCAACTTCATTTATTCGTATAACTTTTGCATTTTAGAATATTATACAAATAGTTAAGTCTCAATCAATTTCAATATAACCAAGGTATAAAAATGTAATGACCATAATTAGTGTAAGAATTAATTTAAAGAAATGCATTTTACTAATTTTAAAAAAGAATATAGATTTAAAATATATTGCTAGATATTACTCTTTCTTGCTTAAAGAATACTTTATTTCAATCATTGAATCAAAACATGAAGTTAGTAGCAATTTCAACCTTACAATAAAAATTACATAAATATAATTAAATAATAATTCTTTAGAACATTTAAACATTTAATGCGCGGTCTATTTATACACATCTTGTGTTTAGGTTTTAAGGCATCGACGAGAAAATATTTCCGCTCTTTTCAGGTACGGGTTAGTTTCTCCCGGTCAAAACCGGCTTAATTTGACGTCATCTGACATAAGGTACAACTCAGATTTGTAGTTTATCTATATTCGTTTGGCACTAGTTAGATCCAACTATGATAATTCCTTAAATCTTCTAAACCAGGAACATGTTAAAATATTAAGCCAGCTGTAATGTCTGTCCATCTTTAGATAAGAACAATTGTGTAGCGACGACTGTCCATCATTAGATATGAACCATTCTGTATTTACGTCATTACGGAAGTTTGTTCTACTTTTTTTTTAAACGAATTAGACTTTTGCCAATGCCTGGTTTTACGGAATACATGTTTCACTGATAAAACTTAGAAGCTGACTGATTTTTGCTTTATAACCTATTTCCACACAATAATGTACATTCGTATAGCTAATGATTTAAGTTGCCAACGTTTTGCTATAAATTAATAAAACATTACTTTAATAATACAATTTAAAGAAAATTGCAATCTTATTAATTTTACTAAAAAATCAATTCCTAACAATACCCTCTGATTTATTTGAGCCGAGACCACGAGGCTCGAAAAGAAAAATCAATTTTATTCATCAAAACAAGATAAAAGGTGAAAGATCAAAAATATAATGATAAAAGAACATTGCGAGACACTTTCGCAAAGTTGAAAGATACAATGTAAACACTGCAAATACATTGCAAAATACTAGGTAAAATACAAAAAATTCAATATGAAAGTATATTGCAAATACTCAGTCAAATTTAAAAAGTACAGTTCATATTGGGTTTGTGGATTAGTATTGACAAAAGAAGCTATTTACTAAGGAATTCTTTACTGTTTTTATGGAGGAGTCTTACTTCTGTCCTGTACGTTGCATGAAATTGATAAAATTATCTATGTAATTTTATTCAGAACAGTTGTGCTAAGTTTCAGATTCACTAAAGGAAGGTAACAGTAAAATACAACACATTTATTGCAAGCTGATACCTCTTTAAACACCAACGAGTACACTAGGCATACGCTATGTAAGGGCTTGGCACGAAATGTGGACACTATTAGTTATTAAAATAGATCTAGGTTATAGCTAATATAAGTACATTTACAATAGTCACGTATAGTCTTGAAGTATATATAGTCTTGAAGACTATTGTAGTTTATGTCATGGACAGAAATTTGAAGATCCGTCCTGGATAAGCAGCATTTGTGGTTCGTGGATCTTTAATGTTTCTTATTTGTTTATGTAACATGAAATAAAGTGCTTTTAACCCTTCCAACATCTTAAAAAAGACACAGTTAATGAAGCAAGTGGAAGTCAATTGATATTATAACATTTTACATGATATCTGCACAATTTGCATCTTATATACTGATCACTATTATTAACTTGATAAATATTATTTAATTATCACATGTCCCATGTTCTTGGAGCTTGCTATGTTGTCAGGATAGACTCAGAGAGAATTGGCTAAACTATGTGTTTTGCGGAAGGGTTAGAAACATACCAAGTCCAAAATAGATGTAACTTATCATAAAAATAAATGTATTTAGACATTTCTGAATCACTGGATACAAACTTGAATATGGAATGAGTAGGATGACAAGAAGTTATTTAGGTTATGTTCTTGATGTGTAGCATATCATGCAAGTATCTTATTCAAACATATTGATTTTTATACCTTATCCATATATAGAAATGTAACAAGCAAATCGCATATTACTCGTACAGTATACCCATCTCAATCATCAAGACTGATTTCTTTAATTTAAATGTTCCAATGAAAAATAATAGAGAGGATCTAAAGTTGTGAAATCTCGCTGTGATATCTGCAAACCAGTAATTATATTTTGATCACGTCCTTTACATGTCATCAAAAGATAAGCGCGTAACACGTGATTATTTTTAAAACTTAGCAAACTTTCCTCAGAAGATTCCATTTATCCACAAAGAAACCTCAGAAAATAGTCTCACACCAATGGATTTCCTTCCTGCTAATCTACTCAGGCATTTGCTTGAAACGCCATAAAGTCATGTCGTTACATTTAAGCTATTTGTTGTTATGTTATCTGGGATGTGAATAACGCAAGCTGCATTACTTTGAACAGTATTTGTATTAATCTTTACCATGATAATCGTGATTCATGAGATAATGTAATTGTTGTTACTCGGCGATATATAGTCATTACTGGCATCCACAACGACAGTTTTGTCAGTCTGACCTGTCCTGCATCAAAAGCGTTGGGTCTCCAGATTGCATCAATGGTCTAATATTTCTACAAAATCGGAAGAAGTGGAATCGCACACGATGCATGTTCTTCTCCATTTGACATTGATTAATGTGCAACGAATCTCATGCTTTAATTATCATTCATCGATGGGCCTTTAGCTCTAGCTGCATTTATTGCTACATTTCTGCCTTCCGGATGCTCGGTTGTATTCTTTGCAAACATAATTGATTGACCACCTGATCTCGAGTAATCATTGTATTATCCTGCCAGACCTAATAATGTTGTGGCAATATCAACATTATCGAGACATTATTCAATATTTTTTTTCTATCAGTCAAGCATTTGTTTATGTTACATAATGCCATAACACAATTGTTAACAACACCAGGACGATCTAAAAGTCTGTACTCTGTATTATATGTGTTCAAACGTAGACCCTCGATATGAATAAATGCCTCAGAAGGCAAGACATATATACTTTATACTAACATTTGCAGGCATCACTTCAGTGCTTCGCAATTTTTCTGGTGATTGATTCGTTCGTAGTATTTATTATGCTGGTCTATCCCTCATTGACGAGTACACACTACCAGTAACATTACGAATAGCGCCAGAAACAACAACTCTGACCATTATAGGTCCACGTTGATAATTTTGTATGATTATCTTATTTGTTATTTGTTTTTCTAATCACTGTGATAATCATCAATTATCATCAATTATTTCATCAATAAGAGAACAATACATTAACATCCACTATGCCGCCTTAGATAATCGTTGCAAAATATCAGCTGATTCATTAATAATTTCTGGAACATTATTGCATTTCTCGTTTTCGGTCAGTCAAAAATTCTAGTCCATCTACGCAACAAAAAATGTTAAGAGAAGAACTAGGACAACTTTATAGCAAAACTACTTACAGTAGCAGCGGGAGAATCTTCTGGATCATATTATTCTCTTTCACTTTCTCTTAAATTTGTGTTTCGCCTTTTCTTTAAATTCATCAAAATCGAGATCATCCCTAATAATATCACCCGTATAATTTTAAAAATCATCTAATGATAATCATCCTCATATCAATTTGGATATTTGATATTAGACTAAAAAATTAACATCATTGACAGTATATTCAGCTAATTCATCATTATTTATATCGTTTGTCTTCTTCATAGATTTCAGGTCTAAACCTATAAATTAATGTTAGAACAGATGAAAGAATTTCCTTTGTTATTTTCCTCTAATTGTTTTGCTTTTCATGGTCTTCATAATGATCATGCACATCGTTTACCGCATTTATTTACCTTATGTACGATATAATATATATATATATATATATATATATATATGTGTGTGTGTGTGTGTGTGTGTATATATATATATATATATATATATATATATATATATATATATATATATATATATATATATATATATATATATATATTCCACTTTTGTTAGTTTTAAATGGATAAACTAACATTAGCCCTATGATGCATACCAGTAATAATTTATATGTTATCCGTGCTTGATGCAGATTCCATGCACACAGATTTAAGTGATATCATGTTTGTTGTTTCCAGTTAATATGTTTTTATGAGATGGGGTATCTGCATAATGCATGATGTCAATTTCTTGTCAGTGTAGAAGATTTTTAAATCAGTTTTATTTAGATGTGATGAAACTTGATTCCAACCACTGAAATTTCCATTTCCATCCATCGGTTAATTGTATCTGTTTTTGTGGCGACTTGGATTTTTATGTTGTCATATTGTGAGATGATCTTGTCCCAAATTATTTACGATCATAGTATAGACTCCAATCCATGTCGATATCATTATGCATTAACGCAGAACAGAAAGACAGAGGCAAAGTAATGTTTATAGTTAATTCTGGTATAGCTCTTTAGACACCAAATAATAGCTCATTAAAACTTTTAATTATTTTTAATTAGTTTTTCTCATACAGTATATTCACATCCTTTTGACAGAGAAATTTACCTATTTCGCTACCCATACTTTTCTTTTCTCAGTCATTGTCACTAGAGACTACTTAATCAAGGGATGCAACCATTATTGTCTTCTTAATCAAGGGACATAGCCATTATTGTCTTCTTGTTGCCTTGATGGAATAGTTTTCCAACAATCAAATTCCTACACATTTCGAAATTTACCAATTTACCAAAAACAGCTTTTGTGAGAAAAAATTTCAATTACAAATATAAGATTAAAATATAATGATGAAAATTATACAAAAATAAGAAGAACTGCAAGCAAGGGAACAGTTTGACTCTTAAAGGTAGGAGAGCAAAATTGTAAATGCTTACCACCCACTGGGTTAATATTTCAAGTATGCAGTACATTGTTTGGATGAAGAAAGACTCCAAAAGTTTGCTAAATATGAGGAATATGAAAATTCACCTAAGCCAAATGCAGACAAGCTGGGTTTTCTTTCTCAATGACTGGGACACAAAGAAAATGAAAAATATGTTTCTCTGAAACCCAAACTACTAGAATTATCTGGAAACAAAAACAATGAGACGTATCCAATATATCCGAAGTATCGTTATCTGACCTAAAAATATTTGTTTTCGAGGTCGTCAGAATGATGTTAGTGAACACTGAGAGGTATAAAAAGCCCCGCATACAAACTAATCACACAAACGTTATATTTAAAGAATAATGTATGAGCAAAAAGAATGATGCGTAGTGCAATTAAGATAGTCTCAGAGTGCCAAAAGATATAGTAATTTGATAATTAGTGCAATAATTAATAACTAATTACCCCCAATAAATACTATGTAATGAACCATATTATTTTATTCATAGTCCTAAAGGATAAATCATCATAAATTAAAGAACTCGACTCATAAAGTGTGTTAAGGCCTCGCAAACAGTGAGAGAGAGAGAGAGAGAGAGATTGAGAGAGAGAGATTGAGAGAGACAGTGAGACAGAGACAGAGACAGACATTACTACCTTAGCTACAAGACTATTTATAAATAATTATTATTGACTCTAAGTATGATGTGAAATTCTGAACAATATCTGAGACAACACAGGTACAACTGCAGCATGGTTTATGGCCCAAAATTGTATCAAGTCAGAGGGGCCCTAAAGGGTTTACATAAAGAACTGAAGAAGAACGGATCAGGAAATACATTCCATGCTTTGGAGGATGTCACTGATGATGACACCAATAAACCTTTTTCCCTAGCACACCATCCATTTTAGTGAACCCTTTATGGTTTAATAATACGTTGCAATTTGGGTATGGAGAGGGAGTGAAGATACAGAAACAAAGTGTGGAAATATATCAATAAAGCACTATTGCAACATTAAACTAGAATCTGTAAGAGTTTAATGAGAGACAGATGAAGATGAGGACAAAGCAGGACATAAGAACACAAGTGTAACAAGATAACGGGTGGGATTTCCGGATTTACATCAGAACACTTTTTACGATCATATCAATTCAATGTTTAATAAAGAATAACTTAAATGAGCAATTAATTATAAATACGTGCGTAGATATATAATCCGAATATTGTATTAATTAACACAAGAACGCACAAATGTGGTAATGAGAAAATAAAAGCAAATTAAGCTACAAAACAAAAAGAAACCAGAGGGCGAGTCATTCACAGTGACTAAACAATGGACATATGGATATATTTTACTTAGCTAGAAAAAAGTTTAGAATCTTACTAGTACATTAAAATGAATTCACTCATAGTAAAGGTATGCAAACAAAATAGATCATATATATAAACCCCACATTTTGCCCACTGCTATGTGATTATTTGCAAGGAAATATACTCAACGTTCAGAACAATTTATATTAGCTCCACGGCATCTAACGTTTAGGTTCACAACTTGCTACGAGTAATAACTGTGACTAGCTATAGAGCGTACACATCGATCACTCCGATAACTTGAAATGATCAAGCTACTCTGGACTCACCGGGCTCTCTAGACTCTGGACATTTCAGACATTGGACAGCTGAAAGCATATCAAGTACTACATACTATATGTGACACGGGCATAAAAAAGCAATAATGTTATGTGCGGTAAGTTATAGAGATTACATTACCGGCACAATAATTAAAAAGCAGCAAGTTCGAAAATAAAAGTAATCTCGCTCGATACGAATCCTATTGAACAAAACCTTTCTTAAAAATTTAGACTTATATTACTAATATAAATCCTTTGCTAAATCTTCATCGAAATTATACATGAGTGCATTATACAGCGTAAAACAAAGTAACAAAACTTATAAAAGTGTGACGTGGTAGTACAATACTAATATCGTATATAGACAGAACATAATAAATTTACATACCTCTAAAATTGGAGAAGCGCAATCATTATTATAGACAGCTGACTACAGGACAATCGAAATGTAAGGACCGTTACATACCGTGAGGTTTTCATACACAAATATTGTATGTGGACAGACGGCATTATGTTTTTCCAATCGAAAATACCTCGCACAAATTTAATAAATAAAATGGTTTATACAATTCCGTGACAACCATAATTGAAAAGCCTATAATGTATACTAACCGTCTGTTTCCAGATATATGTCTCAAATGTTTCATGAACATATGTCAAAATGATTTTATTAACCCTGAATACCCATTGTTTTACCTTGCCCCTGTAAATCACCTGAGTCAAATGGGCAATGTTTTTATGTGCATCAGTTTGGGCATGAAAGCTAAACTCACCATGGAAACAAACGTGGGAGACCAGTATCATCTGGCAATGAGTTCGGTGGAACAATTGCAAAGAGGGTTCCTGTCTAACGCGATCTGTATATTATTTTAAGTGTTGGTTAACGATGATTAGTGGTACATTATCACACCAGTAATTATTGTCAACAACCAATCAATAAATATGTTTAGTACATCCTTAGATACTGTCCATATTTCATATATATTTGATCTCCAACTATAATCCTTGGAATGTATATTCACCCATTTGTTCAGAAATCCATTTTTCTCCTCTCTGTCACAGAATTAGGCGAAAATTGAACTGATTTTTGTTCTACTTGAATTGCAAACGAAACTCACCATTTTCTTGATTTCGTCGTACACGCATTACCTGGGGTGATTAAGTGGCGTGTAACGATTTGCATGTGCCAATTTGTAATTTACATGAAATCCGAAATACTCGTTTTACGTGGTGCATGGCAAGCTCGATGTGATTTATGTTCACCTATTGAGAGTATATAAGGCGAAGTATTTCTCATAAATATTTACGGGAACCAAAATATCTAATCAAAGGATAGATAACCTCGTCTTGCAAATCTCCAGCCAAAGGGGTGAGTGTTAAATTTACATTTCGTTTTATTGTGAATTTTATTTAGATTATCATTTCGTATAATGATGCTTTTATTGCAATTAAACGTGGAATATTTGGAATTACTAGTCACTTTTAGACTTTAAATGAAATATCGTAATCTACAGCTTAGATTATTTTTGAGACAACTATTATTAGTCTGGTTTTGTTTATTATAGCTGATTCCGTCGTTGATACCGTAGAAGTACATCACTGATAGCGCATCTAATAACATCGTGGATACCGTCTCTGATACCGTAGCTGCTAACGTAGTTGATACCATTTCTGATACCGTAGCTGTTAACACATCTGATACCATCTTTTGATAAACGTCTTTGATATCGTCTGATTTGTTGTGGGACATCTATTGTTTGTTCTGGAACATCTCTGTATAAATATCTGAATGTGCTTGTGCCGTTAATTTGTGCAAACAGAATTGAAGTATCTGTCTGTGTGTCGAACTGTCTGTTCGTCAACATCTGTGTAACGTGTAAATATCCGGAAAGCTAGAAGTCCGAGTGTTGGAGCTGTCTTAGAGTTGTAAAACGTCCGGGTAGACATCTAGGGGAGTGAGGAACCGTTGGTTCGGGTAGATGTTGTATGCTGTCTGAACGTATAACTGTGGTGGATCCGTGAAGGGTAACGTCCGATAATAGTATTGGTCAACCCTCGGTTCTCGGGGAAACTGGGAGACGATTCAACTGTTGCTGAATCGTGCGGTTATACAGGGGAGACACATAGGTGTATTGAAATTGTAATATAATTTAATACATTGTTGTATTTGCATGCTTATGTCAGATCGCAATAATATTTCAAGTGATCACATAGATATCAATAAAAGCTAGCAACTTGATTGAATACAAGTATATGATCGTGCTAGTTATCGCAATCCATCGTGCGATAGATAGTTTGTCGTTTGTGTTTATTTTTTTTTTCGTAAATCATACTTGCATTTATTTAACTTTCGTAAAGGATTCTTGGATCTGTGTATAATCCAAGAGATCCCTTTACATTTGTGATTCCTTTTGTATTGTTATTTAATTTGTTCATGTATTGTGAATGGTTGTGAGTGTAATTGTGGGTTGAGTGCATGAATTATTGTGTTGTTACATCTGTATTTTTTCATTTATAATTTATTACATAAATTTATATTTTCTTTCACAAATTGTGTTTGTATTGTTCATTTAATCCACCCTCCTCTCGGTAACAATTCTGTTACAATGGTGTCAGAAGTGGGATCGCTGGATTAAGTGAACTGTCAATCATTTTTGTGAAGGTATACATTTAATGTTTATATTTGAGCGTGGTATTCTGTTAAGATAATACTCTAGTTGGAGTTTATTTTTGTTTAGTTTACCTAGGTCCGTGTGTCCAGTATAAACGTGTTTAAAGTATTGGTTTGGTTATATATCTATATTCATATTACAATTGTCATGTCATCCCTTAAGGACTTGGTTGCCTTAGGCAAAGATTTCGGATATGAAGGTGAAAGTTTGAGGAAATTTATTCAGGAAGAACAAGCCCGGGAAAGGGAAGAAAGGGCAAGGTCAAGGGAATTAGAAAGGGAATCCGAGGAGAGGAAACGGGCATTAGAAAGGGAATCTGATGAAAGGAAACGGGAATTAGAAAGGGAATCCGAAGATAGGAAATGGGCCTTTGAGAGGGAAAAGATAGAATTTGAGAGGGAAAAGATAGAATTAGAGAAGCAGGCCGAAAGGGAAAAGATAGAATTAGAGAAGCAGGCCGAAAAGGATAGGATAGGATGGGAAATGGAAGCGGAGCAAAAGCGAATAGAGTTAGATAAAAAAGCAAAGCAACGGGATCATGAGCGTAAGGTAGAATTAGCGACATCTGGAAGAGAACACGATTCTGCTTTTAGCAAATTAAGGGGCCCCAAATTACCTCCCTTTGACGATGAAAAAGATAACATAGATAGTTATCTTCATCGGTTTGAGCGGTATGCCGAAAACCAGAAGTGGAGTCAAAATGACTGGGCATTGCATCTTAGTGCTCTATTAAAAGGTAAAGCACTGGATGTATACTCTCGACTTCCTAGGGACGATGTGTTTAAGTACGACGTCCTAAAGGAAGCACTTCTCAAAAGGTACGAGCTTACTGAACAGGGTTTTCGTAAAAAGTTCAGGTATAGCAAGCCCGATAAGGGAGAAACCTTTGGTCAGTTCACCGTCAGAATTGCGAACTATTTTGAGCGGTGGATTGAATGCGGCAAAGCGGTGAAAACGTTTGAAGGGTTGACTGATTTCTTGCTCAGAGATCAATTATTTAATACAGTTGGGCGAGGATTAGATCAATTTCTGAAGGAGAAAGTCTTCACAAACGTAAAAAATATGGCTAAGCAAGCCGATTTATTTGCCGAAGCTCATGGGGGAACCCAGAACGTGGTTTTGAAAGATTTTAAGTCTGGAAACCAGTCTGTAAGACCTATGCCTAGGGAGCCTTTTAAAATCAGCTGAGGTAAAAAGGTCAGTTGGGAATCCAGTTTTTCAGCGTGTGCGGTGTTTCTTGTGTAATGCATTGGGTCATGTTCAAAAAGACTGTCCTAAAAGAAAGGCACTTATACATAAGGTAGCAGTGGCTATACAAAGTAAAGGTATAACTGATAACATCGTACAGGTAGAACCTTGTATTCATTCGCTTGGCACGTGTTTATTTCCTGAAGCGCGTGTACCAACCGCGAGAGGGTTTGTCAACGGTCGAGAAGTCGTGGTATTGCGTGATACTGGTTGTACGGGCGTAGTGATCAAACGTAGTCTCGTGCAGGATAACCAAATGCTCGGGTGGGAATCCCCATGTATGTTACTTTATCAGACGATGGGTCGCATTCCCGTAGCAAGGATCACAGTAAAAACACCTTTCTTAACGGGAACTGTTGATGCCCTTTGTATGGACAATCCTATTTACGATCTGACGATCGGTAATGTTGAAGGTTCCCGTCTTCCAACCATGGCCGATTTTAAAATACCTTTGGCCCAGGCAGTCGAAACGCGAGCGCAAACACGGCGAGAGAAAACCGCGTTTCATAAATTAATAGTCCCTGAATCGATCTCAGGAATTTCCCGCGATGATTTCAAACAAGAGCAAGAACGTGATGAATCCATCAGAACAATTGTTGAGAAAATCACGTCCGGCGCGATTAAACATTGCAAGCGTGGGGGTAGCTCTAGATTCGTACGCAAGAACGGATTAATTCATAGGGAGTTTAGCGCTCGGGAGGGTAAGAAGTATTGGCAAGTGGTCGTACCCCAGAGATATAGATCTCAAGTACTTAGGGTGGCGCATGAGTCAAGCATGGCAGGACACCTAGGTAAGGCTAAGACCACTAGCAGGGTAGTCGCTGAATTCTACTAGCCAGGTGTTAATGGCGATGTCACACGGTTCTGTAGGTCGTGCGACGTATGTCAGAAAACCGTCTGTAAGGGAAGGGTCATAAGGGTGCCCTTGGGACAGATGCCATTAATAGATACACCGTTTAAAAGAGTGGCAGTAGATATTGTAGGACCAATACACCCGGTTACCGAAAGAAAGAATCGGTACATACTTACTCTGGTTGATTACGCAACCAGATACCCCGAAGCCGTAGCGTTACCAACTATTGAAACGGAAAGGGTAGCTGAAGCATTAGTTGATATCTTCAGTAGGGTAGGGGTGCCTGAAGAAATCCTCACGGACTGTGGTGCCCAATTCACCTCTGACCTCATGGGTGAAATAAGTAGGCTGTTATCCATCAAACAGCTAAATACTACCCCATACCATGCGATGTGCAATGGACTGGTAGAGAAGTTTAATGGTACCCTGAAAAGCATGCTGAGAAAGATGTGCGCGGAACGTCCGCAAGACTGGGACCGTTATTTAAACGCTGTTCTGTTCGCGTACCGTGAAGTACCGCAGGAAAGTTTAGGGTTTTCACCCTTCGAACTGTTGTACGGTAGGACAGTTCGAGGCCCGATGCGGATACTACGCGAACTATGGACTGGTGATGTCGCGAACGAGGAAATAAAAACGACTTACCAGTACGTGTTAGATCTAAGAAATAAACTTGAGAGTACATGCCAGATGGCACGTGACGAATTGATTAAATCGGGGCGTAGATATGCCAAGTATTACAACCGCAGAGCGCGTAATAGGAAATTTCTTGTGGGAGATCAGGTGCTATTGCTTCTTCCAACGAGTTCGAATAAGTTATTAGTCCAGTGGAAAGGTCCATATGAAGTTAAAGAAGTAAAAGGTGACATGGACTATAAAATTGACATGGACGGTAATGTAAAGACATTCCATGCGAATATGCTCAAGTTATACATCAAGAGACAGAGCGACAATGTCAATAAGGGGAGTTGAAAATGTAGGTGCAGACTACTTGAGTAGGGCATGATGGGAAATTTGTATGAATTTGCCCAGTAATAAAATCCAGTTTGTAGTATAACCAGTGTAAGTGTTGTAAGATATCATCAGTAGTTATTTTTCTTCTATTCTGTGTTAGTTTTAAAAATGTGTACATTTTTATTCTTAGGGGGGAGGTATAGTCACAGAATTAGGCGAAAATTGAACTGATTTTTGTTCTACTTGAATTGCAAACGAAACTCACAATTTTCTTGATTTCGTCGTACACGCATTACCTGGGGTGATTAAGTGGCGTGTAACGATTTGCATGTGCCAATTTGTAATTTACATGAAATCCGAAATACTCGTTTTACGTGGTGCACGGCAAGCTCGATGTGATTTATGTTCACCTATTGAGAGTATATAAGGCGAAGTATTTCTCATAAATATTTACGGGAACCAAAATATCTAATCGAAGGATAGATAACCTCGTCTTGCAAATCTCCAGCCAAAGGGGTGAGTGTTAAATTTACATTTCGTTTTATTGTGAATTTTATTCAGATTATCATTTTGTATAATGATGCTTTTATTGCAATTAAACGTGGAATATTTGGAATTACTAGTCACTTTTAGACTTTAAATGAAATATCGTAATCTACAGCTTAGATTATTTTTGAGACAACTATTATTAGTCTGGTTTTGTTTATTATAGCTGATTCCGTCGTTGATACCGTAGAAGTACATCACTGATAGCGCATCTAATAACATCGTGGATACCGTCTCTGATACCGTAGCTGCTAACGTAGTTGATACCATTTCTGATACCGTAGCTGTTAACACATCTGATACCATCTTTTGATAAACGTCTTTGATATCGTCTGATTTGTTGTGGGACATCTATTGTTTGTTCTGGAACATCTCTGTATAAATATCTGAATGTGCTTGTGCCGTTAATTTGTGCAAACAGAATTGAAGTATCTGTCTGTGTGTCGAACTGTCTGTTCGTCAACATCTGTGTAACGTGTAAATATCCGGAAAGCTAGAAGTCCGAGTGTCGGAGCTGTCTTAGAGTTGTAAAACGTCCGGGTAGACATCTAGGGGAGTGAGGAACCGTTGGTTCGGGTAGATGTTGTATGCTGTCTGAACATATAACTGTGGTGGATCCGTGAAGGGTAACGTCCGATAATAGTATTGGTCAACCCTCGGTTCTCGGGGAAACTGGGAGACGATTCAACTGTTGCTGAATCGTGCGGTTATACAGGGGAGACACATAGGTGTATTGAAATTGTAATATAATTTAATACATTGTTGTATTTGCATGCTTATGTCAGATCGCAATAATATTTCAAGTGATCACATAGATATCAATAAAAGCTAGCAACTTGATTGAATACAAGTATATGATCGTGCTAGTTATCGCAATCCATCGTGCGATAGATAGTTTGTCGTTTGTGTTTATTTTTTTTCGTAAATCATACTTGCATTTATTTAACTTTCGTAAAGGATTCTTGGATCTGTGTATAATCCAAGAGATCCCTTTACATTTGTGATTCCTTTTGTATTGTTATTTAATTTGTTCATGTATTGTGAATGGTTGTGAGTGTAATTGTGGGTTGAGTGCATGAATTATTGTGTTGTTACATCTGTATTTTTTTTCATTTATAATTTATTACATAAATTTATATTTTTTTTCACAAATTGTGTTTGTATTGTTCATTTAATCCACCCTCCTCTCGGTAACAATTCTGTTACACTCTCCACCGAAATATGTGCATGATTTAATTCCTTGATCATTCATTTCTTTGGCGAGTCAAATTAAATGAGTTTGACGAACACACATATTGTAGTTTTCATTATTGTAATATGAAAACATTCACACGAATACAGGATAAGTTTTACAAATATTTTCGATATCACCGTCATAAAATTTTGCAGTTCAATTTCGGGGAAATAGTGTTAGTCCACACATGCGCATTGTCATCAATAATTTCAATCGAAGCTCCTTTCGATTTATATTTTAAATCGTATCAAATATCTCCGGTTAACGTCTTCACTATTATGGGAAATTGTAGTGTATTTTCTTGCTTAGCAACGTCTCTGATAGATCAGATGCTCCTGTATCTTTAAATATTTCTGCCCACGAGTGTATTTTATTTGCGTTTTAGATCCGCTAAACTTTTTTCCGGGCATCGCATTTATTAAATGTTTCGTTACTCCTTCTGCTACACAATTTATTTTCGAACATTTCATTGGTTTTAGATTATCATTCAGCGGACATATCCTATAAATAACCACGGTAAGAGTATAAGCTCTTTCATACTACGGTTTTCAATACAAATCAACATTCCTGGTTTTGGAGTTTTACTCAATTCATGAATTTTTTAATTATGAATGGCACGTTCTTATTTGTCACTGAAAATCCATGTATATTGTCTGTTTTTGATAATACGATAAATTTCATTTTGAGAATATAATTTCGAAATAATTATTAATCGTTGATGCTCGCTGGACCTTCATTGTAGCATCGGCAACATTACTGTAGCATACAATCAATGTTTTTATGTTGACAACACATGGTATACTTTCAATCAGATTATTCTTTGGATCAACCAAAACTCGCCATGGTAATTCAGGAAGTCTTCTGTCAATATCTAATCTGGATTTAGAAAGCTTGTTTTTAGAAATTCTTTTATACTCAACTATTTTATAATTAAGATATTGAAATATTGAAATATTATATAATTAATGATTCAAACAAAGAATGTATACATGTGGCTAATGATAGGTTCGACAACCCTTTGTAAGAAAGCATGTGTAAACGAATGTTGTGGATATCATTTACAAAGTGCACGTTGAGGAAATCTAGGACCAAAACCGTGTTTGAATTGTGGTGATGGCATTAGCGGAGTAACATGCTTACATGTACAATGTGATTGTACAAAATACCGATAGTTGAAAAGAAATTATGATTTTAAAAACATAACAATGATGAGGTTATGAAAAGTGCTAAACACAATATAGCAAGATTTCAAGATAATGATTTAGAAAGCAAAATTAATAAATACAATACGGAAAAAAGAGTTTATAGACATTCTATTATGATGTATTACTAATCATCTTCTGATGGTACGTACCATCAGGAAATGTCGACTAAAATGACCGGTCGTTATATCATTAATACCGGTTATCTATAACTCTTTGCTGAGGGAAAGTAAAAGTATTTTTGTCATAGGTTAAAAAAGAGTAATCGATGTCGGTCTTATGAACGATCGTATTGATTCAAGTCTTCCCCCCCCCCCAACAAAAAAGAATAATTAAAAATTGGATAATTTACGCATTAGTATGCATAGCCATAATTGTACATCTGAAAGGACTAGTTAAAATAACAAGATTACCAGATCTGTTGCATCTAGAAATACAGACAGGTGGAAACAAATATTTGTATCGACATATACAGCTGCCAAATAATTCGATGTTTGCTCGGCCTCAGTACAACGTGTTGCAGATAAATAATTATATCAATATTTTCGCAAAAATATTCAAACAAGATACTTTTTCAAGTGTTAAAAGGGAGATAAATAATATCAGGTATTTTTCTTTAGTAGAGAGTGATTAAAGAAGTTACATTGATTGTTACTGCGTATTTTTCTGTCATCATAACTAATTATGAGATTACTAATATCAGAGGAGAAACATAATTGTTTGATAATCAGAATTGTTAGACGGTCATTTATAGACCTATTGATTTTAAAATAATCAGAATTCGTAGCAGGACATATATATATATATATATATATATATATATATATATATATATATATATATATATATATATATATATATATATATATATATATATATATATATATATATATACTTCACCGACAGAATCAAATTATCGACAAATCAAGTCAGAAATCAGTGGTCACACGCATCGTTTATCATACAATAGTTCTAGGTTATGTAATGTTTTGATCTTTACAGAAATATATATTTCTATCGTGACAAAGTCAGGATTGAAAGACACAATTATTTTGATACGATGTGTTAGAAACATGCTATAGTTTGCATCATGATTACATTAAACAAGGTAATTTAATAACAATTTCTAAAAATAAATTAGTAATAAGACGTCCGTGTTAATGCGGAGGTGGAATTGCGTTCATTATAATAAAGTCCATGATAGCATGTCTTAAATACAACACAACCTTCAATTTCTACCACACATCGTTTGAACTAGTCCAGTCAACACTCACACTGGAATAAGGTCGGTCTATTTGTTCTGTCACTAACGCCCTCCTCTAAGTAGAAAAAATACAAGATGACTGAATCTCACGTTTTGAAACAGTTTCCAAATCGCCTGGAGTATGAACAATCGATAGGTAGCAACCTGATTAATTTTAAAGATTTTAACTATCATTATGACTGTCCTGATACACGTCAAATCGCCTAGGTTTGAACCTTAACAAGTCCGTAAACCAACCTACTTATAAACATGGTCACATGTTTATACTGGATTCTTCATAGACCTGATGATAATGTTATGTGATCCTTGAATCCCACAAACTTGCTTCAGATAATCTCTGCGTGTCAGTTCCGAACCCTCCACCTTTATTTGCTACTAAGAGAAACCTGCGTGTGTTAAAAAAAAAACTAATGCAAGACATCCAAGCAAACATAATAACTTTTTTACCACCTATAGCAGGACAAACTAATGCCAAGGAACGAACGTAAACCACTTCCATCTTCATTTTCTCCAGAAGACCTTCCAGATCTATTTGCAAATTTCTTCCGAAACAAATTACAAACCGTTAGAGATTCGCTTGTCAACATAATTTAAATTGACCAGTAGTCACCAATCAGTTACAGTACAGAATTTCAACGACAAACATTAGGAGCACTTGAACCTGTCTCTATGGATTTAGTATTGACAATAGTAATGACGAGTGCACCAAAGTCATGTGAACTTGATCCAATTCCAACATCACTGCCGCCTGCTTGGTTAGACCCAATTTTGACTTCACTAACTGACTTTTTAATACCTCTATCTCATCTGGGAATTCCAATTATGTTTCAAAACTGCAAATGTAAAGCCTCAGATGAAGAACCCAACAGTTGACCATAACGACTTAAAGAACTACCGACCAGTTTCTTATCTCCAGTTTATATAAAAAAAATACATACAAAAATTGTTCTAACCCATCTTGTATCTCATTTGACGTCAAACAGTTGTTTTGTAGCAATGTACATTCTGCATATCGACTTGCCACAGTACTGAAACTTCTCCTTTGAGAGTAGTTAATGACAATATGTCTGCTTGGGATAGCCGAGAAAATAATCGGCTTGAATACATAACTGATTAGAGAGACTGGCGAAGTTATAATGACTAGAGCCATACAATATTTTGATATTATACTACTTTTGTTACGACGTGTAGCAAATAATATAGAAAACTCTTCTCCCTTTATATAAAACTCTTCTCCCTTTAAAAGATGTAACTTTTCAGAATTGCTGAAGAACGATATTTACCTGGAATGAGCATAACTTGATTGAGCTAACTGTATTAGGAATTCGTATAATCTTTAAAGGGAAATAATCGCGTAATTATAAAGAGTTGTTTAATTCTCTGAATAAAAAGGTTAAATCTAACATAATTTCATTTTATTAATTAAAAAAATGTGATTTTTAAACGAAAAAAACCCCAGAAATAATATATTTGTTTTGTTGTGCATCTCTCAGGTTTCATGCTTCATTTCTATTTGGTCAGCAATAATAACTATGTATATGAACATAAACGGTTCACAAACGTCTCTTCTAGATTTCCAAGTATGTTGAATTTGCCAAATTTAAATGTTGAGGCTCCAGCACAATGATCTAAATTTAATACGACACACACTCCAACAATATCACTACATGGTGGGCGCCATTTTGCACTATTTCGGGGGGAGTTTGTGCAATAAATATTGAACATAGATAGGGTCGCGTTTTTCTGTGCCGTCTGTATGTATCGTTTTGTTTTTTCGTTTGCTGTATTTGTTTTCCTATGTGTTTGCTGTTTTCTGCCTTCATATTGACCGTACACATCGTTTACTGGAACTTCATTTGGATCAGTTTTATCGATTGTTGTTAAAGCATCTTCAGCAATAATCTTTAAGTACATGAAAATATACGGAACACAAACTTTTCTTATTGCTTTCCAAGTATTTGATAACATACACTCCAACCATATCACTACGTAGTTTGCGCCATTTCGCACTCTCCCGGAGTTGAGTTTGGGGAAATATGTGCGTAAAATGTTGAACGGACAAAGGGCCGCGTCGTCTGTATGTGCCGTATGTATGTATGTATGCATGTATGTATGTATGTATGTATGTATGTATGTATGTATGTATGTATGTATGTATGTATGTATGTATGTATGTATGTATGTATGTATGTATGTATGTATGTATGTACATGTTTTACGTAAATGTACTAAAACTTCTAATCGTGATATATCGGGAAAAAATATTATTAGAACAGGCAATAAGAAAACTTCTCCCAGTGATTGTAATACAACTTCCAGTAGCACCAGGAACATCATAATATTATTTTTCTTTTGTTGTTAGTTAATCTACTTTTTCATAAAACGTTTAAAAAATATGGATCATCCTTACTAATAGTACTCATATTATGATGAATTCTTGCGATAATTATCATATAAAAACTTGTTAATATTATGATAACACATCAGACAAATCATTTGAATCATCTGCAACACATTTTTTCTAATTTATAAGTTCCAGGTCTAAGTGTATCAATTAATTTTTTAATATATGGAATAATTTATCTCTTGTGGGTTCTCCTGTTTTTGTTATTTCGTTCGCTATTTTTTCCTATTTGTTTGCTGTTTTCTTTCTTCATATTGACCGTACATACCGCTAACCGCCTTGAGGTATTCCATATATGATGCATTTTGTGTCAGTAAGACTTATGCTAGTTTTAATTTTATAAAACACATCAGCCAGTGTTTTGAACTGGAAATATATTTGTGGTATGCTATATATAAACTATTTTCATAAGTCGTAACAACAAGAGCTGGAAATTCATTTGGATCCATTCTATCGATTGCCGTTAAAGAATCTTCAGTAAATGTATTATGTATTTCTTCGATTATTTCTTAATCAGTTTTTGTTCTCTTTTGTAAAATGTTACATTCCATTCATATTGTCCCATTACAACACCTCCACATCCCTTGACAATATAAAGTCCCAATAGTTCCCATGTTCAACTCCCTTGAGGCCAAACTTTCCAAGGGTTATTTTTATAACCTTGACGCCAAAGTTCCCGTGTGTGTGTGTGTGTGTGTGTGTGTGTGTGTGTGTGTAATGTATTTTACCATTGATGCTAAGTATCCCATAATAATGCTTTCGATTGTTTCTTTATCAGTTTTCTCTTTAGTAATAGGTTTTGCTAGATGAGGAATTCGACCAGGAAGATCTTGTAAATGTCTTGATGTTTCCATATTTGTTTTTCCAGCTATTTTGTGAGTTTGAGGACGAGGAAGTTTAGTTGCTTCATGAACAGGGTTGGATAATTGTTGATAGCTTTCTACAAAATCTACCTATAATTCCTGGTTTTCTTGTATATTTTTCCTGACAATCATGGACTGGTAGAAAGCACTGAACTGCATCTAGTCGCGCTTGTGCCCACCGAGTGGTTAATGTTTTACCAACCGTTTTTGATCTAACAATGATTTAATTTACAGCAGAAGGAAGGGTGTAATGTTCATAAGAGGTCATCGGAGTAAACATCATGCGGATAATTTAGAAAACTACCAAGACACCAACTAGTAACAAACATAACTAACCCCAAGAGAGATTCTTGGAAAGACTCTTTCGACAGTTAGAAGCTTGTGTTATCGTTATTTATGTTCTTGTTTATCTTTTGTAAGTAGCATTAGTTTAATAAATGAGACCATATACAATTAGGTGAGGTCACCCTCTATGATGCTCAGAAATAGAGATTCAACCATTCTTAATTTCAAAAAATCCGGTTTGGTTTTATATTTATTGTATTTTGCATGTGTTTACACTTTCACAACCAAAACTTACTTCCCTCTACCCTTCCTTTCCATGTGCGATAAAAATATTTATCCGTGAGTAAGACCTGATATAGTTTTGTGACTTTGCTATTACTTCTACCAGTTTAGACTCACACCATATTTGCATATGTGTCAGTGAGTGATATATCATTGTTTAAGCTGATGCTATTTTGAGCACAGTTTTATGGCCTCATAAACATAACGATAGAATCCATTGATGTATGTTGTTAGAAAACAAAACATGACTAATAAGATAAATGAAACATGTGAGTCATGATAATAAAGGGAATATATTGTGATTAAGTCATAAAAAAGTATAGCAAAGTGTGGGTGGATGTAATATAGGGAATTTGAAATATCTTTCCATCACAATTGGAAAGTACAAAAAATATCTTGCGTTCTATTCTTTAGCTTTGTAGTATAGTTTGTGAAAAAGGCAGCAGTAGTCGTCGAGTTTTATAGCGCTGTCTGTAATATTTTCTCATATTCCGATTGTTTAGAAGTGCATCTTTAATCTTTGATGATTTTAATGGGCACGATAAAGTCATTACTATTCGGAAATGCCGTTATATACGCGTTCGCGCGCACGCGTGTGTAAGTGTTTATGTGTGTGTGTGTGTTTCCCATTTGTGGAAAAAGCAGTAGTAGTCGACGACGTTTAGATGGCAACTGACAGAAATATGTCTCGTATCCTGATAAATTTAGAATGGCATAATCTTTGTAGATTTTAATGGGCTGGATAAAATTATTAGTGTTCGGAAGCGCTTCTATATACATGTGTGCGTGTGTGTGTGCGTATGTGTGTGTGCGTGTGTGCGTGTGTGTGTCTGTTTGTGTGTGTGTGTGTTTCTTTCCCATCACATACAAGGACCACATCAGAAAAAGATGTAAATGATTCAGTCATATTCGCAAGTCTCACCACTGTTTTGATATATAGATTCAAGTAATTGTGCTCACATAATCTACATGAGAGTGTTTACATATTTAAAGAAAAAAACCTTCGGAGTTTTCATAATCAATAAACTTGGTGATTACTTCAAAATAATGTTTAACACCTTGCTTTTTTATGGAAAATATCTGTTAAAACTATGTAAGTACAGTCATTTGAAGCAGTTACAAAGCATTATCAGTAACTTGTATTTCAAACCACATAAACAAAGTACAGTATCCATGGCCACTTACAAGATGCATGCATTTAGCCCTATTACACGTAATCAGTGATAGGCACATGGATGACAGAGAGTGGGATCGGGGTGAGAAAATACATCTGTAGCTGGCAATTGTGCATAAAATACTAGTCAACGGCGAAGTCATTATTGATGTTTCTTTCTAAATACAAAACCGAGTTCCAAGACAATATTTCGAAAGAAAAATATCTTAGTTCCTAGAGACCTATTTTTCCTGCATTTCTATAGACAAAGCATGCAAAAAGCTGCATATATTAATGTGTGTGTGTTTGTGTGTGTGTGTGTGTGTGTGTGTGTGTGTTAAGCGGGGGTGATCATTTGTCCTTAGTCATTATTTTGTAGTCTTTGCAGTCTTTGGTGATTAATTGGGAAGTTAAAGCCAAATGACGTCAAATTATCTTGAATCCGTATATCAGCCATCTGATTCTAGATTACAAAGCATATAGTTCTTATTGAAATTTCACTCATTTAACTCGTCAACGGAAGTTTAAAGAAGATAATGAGTGTGTAACAGGACACAGATCTATTGTCTTTGCTTTCCGGAAATCTAACATTGATTATTGAAACAATACAAAGGATTGTGATGTACTCGAATTGTTTTAAGAACAGTATAAGTATTATTCTTATAAAAATTAGTGTCATTAACTAGAAACTTTTTTTGAAATGGAAACCAGAACGATTCAAACGGTGTTACACAGAACTTTCAATGATTGTTTTATTTTGTTCCTATCTATCTATCTATCTATCTATCTATCTATCTATCTATCTATCTATCTTTCTATCTATCTATCTATCTATCTATCTATCTATCTATATATCTATCTATCTATCTATCTATCTATCTATCTATCTATCTATCTATATATCTGTCTGTCTGTCTGTCTGATGTTATGGATATATATATATATATATATATATATATATATATATATATATATATATATATATATATATATATATATATATGCAAAGGCTGTTTCACTTTAATGTCCTTCACGCACAGGTTATGTTGTGCACCTATCATTCATCCTTATCATCACACTCATCGTTCTTTACCTACACCTACCAAAGTCCTACGGCGATCGGCGACTGGTGACGCAACAGGTGGAGATGACCACTGGGAGTTGTAGTCAAAGACCTGCACGTAGGCGGCCCTTGGACAAGTGGTCGTTCTGCTCTGTACCCAAGTCAGCAGAACAGTTAAGCAGCATCCAAGTGTGACTGAGCAGACCTTTTTAGGACGGCGCTGCTCACCCTGAATAGGGAGAGTCCTAGAAAAGGTGGCTTAAAAAAAAGCTTGCCTTGTAAAAATCTTGTCAGCATACCGCGGCTTGCAAGGTCATCCATATCTGCGGTCGAAATGATCGAAGAAAAATACTTATTATTGGAGCATGGAAAATCCGTACTCTCATGGACAAAGAAAACGTAGCAAGACCCCACAGGAGAACAGCTCTAGTTTCTAAGGAGCTAGCACGCTACAATATTGACATCGCAGCCTTGAGTGAAACCAGGTTCGCAGAAGAGGGTTCTCTTACTGAGCTAGCCAGCGGCTACACATTCTTCTGGAAAGGAAAAACCCTAAATGAGGACAGGATCCATGGAGTCGGCCTGGCTATCAAATCAAGACTTCTGAAGCAGCTCCCGGAAATGCCGGTTGGTATCAATGAGAGGCTAATGAAATTGCGAATACCTATAAGCCTATAATACCTATAAGCACGCAACAATCATCAGTGCATACGCCCCTACCCTATCGAGTCCAGCAGAAACCATCGAGCAGTTCTATACGGACCTCAGCTCTGTACTTAGCTCAATTCCAGCTGACGACAAGATCATACTACTGGGGGACTTCAATGCCCGTGTTTGCTGCGATTATGTTCGATGGAAAGGTGTGCTTGGCAAGCACGGTGACGGCAGAATGAACAGCAATGGCCTGCTCCTACTCAGCAAATGCACAGAATGTAACCTCCTAATCACAAACTCAATGTTCAGAATGGCGGACAAACACAAGAACACCTGGATGCACCCCAGATCTCGCCAATGGCACTTAATTGACTATGTAATAGTACGCCAGCGTGATGCCAAGGATGTCCAAATCACCAAGGCAATGCGAGGAGCAGAATGATGGAGAGACCACAGACTTGTCAGAACTACCCTACAGCTGCACATTGCCCCTCACCACCTAAGACGTCGTAAGCTTGTGCGCACAGCCCTCAACGTTGTCAATCTGCAGGAGCCTTCCACCCAGCTCGATTTCCAGAAGAGACTAGATGACATGCTGTCAACGAACGGACCGTTATGTGGTAACGCCTCTGAAAAATGGAACAAGCTCAGGGACATAATAAGAGAAACAGCTATGGCAACCATGGGTCCATAGAAGCGAATCCATCAAGACTGACTCGATGAGAACAACGCTGCCATTGAAGATCTGCTTGCCAGAAAAAATAAAGCTTTTATGGACTGGCAGAATGACACAAACTCCATCCCCCAAACAGATCGCTTCAAATCCTATCAGGCTGAGGCTCAGAGAGAAATCCGCAAGATGAATGACCAATGGTGGGAAAACAAAGCTGAGGAAGTGCAAAGCTATGCAGAAACTGACAACTCCAAAGAGTTTTACAACGCCATCAAGTCAATCTTCAGCCACACAAAGTCCAGCTCTACGCCCTTGCTTGCTGCAGATGGCAGTACATTAATAAAAGACAAGAATGGCATTAAGGAAAGATAGAAAGAGCACTTTAATCAGCTCCTAAACCTGCCCTCATCAGTCAGCCAATCTGTTCTTGACCAAATACCCAACAGCCAACGCTCAACCAACTGGATATTCCGCCAAAGATGGAGGAATTGAGAAGGGCCATTAAACAAACAAACTGTGGCAAGGCACCTGGAAAGGATAGTATCCCAGCGGAGGTGTACAAGACTCTCAGTAAGCAGTCTCTGGAGGCATTCTACGACGTGCTAATCAGCATCTTTTCGGAAGAAGAGATGCCAGACGACCTCCGTGATGGATCATTTGTGACCCTCTATAAAAAAAAGGCACACGTATGGACTGCAGTAACTACAGAGGCATCTCACTGCTTTCCGTTGCTGGCAAAATACTTGCTCACATCTTGCTCAACAGGCTTATTGCAGCAGTGTCAGAAAATAACCTCCCCGAATCTCAGTGTGGTTTTCGCCCAGACCGCAGCCACCGTTGACATGATCTTCGCAGTGAGACAAGTCCAAGAGAAGTGCCTTGAGCAGAACATGAATTTATATGCTGTCTTCGTGGATCTGACAAAGGCTTTCGATACAGTCAACTGAGACGCACTGTGGGTAGTACTCAAGAAACTTGGTTGTCCTCAGAAGTTTACCAACCTGATCCGGCTCCTCCACATTGACATGAATGGAGAGATTCTCTCAGACAGTGAACCCTCAGAGAAATTCCCCATATCTAATGGTGTCAAACAGGGTTGTGTACTCGCTCCAGTACTCTTCAGCCTCTTCTTCACACAGGTACTACTCCATGCCATACGGGACATTTACACTGGCATCTACATTAGGTATCGCCTGGATGGATCAGTGTTTGATCTCCGTCGCCTAGCTGCAAAAACCAAGACACTAGAAAGACTCATCATTGATGCACTCTTTGCAGATGACTGCGCCCTCATGGCCCATGAAGAGACTCACCTACAAGCAATCGTGGACAGATTCTCTGATGCCTCCAACCTATTTGGACTCACAATTAGTCTAGGAAAGACAGAAGTCATCTTCCAGCCCGCCCCAAACACTGTCCATTCGCAACCCTGTATCACCATTGGCGACACGCAGCTGAAGAATGTGGACAGTTTCAAATACCTTGGCAGCACAATATCTAGTGATGGCTTTCTGGACAAAGAGATCACTGCGAGGATCCAAAAAGCTAGTCAAGCACTAGGACGACTTCGAAACAACGTCTTGCAGCACAAGGACATACGTCTGTCAACAAAGTTGAAGGTGTACAATGCAGTTGTCGTCATGTCTCTATTATATGGCTGTGAAACGTGGACACTCTACAGAAGGCACATCAGTCAGTTAGAACAATTCCACCAGCGTTCCCTGAGATCCATTATGCGGATCAAGTGGCAGGACCGAATCACCAACCTGGAAGTCCTTGATAGAGCCAACACAACAAGCATCGAAGCCAAAATAATCCAGGCCCAGCTTCGATGGACTGGCCATGTCATCCGCATGGATCAAAGCAGAATCCCAAAGCAGTTGTTCTATGGCGAGCTATCCCTGTGGAACCGAAACCAAGGCCGCCCTCGCAAGAGGTACAAAGACAACCTCAAGACAAACATCAAGTGGGCAGACCTTCATCCACGCCAGCTCGAGTTCGCTGCCTCAGACAGAAAGCATTGTCGAGCTCTGACCAGAAAAGCCTGTTCCACCTTTGAGGCTGACCGTTGCCAGCGTCTTGCTGCAACCCGTGTGAAACGCCACAGAAATGTATCCCAGATACCAACAACCACCGGTGTCCCATGCCCCACCTGCAATCGCATGTGTGTATCAGAATTCGGACTCCGGAGTCACATGCGCGTCCACCGTTGAAGGAAAGTGCACAACTTGTCTTCCTCGACTCGAGGGACTACCGCTACCACGAAGATATATATATATATATATATATGCATATATATATATATGCATATATATACACACAGAGAGGAAGTCAGACAGATATGCATATATATATATACACACAGAGAGGAAGTCAGACAGACAGACAGATAATTTATTAGTTTAATATTTGTAATTATATTCCTCAGCATACTTTAATTCGTGTTATTGATAAATCAGATCTAAATTTGATTTCAGTCTATCAAACCCTTCACACTGTGTTGAGAACAAATTAACATTCACTCTTTAAGGACCAAGTTGTAACTTAAATTAGGCTTACCTCAGTAAATTCGCAACAAAAGGAGAAGTAAATTATAATTTTGCTTTCGTCATTATAATGTTATAGACAGTGCTCTCTGTTCTTTATAAAGGTTTGATGTTGTCCTTAGAAGCTATTAAGTAGAAACAAAATCCCTGAAGATTATTGAACGATATATATATATATATATATATATATATATATATACATTTATATATCTATATCTATCTATCTATCTATCTATCTATCTGTCTATCTATCTATCTATCTATCTATCTATCTATCTATCTATCTATCTATATATATCTATATATATATATATATATATATATATATATATATATATATATATATATATATAGACATTTCTTGGATATTTAAATAAGCTGTATAGAGAATATGAAAGGGCATGATCAATGTATTTTTGTAGATAAGTATGTATGTAGGTAGGTGTTTAGGTAGATAGATTTTTAGGTACTTAGGTGTTTAGGTATTAAGGTTGTAAAGTATCGAATTTCGAAT